>OY743168.1:52386450-52868950 GCA_963555705.1 Ligustrum vulgare
ATACCCCTATGCTTTGTGTTATCTGCTATAGTATTCACAAAACTTGTAATGCTTTTCTATACATTTAGATTCGTCGTAGAAATATAGTCGGATTGTGTATAGAAATAGGTGTTGATTCTTGTCTGAAAGGGAGTCTTGACAATATTAGGAATATGGATTTTCAAAACCCGTGAATTGTATTTAAATAATTGATTAAGATATGGATGATAGAGTCAAAATGGATTCATAATTCTAACGCATTTATTTTCATTCATTTAAAATCAAATTTGTCAATTTTTTAGTTTAATCTTCATTTTAATTTTCAAAATCAAAATTTTCAAACTCAAACAATTTCTAGTTCCGGTTAAGGTAGTAGTCTAAAAATACGATTTAAAAAAATCTCTGTGGGAACGATATTCGGACTTAAAATCAAGCGCAACCTGACCCGAACACTCCTGTCACAATTCCCAGGGAAGATCTCCAGCCAGCTAATCCTATGGCTGACAACTCCCCGGGAATTAGGGGTGCCCATCCCATGACAGAAGGATCTTCCAATTTGACACAGCAAGAGCTCTCAAGAATCATTCAAGAAGGAATTGCTGATGGAATATGATAGAACACCCAAGTTCGGGCGTCATTCATAAGAAGAACCCCCTTTACTCCTGAAATAACATCCTTTCCCTTACCAGATCGATTTAAATATCCTCGGATAAAGGAATACGATGGAACAACGGATCCTAACAATCACTTGAATACCTACACTGATGTCATGGACATGCAGAATGCTCCCGATCAGATTCTGTGCAAGGCCTTTCCGCAAACCTTGACAAATTCAGCTCGAGACTGGTTTTCTACGATACCTCCAGGGTCCATCTCTTCCTTTGCATATCTTACTAAGAAGTTTACTGCTTTCTTTGCAAGTAGAAAAATGATCAAGAAGACCGCCGCATCCCTTATGCAGTTGAAGCAAGCTCAGAATGAGACACTGCGAGAGTTCATGACTTGGTTTAACGCTGAAAGACTTCAGATTCCAGATCTCCATATATCATCGGCAATTTCAGCCCTTACCATGGCTATTCGAGGCCCGGAATTCAGAATGTCCCTGTCCAAGAACCCACCTTCAAATGTAACAGAACTTCTTCGAAGAGCAGAAAAGTACATAAAGATGGAGGAAACACTTTTGTCAGTTTGGGCGCAGGATCAAGGGCATGGGACAGTAGCACAGTCTTCACAATCAACAAGGCAGGGGAATAAGAGATCAAGACAGGAAGATGAGAAGAGTTCTTCCCGAAGTAACCAGAAGGGGAACGGTCATGGGCATCAGAGTTTAACTCCGCTAAACACACCCCGATCTAACATTCTTATGGAAATCAAAGGACGTGAAGATTTGCGATGGCCCAAGCCTATTAAGGGGAAAGTCGACGAAAATAATCGACATAAGTATTGCGAATTTCACAAGAGCCCGGGCCATACCACGGACGAGTGCAGAACTTTAAAACAGGAGATAGAAGTCCTCATAAAAAGAGGCTTCCTGGGGCACTACATAAAGAAGGATGATAAAGAGCATGGAACAAGGGAAGAAAATACCAGATTCGCTGGCACCATAAATTTTATCGTCGAAGGAATATCATCTGGAGGTGATTCGAATAACGCCCGAAAAAACCATGCCCATGCTCTAAGTGATCGGGAAGAAAGGTCGGGAAGTCATGACCAGGAGGTCTCGAACAGCATCAGCTTCCGTAATGCATACATGGAAGGAATTTCGTATCCTCATGACGATGTTGTTGTTATCAGTGCAATAATAGCCAATTTTGATGTCAGGAGAGTGCTAGTTGACAACGAAAGCGTAGCCAACGTTCTTTCCTTGGAAGCTTTCAATCAGATGCAACTTCCCAAAGATCGGCTTCGACAGGTCCTTACTCCCCTAACTGGGTTTGGTGGAGGAACCGTAAAACTCGAAGGTCTAATTGACCTTCCCACTTCACTGGGATCAGAGGAAAAATGTGTAACGAAGATGACTCCTTTCCAAGTCGTGAAAACTCCTATGGCCTACAATGCCATCTTGGGAAGACCATTCCTAAACAACCTGAGAGCTATAGTATCAACTTATCACCTGGCAATCAAGTTCCCAACTTCCGCAGGCATAGCAACTATTCAGGGAAGTCAATATGTAGCCAGGAGTTGCTATATCAGTTGTATTGGAAAGGGCAAGACGGATCTGATGTCAATAAAACTTCCTCTCGAAGAAAGAATGTCGCCAGTAGAAAAGTTGGAAGATGTTCATGTCTCAGAAGGGAGGAGCTTCACAATTGGGAAAGAACTCCCCAAAACGATGAAGGAAGAGTTGTCACAGTGTTTAAAGAAGAATATCGATGTTTTTGCTTGGAGTGCTGAAGATATGCCCGGGATAGATCCAGAGCTCGTTGAGCACAGACTCAACGTCATGCCCGACAAGAAGCTCGTAAAACAGCGAAGAAGACAGTTTGCCACAGAAAGGAGGCAGATAATAAAAGAGGAAGTATAAAAACTCTTGAAAGCAGGATTTATCAAAGAAGTGAAGTATCCAGAGTGGCTAGCCAATGTGGTCTTGGTGAAGAAGCCAAACGGAAAGTGGCGAGTTTGTATAGACTTCACAGATTTGAATAAAGTATGTCCGAAAGATAGTTATCCCCTTCCCAGAATCGACAGATTGGTGGATTCCACGTCTGGCTCCGAACTTTACAGTTTCTTAGACGCCTTCTCGGGATATCATCAGATTCGGATGGCACAGGAAGATCAGGAAAAAACTTCCTTTATGGCGGATGAAGGGATATATTGCTACAAGGTCATGCCATTTGGAATGAAGAATGCTGGAGCTACTTATCAAAGGTTCGTTAACACGGTCTTCTCTCGACACATTGGGCTTAACATTGAAGTCTACGTTGATGACATGGTCGTAAAAAGCTCAAGAAAGAAAGACCACATTGCTGATATTGAAGTCTATGTTCGAAGTAGTTGAAGATCCAACGCATTTAACCACCTAAAACCCGAATTCTTCGTCGAATTAGTCCAAATCTTGAAGCAATAGATTTCTTAAAAGGCCTCAAAATCCTCTCTGAAAATTCTAACCATCGTCTGTCCATGGGGAAGAAACAGGATCAAAGCGGTGGAAGCGGGTGTCTTCATTAATTGACCTTTTTCTCAACACTTGGGACAAAAGGGCTTGTGAAATGATTTTCTGTGCCAATGCGCAGAAGGAAGAGCAGATTATGTTCAGTTGGAGGATCAAGAATTCTCTAAAATTCACAAGTGAAGAATTGTCAAAATCACCCGTAATGGCACGGGCTTTCGAAATGAGGCGTGGGTGTGAAAAATGTATTGAATATAGTGTATAAAAAGTGTTTGATTTTACGTTTGAAACAAAGTATCATAAAAATTTGTGAAAGTATTAAGTTGTGATACTAAAAAAAGTGTATGAAAATTGTTTGATTTTATGTTGAAGAGAAAGTATCATAAAAATTTGTAAAGTATCAAGATATAATATTAGAAAAAATTGAAAAGTATCATAAGTATTTTATTGTGATACTAAAAAAATTGAAAAAGTATCATAAGTATCATATTGTGATACTAAAAATAATCGAAAAAGTATCATAAGTTTCATATTGTAATACTAAAAAAATCGAAAAGTATCATATTGTGATACTAATATATTTGAAAAGTATGTCATAATGTAATACCAACATAATCATAAGTATCATACTGTGATACTAACATATTTAAAAAATATCATAAGTATTTTTCAGTTTTTAAGATTTCATTATAAACAATTTCAATTTTTATAAAATGTAAGTAAATTTCAGTTTGATCCCTAAAAGTATAGTATTTTTGTGAAGAGCCCATTTTTCAATATTGGCTTATAAAAGCCTGAAGTTAAAACGGGCCTCGATTTTCCATCTTCGTCAAAAGGAATTAATTTGAAAACACATTTACCTAACATAAATAATTACTAAACACTTTCGTGCTTATATAAAGTATATATATATATATATAGCAGTGTTCTAAAACGCGCGCGTTGTGCGCGCACAATGCGCACCTAGGTGCGAAGCGCGCCTCAGCCGCGTCAAAACAGCGAAAAGCGTGAAAAAAGCGTCTGAAATTTTTTTATCTAAAAAGCGCGCATTATGCGCGAGTAAGCGCGCTTAAGCGCGGCGAAGCGCGAGAAAGCGCAAGAAGCGTGACCTGAAGCGAGCCAAAGCGCGCTTATGAATTTATTATTTTTTTTTTTTCAATTTTTTTTTTTTTAAGGGTTAAAGTATGTGTAAAATTTAAATTTTGTATATAGGAATTGAAAAACGCTTTTTAACGCTTTTTAACGCATACTCCCGTTTAAACTTGAAAAGCTTGACACTCGGGCTCCCCGTTTCATCACGCTTCACGCTTTTTAGAACACTGATATATAGTATATGGAAGAAAAGTTGCAAAACTGGGAAATATTCAATGGCAATTGCCACCGACCAATAAAATATTTTATTTCGTATAGAGTCTCTGTCGTTATTTTTTCTGCACCCCCACACCCCACCCACGCCCTCTCTCAAGTCTCATTCGGCATCCTACAATTGCTCAGAGGCCTATATATTCTCACATTTGCTAAAAAACAACTCGATAAAAGGGAATCGATTAAAAAAGCAGAAGAATACCGATGGCAGCAAACCCGGACCCGATTTCCAATCCTTCGGGGTACCTCCAATACCCTAATGAGGTTCAAAGTGTATTCAACCGCTTCGATGCAAACGGCGACGGAAAGATATCCGTCGATGAGCTAGCCTGCGTGCTTACGGCGCTGGGATCCAACACCTCCGATGAGGAGGTCGCCCTCATGATGGAGGAGATCGACACTGACAAGGACGGTTTCATCAATGTCCAGGAGTTTTCCGCCTTCTTCAAGGCCGATACAGACCCCTACCCCGCCTCCGGCGGCGAGAAGGAGCTTAAGGAGGCTTTCGAGCTCTACGACCAGGATCATAATGGACTGATCTCATCCACCGAGCTCCACAAGATCCTCACGCGTGTCGGTGAGCGGTGGACCGAACAGGACTGCGTTGGGATGATTAAATCTGTTGATTCGGATGGAGATGGTTACGTTAGCTATGAGGAATTCAAGAAAATGATGACTAACAACAGCGGCAGTAACAGCCAGGCGGAGCCACCGAAATAGACAGCGGTGTGGCGCACGGGGATTTTGTTTGCGCGTCTACATGGTATAATCGCCTTTTTCCTTTAGAAATGTGATTTTATTTTATGTAAAATTACATGATAGTGATAATTTAGGGTTAATTTGGATATATGCTTATGAATTTTAGTCTAATGACAGTGCCATTTTATTGACTCTGCTGTTTTTGGATATTACTTTTAATTAATCAATTGGCATGATAACATTTTATTATTTGCTTTGTTAGGTATTGAAGCATTGTTTGATAAGTTCATATATTATAACAATCCTTATTGTTTCTCATGCCACATTCGGCTAATTTGGGGATCTTTAACTCAACGTGATTGTTACATTTGATTCGGTACCCAAACTTCCATGTGCATTGGTGGGTGAGGGTGAAGTAGTTTGGTTCTAGAGTTATTTTTATTGGTAACGTCTCCCATAACCATGTGCCATGTGGAGGAGGTAAGGTTCTTGAGTTATTGACTCAATAAAAATGTCTTTTTCCCCAACTTTCGGAGTTGGATGGGGAAGTGGAAGTGGATGTGAATTCCCTCTCTACTTCTTTCTCTTCACTGAGCCTCTATTTGGTAAAAATTTCTTTATAAAGTAAAGTGAGCATTTAAGAGCTTGTTTGGTAATGATAAAAATTTCATCACAATTTTTCAAATTTAATCCCAATCATCAATTCATAGTCAATTTCACAATTGTTAATCCAAAAACTAAAAAAAATTACAAGAATCAAAATTTTTCACATTACTAAACAAACTTTTATTGGTCATTTTTGTTGAGAAATCAAAAATTATGGGCGATAATCTTTTACTAATCAAATTGATGATATTTCAATAAAATTATCAATGAGATGTCATGAATCAGTTTATAATAAACAAATGTTTACCTGACACAGTTCACGTGACTCATTACTTTTCCGACCTTCTTATCCTTCCAGCTTAATAGGGGGTGGGCCCTCCTCTTGTGAGGGCGGTACCGCAGGTACAACTGAAATTTCCCTTTTAAAAAAGGAAAATGTTATTTGGACAATAAAAATGAATAACATTATGGACAACACACTTCAAAATATTGTTTATCTATATTGTTCAAGTATAATTGTCTTTTAAAAAAATGGTATTTGCATATTGATTCACTGATGTTGATGTCTATGGTGTTTGAACTTGAGCTCTGTCTAATAATACTTCATTGTTGACTTACCCATTCTTGGATGTTCATACCAATTTCTAATTTTAAATTTTTAATATTATTTTAAGACATTAAATAATTTTTATATAAAATTAAACTTTTTACATAAAAATTAAATATATATACAAGATATAAAATATTATAATAGCAATAATATTTTTTAATTTTAGAAATACAAATTTAAAGAAACTATAGATTAATTGTTGTTAATTATTTATAATTTATTTCAAAACTTTAAATGTTAAATGTATTTTAATCCATAAAATGATTCTAAAATTATTATATTAATAATGAAATGCAAATATTTGGAGAATTGAATAAATAAAAAATAATGAAAAAAAATAATTTTTAAAATAAAGGGAATTTAAAAAAAAATGGAAATGAATAACAATACAAATACAGATAATAATAATAAAACAAATAAGGGTATTGTTTATTTTTTTTTAAAAAAGTACAAGAAAAACTATACAAATAATAATAATAAAACAAAAAATGGCCAAACTTACCTCACAAAAGCTCGAACTCAAGTCTAGAGGCTTACCTAAATAGATTGCCGAATGTGCTAAACATTGGCTTGCGTTTTTTGTTTGGTAATTTAAAATAAAAGTTAAAAAAAAAAAAAAAAAATGTAAAAGTGAAAACATGTAATCCCAATCGGAAATGCAATGCACCAATGTATTTTGGCTAAACTACACCATATATATCACTGCTTTGGTTCAAAGATATCAGTGGGTGGGCGGCTGAAATTTGTTGCCCTTCACATCATGAGTTTGATTTTTTTTTTTTTTTTTATATAAAAAAATAAATAAAATTAAAACAGGCCTAAAGGACAAACCGCCAAACTTGGGAACCGGTACCGGCCTGGGGTTAACAACATTGGTTCAAAACTTGTTTGGTGTAGGATATTTTGGAGAAAATTTATGGGCCGTTCTATTTATGTTTCGATTTTGAATTTTAAGATTTGGATTTTGTATTGAATTTTGAATTTTGGTTGTTTGATTTGGAATTGCTAAAAATATGTTTTCTTTGTAATTTTGAAAAACTGTTTCCAAAAATAACAAAACTAAAAAATACGTTTACTTTGTAATTTTCTAATATATTTATTTTGTGATATTTTATATGTAAAAAATGGTTGATTTGTTGAATTACATTAATTTTAATGTCAATAAATCAGTTAGTTCTCTATATCAATAAATTCATCATTAATATTGTTTCGACTAAACAAAAATTCAACCTCATATCAATAAAATTTTAACATGAATCTATATATAATGGCAAAATAAAATAAGAGTTTCAAATGAAAGAAATGTCTCACATTTACAAAAAAAAAAAAAAAAAAAAATCTTAACATGGAGTATATATAATGACAAAATAATTTCAAATGAATGAAATGTTTCATATTTACCAAAAAAAAAAAAAAAAAAAAAATATATATATATATATATATATATATATATAACATGAATCTATATATAATGGCAAAATAACATAAAAGCTTCAATGGCAAAATAATATAAGAATTTCAAGTGAAAGAAGCGTTTCACATTTACGAAAAAAAAAATTTAAATTAAATTAAAAAAACGAGCGTTTTGGACTTTTTAACACAAAATATTTTCAAAACGCAATAAATTCGTTTTGAGTTTCATTTATATATATTTTTTTTTTTTTGGAAAATGAATTTCAGAAAATGGGCAAAGTGAATGTATTTTCGATATTTTTCGAAAATCGAAAACTTAAAATGGATTGAAAACAACAAAGAAAACATGACCTTAACTTTATGAGGGAATGTATCATAGAAAAGAAGTCGGAAAGTGTGAAAGTCATGGACTTATAAAAATATGGGGCTGAAAATGAGTTTGTTGGGACACTTGTTAAAAAAATTGTGGAATCGGACATGGCTCATTTGATGAATAAATATAAGGTGTATATTATGCCCTGTTTGATGCGCATTAAAATACAAGTTTAATGCATTTTTGTACAATAATTTTGTAATCAACTATTGCTTGTGACAGAAATGCACACACGTAGACATGATTTGTTTGCAGTAGCTGTTGAATGTTGTCCGCGATTACGCATGAAAATAGCCATTGAAGGGCGATTTCGAAAATTCAATTCAATCAGTTCTGGAAATATAACTAATAAGTGTATTTTATACACTTATTTGTATGTCTAAATTAGGATTAATTATTGTCGTTTGAGAATATTTGCTATTTAATTTATGTTTATTTGTTTACCTTTCAGAAAATGTCCCAATTGAAGAAGAATGAAGCAATTAATGGAAAAATGACACGATTGGATGTTAATTGGAGCTAAATTGGACAAGTGAGGAGTTTGTGACAACAACCGGGAAACATGCTTGGTGCCAAAGTGACTAAATCAGAGGTTGGAGGACCTAATTGAATGAATTAAGAGCTTGAATGGTCAAACCGAGAAGAAGATAAAGTTTGGGGACTAAATTGCAACAATTGAAAGTTGAGGACTGAAGGTGCAATTAAAAGTTAGGGACTAACTTGCACAGCCGGAAAAAGGGCAAAGTCGCGATCGCTGGTCACATACCAAGCGATCGCTAGATGGTGGAAAAATATAATCCGAGAGTTTCAGGGTCAAGCACGCGATCGCTAGGGTTGAAGCCACGCGATCGCGTGGCTTTCCGGCTGGGCCGACTGCGGACTTTTTCTCACGATTTTTATCAGATTTTTCTTGTTTTGACCTAGGTTTTCTCCAAAACCTATATATACAACATAAGAGGCACGAAAATAGGACCTTCGCCTCTCCATAGAACGAGCCACAACAGATATTTTAATTCAAATTCTTGGAGATTCAAGCATCGCAGAGGGGCGTGAATTGAAGATACTTGAAGAATTGATAATTGGTGCAATCTTTCCATTCTTCGTTGTTATTTTCAATGAACGTCATTATATTTTGTTTTTGTTATTTAAATATGATGTGTAGTTAAATTTGATGTTGGGACGAACGATGTAGCCTAGTTAATTATTTTAATTCCATATTCCGTGTTTTAACGCTTTAATGCATGTATTGATTTATTATTGCGTTTAATGCGTGAATGAACTGGCCACTTATTCATGATTTTATGTGTTATTTTCATAATCCGAGAGGTGAGTTAATAACATAGATCTAGGTAATAAATCCGGTAATTGAACGAGAGATAGAGATATACTCTTGTAATTATTGCGGTCGTGTGTGAATTCTAGAATGTAATGCATCTAGATCAGGAATATTCAGACCCGCTGTAGAGATACATGGTTGACTTATTTAGGTAGAGTTGATTTAAACTCGAGAGAGGAATTTCAATTTAAATTAGTGAATTCGACCGAATGCATATTTAGGAAATAAAACTGGAATTGAAATTAATTTAATTGGCTAGGTGAAATCGTGAATCCCAACCACTTTACAATTATATTTAAACACAAAACAATTTCACAATTTAATTAGTTAATTCATCTTCTTAGTTTTAATTTAAAACATCAAATTCATTTGTTCGTTCAAATAAAGTGTAGAACTAAAATATTTCGATAATTAATAGCAGTCCTCGTGGGACGATAATCCGGACTCCTAGGTCCACTTTATTACTTCTCACGACCCGTGCACTTGCGGGGAATTCTCGCATTGCGAGATATCAGTGAACAAGTTTTTGGCGCCGTTGCCGGGGACTGTTAATTAATATCGATACCAATTAGTTCTTGCTTTAGTTTGAACTTTATTTTAGTTTTTATTTTTATTTTTATTTTTATTTATTAGTTTTTGTTTAGGAAATATTTTTAAAGGCTGTGTATTGTTTCCTATTCAGGTATTGAACGAATTTTCAGACAGTTGGAGGCAACACAGCAAGATGGCAGCCAACAATAATCAATGGCCCTTTGATCGAACAACAGTTCAGACGTATCTGATGTGTGATTTCTGTTGGGGAAATCATGTTGTATTCGATTGCCCTATTGCACCCAAGGATGCTATATGGAAGGCTGATTGTTGTGGGAATTATTATATGGTAGAGCAGGAGTGTCCACCAATACATGCAATTCAAGCTGAAACTGAAGATTTTGACAATAAAGATTTGATAAACCAGGAATTGCAAAAACAACAAGCTGAAATTAAGAAGTTGATGGAGCAGTGGACAGTAAGCATGGCAGAGAGTCAGCAATTGCCATTACCAGAAATTGAGGTGCAGAGATTAGAGGAGCCAGACAAATTGGTTGAAACAGTTGAAGAAAAAGAAGAAGAAATTGAAAGAGTGGATCAACCAGAAAAAAATAGCTGCCATGAAGATATCCTTGTCCAATTGTCAACGATGCAGAATCAGGACCTCGAGCTCGAGGAGACTTCAATCAAAGTGGAAGAACAATTGAAGAAAGAGGAGTTGATCACAGAAAATCAGACACTTAAGGGTGCCGAAGTTGCAATGCAATCCTCCAAATTCAATGATTGGGCAAGAATTGATTTCATCATTGGTGATGAAGAAATAATTGAAGTCTACATTTTGAAAGTTGAATTGAGTGGAGATGTTAACACTTATGACATGGGCAAGGTACAATTTTTGAGCTTAAATGCGCCGTGGAGCAAATTTGACCGTCACAAACAAAGACGGTCATCAAAAGCTCTATTTAAAGTTCCTTGAAAAATCAGGTAAAAAGTCGGGCTTGAGACTTAAAACGGAGCGCTTGTTGGGAGGCAACCCAACTTTTCTTCCCTTTTATTTACTACTCTTTCATTATTTATTTTATTATTGAATTTTTAGATATATGCATGGTAGGAAATGTGTTTGAGTGTTTAGCATGATACATGTTAGGACATTTTTGCATATTAGTCTATTGGTGCATATTTAGGTATGTTCTTGATTTTGTGTGTTTTCATTAGGCAAAACTTTTATCGTCATCCCAACTCACACACACACTAGTTCGAATCATGTAGTTAATGTTTGGAATACCAGTGCATTAATCATGAAGTGATTAGGGGGATAAAAATGATGTTGAAAATCAAAAATAAGAAAAAAAAAAAATTTAGTATTGCCGTGTACTACGCGATCGCGTGCCAATAGGATTCGGCGATCGCGACTTTGCACTAAAAAATCACAAATTTTTAAACCTTGAACCACGCGATCGCTGGCACTCCTGCCAAGCGATCGCGTGGCTGTACTGAGAGTAAAATCGGCAGTTTAAGTGTTGTGCCTCATGTTTTCAATTTCAAACATTATAGACTCGTTTTCTCTCCCCCAACCACCTCATATTTGATCTTACATCTTGTGTGCATGACATCAACACCTTGTTGCATCAAACTTATTGCTTTCACTACCTACAAAACTCGATCAAAGGTATGAAATTTTCACTTCCCTTCAAGTTATTCAAAAGAGTGAAATTTTCTTTGAATTCATAAGTGCAACTTTATTGGTGAGTGGAGTATGGGCTTAAGTTAGTTGTTGGGAAATGTGATTTGTGCTTTAATAAGTAGAAATTTCTTGGTCAATCCATGTTTCCAAATTGATGCAAGTTCTTTAATTTTTGTAATGCTCATTAAGTGTTTGATGAAATGCCACAAAGATGTTCTTGTGCTAATTTTAGAAATTCATTCCGGCATTTATCTTCATGACATGTTCATCATTGATTGTGTGTATTTAGTTCTAGAATTAGTTCACTACATTGCATGAAAATCATGAAAACCAACATTGCATCAAGGCAGCCCCATTGCAAGGTCACTGCAGGCCATTGCACCTGAAAATCCACTCACGTCACCAACTTTGCCATAGTTTTACATGACTCTATAGAACTCCAAATGACCTAAAATTTTAATATGTTGTAGACCATGCTGTGAACATTAACATATCAAAAGATGGCTCGGGAAAATTTATGTTTTTCTAGGCGACATCAAGGCTTGAATGTGTGGTCGACCAATTTTGAAAATTCAAAATTTTGCTTTAACTTTAGTTTGGGGGTGTGCTACTGAACTACCATTATTTCTTATTGATGTTTATGACTTTTAATATTACTTATCTCTTATTTGCAAGGTAAACATCAGGCAAGACACATCCGATCAAGTTGGGCAAGGCAAGAAATAGGGTCAAATTCATCCAACATCATTTCAAATTGAAGCATCAAGACTACAATGAGACATCTCCTTTACACTTGGGAAGTTATCGTTTCCTTTCTTTTGTCAAGTTTTGCATTATTCTTACTTATTTATGTGGCAAAACATTGAGGACAATGTTCATTTCTAGTTTGGGGGTGGATCTCATTATTTCCATATTATTACTTTTCATTCTATTTTATTGAGATTAAAAAAATTAAAAAAAAATTGAAAACTTTGTTGACGTGTTTATTGCCTAGGATATAGTATGAATCAATTTGTGTTTAGGCTTGAAAATTGGACAACATGAAAACATGAACTTATTTTGAACTAGTTATATTTTTGCTAGATTCATACTTATTGCGCACATAGCCAGTGTTGGATAATTGCTTGTGTGAGGGATGTTGTTTAATGCATGTGGGGCAAAGTTTTATGTAATTTGAACTTAGGAATGACTCAAAAAGCCCTGAACTTAGATCGTTAGACATCCCACCCCTAAATTAGAACCAATCATGCTAAAAGGCAAGTTTGGGGGTAAAATGGTTAGAATTTGTGTGTATTGACGGGTTGGAGGTCTGTGGTTCTTGGTTTTTCACTTTAGTCATTAAAGTTTGGTCAAATGGTATAAACCATTTCCAGCATAAAAACAGAAAAATGCGGAAGGTCTTATTCCGCTCTTCAAATGCCTTTTTGACTCGAGTAAGTAAGTCTGAGGGGTCTTTCAAACCTGGTGCCCTAAAGCCAACTGGCTTGGGAGTCATCGACCTAAAGCTCGCTACATGGGTCAATTAGAAAGCAAGTACGGTGAGTGGACTTACACATAAGACATTATAACATCTTTAACTTTTCTGGTACCCTAAAGCCGTCTGGTTTGGGAGTTGCCGATCTGAAAGCCCGCTACAGGGGTCATATAGAAAGCCCGTATGAAAAGTTCTGCACAAAGATGGTAAAAGACAGGGACAATTAAAAGAAAAAGTCGTCCATCATAAAATATATATATATATATATATATATATATATATATATATATATATATATATATATATATTATTGCATGGTATAAGCTTTGTCGACTGAGCTGTGGTGGTTGATGTTGTAGAATTGGGGTCCGCTTTCTTTTGATTTGTCATGCACGCATATTTCCGATTCTGATTACCTTGTGTGGAAAAAGCAAAGAATATTTTTTAGAACCCACATAGATAAAAACCCGGGATGTGAGAGAAAAGCAGAAAGTGGTGATCATCCATGAGCGTTGAAAGGAATTTTATTAGAAATCATAGATTGACTACATGGGATTCGGGCTGGATTATGCATAATGAGCCACACAGTGTTGAGTATATCTTTTGCATAAGTATGCCTTTGACATTGGCTATTCACACACACACTTGAAACTCTGGCAGGATATAACTAGAAAATATTTTGCATTGTTGTTCATGACGCTTGCTGAAGCTTAAATTGGTTTGGACTGTAGAGGCATATGGTAAACATGTTGACACAACAAAAATATTTGTTCTCTTATTTCTTTGATTTTTGTAGTTTAGTTTACATTGTTCGAGGACGAACAATAATTCTAGTTTGGGGGTATTTGATAAGTGTATTTTATACACTTATTTGTATGTCTAAATTAGGATTAATTATTGTCGTTTGGGAATATTTGCTATTTAATTTATGTTTATTTGTTTACCTTTCAGAAAATGTCCCAATTGAAGAAGAATGAAGCAATTAATGGAAAAATGACACGATTGGATGCTAATTGGAGCTAAATTGGACAAGTGAGGAGTTTGTGACAACAACCGGGAAACATGCTTGGTGCCAAAGTGACTAAATCAGAGGTTGGAGGACCTAATTGAATGAATTAAGAGCTTGAATGGTCAAACCGAGAAGAAGATAAAGTTTGGGGACTAAATTGCAACAATTGAAAGTTGAGAACTGAAGGTGCAATTAAAAGTCAGGGACTAACTTGCACAGCCGGAAAAAGGGCAAAGTCGCGATCGCTAGATGGTGGAAAAATATAACCCGAGAGTTTCAGGGTCAAGCACGCGATCGCTAGGGTTGAAGCCACGCGATCGCGTGGCTTTCCGGCTGGGCCGACTGCGGGCTTTTTCTCGCGATTTTTATCATACTTTTCTTGTTTTGACCTAGGTTTTCTCCAAAATCTATATATACAACATAAGAGGCACGAAAATAGGACCTTTGCCTCTCCATAGAACGAGCCACAACAGATATTTTAATTCAAATTCTTGGAGATTCAAGCATCGCAGAGGGGCGTGAATTGAAGATACTTGAAGAATTGATAATTGGTGCAATCTTTCCATTCTTCGTTGTTATTTTCAATGAACGTCATTATATTTTGTTTTTGTTATTTAAATATGATGTGTAGCTAAATTTGATGTTGGGACGAACGATGTAGCCTAGTTAATTATTTTAATTCCATATTCCGTGTTTTAACGCTTTAATGCATGTGTTGATTTATTATTGCGTTTAATGCGTGAATGAATTGGACACTTATTCATGATTTTATGTGTTATTTTCATAATCCGAGAGGTGAGTTAATAACATAGATCTAGGTAATAAATCCGGTAATTGAACGAGAGATAGAGATATACTCTTGTAATTATTGCGGTCGTGTGTGAATTCTAGAATGTAATGTATCTAGATAAGGAATATTCAGACCCGCTGTAGAGATACATGGTTGACTTATTTAGGTAGAGTTGATTTAAACTCGAGAGAGAAATTTCAATTTAAATTAGTGAATTCGACCGAATGCATATTTAGGAAATAAAACTGGAATTGAAATTAATTTAATTGGCTAGGTGAAATCGTGAATCCCAACCACTTTACAATCATCTTTTAAAACAAAACAATTTCACAATTTAATTAGTTAATTCATCTTCTTAGTTTTAATTTAAAACATCAAATTCATTTGTTCGTTCAAATAAAGTGTAGAACTAAAATATTTCGATAATTAATAGCAGTCCTCGTGGGACGATAATCTGGACTCCTAGGTCCACTTTATTACTTCTCACGACCCGTGCACTTGCGGGGAATTCTCGCATCGCGAGATATCAATGAACAATAACAGTCAAAAGAATTTTGTGTTACGGTTGTAGACTTATCGTGCATGGGACCCACATAAGCTAAAAGTGAATTTGGCAATAAAGCTACTTATACAATGTTGTTCATAATGAGAATTGTAATTAGTGATGTGGAAGTTTTTGTTGTTATTGATTAAAAAAATAATATGATATGTAAAAAAATAGAATCGTCGTGCCACATAAATTAATTGTCATTCTGATTGTTGAATGCATTGTAAGTGTAGTATAACTCATTTAACAAATAGGGGCTACGGTCTTTGATTATGTACTTTTTTTCCTCCAATCCACATAATCTTTGGGATAATTAGCAAAAAAGTCCTTACAGTATGCACTCATTGTACAAATCTTCCACTTCATTCTAAACTTGACATAAGCTTCCTTACTTCAACGCATTTTTGCGAAGTGGGTTAATTCCGTATCATTTTGTCAATTCCTTCCATCATATATGGGTAATTAGCGAAAAACATCTAGATCATTTATTTTATTGTGCTCGTTCATATCATTTCAATTTTGACATTTGAGCTCTCTGGCATTTCTTTCTGCTAAAAATCTTTATATCCTATTTTTTTTTTTTTCATTAAAGAATTGTAAAAGATTATGTTACATCCCTCTTTAAATAGATAAATAGAAAAGAAAGAAAAAATATTAAAAGAATTAAACAGCACCTATTTTCAAGTTTTTAAAAAAGTTCAATGAGTCTTTCACGTAAAACAATTTAAAATACACTAATAAAATATATATATATATATATATATATATATATATATATATATATATATATATATATATATATATATATATATTTCCAATTAACTCTACCTACCCTTGCCCCTACACTTATCACTACCCCTGTCCATATACCTACTACATTCACGGCCACCACCAACACAATTAGAAAGAGAGAGCCGCCCCAAGGGCATATCTCCCAGCGGTGAAAGGGAGGGTGGTTTAAAAACCAGCCTCACTTGGTCAGGGGTTCGAATCCGGCCTTTACCAAGTTAAAAGGTAAGCCCTCACCCTTCACTCTGAGAAGCATAACCTGCGATTTACATCATTCATTAAGACCCAGGACATGATAGGGTGGGGCCCCCTAAGGTTGGGGTTCAACCTTTAGAAAGAGAGAGCCAATTTTGCACCCTAATAATGGCCACCATGACCACTTATTAGTGAATCTTGTGCACCTATTTGAGCTTTAAAACTAGCAATTGATTTGTCATTTTAAAGATTTTCTACTTTGTTGACGTCAAATATTGTCGGTGACACATGACAAAATTTTTTGTAAATTTAGGTCGATATTTCAAGTATATTTGAGTAAGTATTCGTTGATAAAGACACTGAAGGAAAAGTCGCTTGTTGCAATTATTTTGACAGCGTAATTGTCCTCAATTTGGCATGCCTAACAATGAAGTAAACTCTTTCCATTTATAGACAAATATTTAGGGTTTACTATAGACAAAATAAAATAAAGGGATTGTCACAGTAATCAAGACAAATGATGTTGATAACTTGTTGTTTAAGCAAAATTCACGTGATTGTGGGCCCATTGTTTGCAACATTCTCTGAAACTATACATGGCAGGTGCCGTGTTGCAAGAAATTTCTCTGAATTGTGCATCCCAAGGTGACCCGATTGCATTGAGCAAGTTTTTTCATGCTCTCAATTAAGTTTTCCGAGGTTCAGTATTTACCGGTGTGAATATTTTATCGACCTCAAGAAATTTTTCCCAGATGGTAACAATTGAAGTTGCGGATCGGAGAACGATGAATTGTCAATGAAGCTCGTTGTGCAACTATAGGGAAATAAACTGAGCTAAGCCTAATTTATTTGAGGCTTCTTTGGACGGGCTGAACCCAAATATTTCGGACTGGACCTTGATAAAGTTTTCCATATCAACAATTGCCCCCCAAGGTCCGTATTGAAGAAATTTAATGTAGATCTTATACCTTTTCATTTCCTTTCCATAGTTGTCTATTAATTACTTCTTTGACATGCTTTGATTTCTTTTAGGCAATAATTAGCCGATTCACACCTTTTTCAGCGATTTTTCTTTTCCGTTAAGGTATAAGAACACAAACTCCCTCTTGTTTCTTTTTCCTTTTCTAAGCTATCTATGCTTGATCTTTGTTTTAAGAGAACTTTTCAAGGTTTTCCTTCTGCGATTCTTCCTCCCTTTCTGTAAAAAATTGATACATTTTCTTCATACTTTGGGTAGGCATGAGTGAGGAAGTAGGAACTAGAGTAAATTTTAGTGAACTTCCCAAAGAAACCCTAAGGGTTGCTCCGCTAATGATGGTGACTTCTTCTGGTGAGGAGGTCACTTTAGCTTCGCGTGAGGCTGGGGAGAATAGGCCTCCAACTTTTTTTGAGGGGATGATGGCCATTGTGAGAGATAGACCGGAGTGGGATGCAAAGAGGTATATTACAGTGGTGACGGAAAAAGACCTGAACCTTTGGAGGAAGAAATATAGGAACCTAGAAGAGGTGAAATTGGGGATTCCTTTTTCAGATGATAGGTCATGTGATCCGCCTGTAGGTCACATAGCGATCAATAAAGAGATGTTAGAAGCCGGTCCGAGACTTCCCTTCTCCCCAATAATAAGAAAATTTCTTAGTTCTTGGAGAATAGCTAGATTTCAGCTTACTCCCAATGGCTGGAGGATTTTAGTAGGGATGATAATACTGTAGGAGGAACTGGGGTTTGGAGAGCTGAGTGTAGAGGAATTCCATTCGTTGCGCGGGTTTAAACACGATGGTAAGAACTCTGGATTTTATTATGCCACTGCCTGTCCAAAATGATGTGATCCAAAGTAGGAGATCAAAGGAGAAGTCGGGCTATTGACAATACAACAACGATCTACGTGGAAAACGGAGCAAGTTGTATGTTGGAGTCGAGCCTAGAAGACGTATGGATCAAGTTGAATAAAAGGGGCGAAGTTTGAGGAACAGAACTAATATTACAGCCATAAGTCATCTTTGTCACGGCCGTAATGTTTTCTTGGGAGAAATTGAAGAATTCCAGGGAAACCATATTTACGGTCGTAAGTTTGGTTATCACGCCCGTAAATCAAGAACTAGAAGTCACTTACCGCCGTAAGTGACATTTTCACGGCCGTAACTTTGTTTCGAATTTTATTTTCAGTTTTAATTATTTATTAACTCAGTTTTCAGCCCATTAGTGGCTAGGGCAAGGTTAGATGCATGTTTTTCATTATATTATATTTTATTTTCTTTGTTGAACACAACTTTGAAATTAATGAGAATTGAAATTGAGTTTTTACTCTTTGAGAGAAAGGATGATTCTTTTTCTTGTTCTTTGAGAACAATTGTAAACTTATAAAATATTGTGAGATATTTGTGGCGTTCTAACCAAAAAATTATCAAGGAATTTGACAACCTTCGGCGTTTCAAAAACTTTGGATCTTCAATCCGCATCGTTGAGTCATCGCGTCGTGATTGTTGGGTCAAGGTCCTATCGTCTTTTCTATCATTTTTTATTCATTGTTTTTATTTCTTGATTCTTGTGTTGTCGCTGGATTTTGATCTTTCCTATTGTTGTGTCATTTATTTCGCGTTCTTCGTCGCATTTCCCAAGCGGAATTGCATCCGTTGGTATCAGAGCTTAGACTCCAAAAATCAAGGTTTTATCTTTCTATCCTAGTTTGATTTTTATGTGTTTATCATAGAGTCTGCCACATAATCATTCATATCCTTTTTTTGTTTGTAGAGTCTTTCTTTCATGTTTTCATATTTGTGAGTCTTTAATCCCGAAAAGGATCCAAAAATGTCAACAGTCGTTATTGATCTCATTTTTCATCCAAATTAAGTCTCGTTTGTTTTGTTATATTCGTAGTCGAATTTTCGAGTAAAAAAAAAATCAGAAAATTCATAGATATTTCGATAAATTCCAAAAAAAAAAGAGTAATTATGAAAATTATAGAATCACTTTCTTGAATTTCTTTAAAATTCTTGATATTCGTTTCCTTCCGAGTCAAATTAAAATTCCTTCTTGCTATTTGATGTCTAAATCCTCTTATTTTGAATTTTCTTGAAATCCACATAAAGGGATGAATTATGAGTTAAATCCCACTTTCATGACAAGATGTCTTGTGGGTGATAAGTTGTGTAGTTTGGTTATTAATAGAGAGTACATCTCTAATTAGGCTAGTATCAACATGGTTGAAAAATTGGGGTTGCATTTACTACAACATCCTAGACCTTATAGGATGACATGGTTGAAGGAGTGTGGAGAGTTCAAAGTAACCAAGCAAGTCCAAGTGAGTTTCACCCTTGGGAGATATAGTGATGAAGTATTATGTGATGTGGTGTGGTGCCTCTAGAGTCTTGTCATGTTTTGTTGGGTAGACCATGGAGGCATGAGAGGAAAGCATTTTATGATAAGAATAGAAATAGGTACAATTTTTTTAAGGATGGAGAATCAAACACCCTAGCTAGTTTAACACTAGAACAAGTACTTGAATATCAAAAGATGGTGAAGGAAAATATTGATCCTTTATCTAGATTGAATTATCAATTAAAACTTATAGAAGAGGACATGATTGCATGGAAAGGTAAAAATGTAGTTAAGTTGCAAGAAGTTCCTCAGAATAGGAATGTTGAGAAGGGGGATGAAATGAAAAATAAGGTGGAAGATGTTCCAAAAGGATAAAGAAGAGGCGTGCGAGAATAAAAGTATGGAAGAGGTGGTTAAGAATATAAGTGTGGAAGAGGAAGTTGAGTATAAAATTTTTGAAGAGGAGATTGGGCAAGAAGTTGAAAAGATTGAGGGAGGTAAAGAGAAGAGCCTCGTTGTTAGGGAAGAGGAGGTGGAGATGATTTTTCAAGAGTACAAGGATCCCTATCTTGTACTTGGTGAAACTAACATTCATAGTCCTATTTTATTTATAAATCTTTTTTGCAGGTTAATTAAGCTTGGGAATTTGGGCCACACTACTTTTGCACAAGGGAGTTTGTGACTCAACCCATTCATATAATCCAAGTTGCATGGTATTGTTGGTTGATCCCATTGCAGGGAAACAAGAATTTTCCATTTGCTCCAGGTGAGAAAATTCTACATCAAGCCCCCAAAAGCAGGAGGCATTTGAAAAGCATGCCAGAAGTTGATTCGAGGTCGAATTATTTTCAAGAGAGGGGGGATGATGTGATCCAAAGTAGGAGAGGAAATGAGAAATCAAGATATGGGTGATGCAGCAACAATCTACACAGAAAAATGAGTAAATTTCATGTTGGAGTCGAGTCGAGAATTCGGACGGATCAAGTCGAGTCAAAGGATCGTAGTTCGAGATCAGGAGTATCTTCACGGCCGTAAGCCCAGCTGGTCATGGCCATAATCTTCTCTTGGGTCAAAATGAAGATTTCCAGCATTTGAATACTTACTGCTGTAAGTTTATTTGTTACGGCTATAAAACTCGACAGAAACACACTTACGGCTGTAAGTGTCACATTCACGGCCATAACCAAGTATCGTCCAGAATTTCGCGGATTTTGTTTCCTTTTCCGTTTTAGTTATTTCCGGTCAATTAGAACTCTATTTTGAGCCCATTAGTGGCTAGCCTAGTTGTTAGGTCGTTTTTCATTATTTATATGCTATTTTTTCATTCATTGTAAAAGAGAGAGTTTTGGTTTTAATAAATAGTTTATTGATTGATTCAATAATTTATAGGTGGATTCCTATAGGTTTCTTGGAACTTATCAAAGATCAATTTTTTGTGGTGTTCAAACTTGGGTGAGGTTTATTATTGTTGTGATCAAGAGGTCAATTTATCGTTTAATTGTATTGGTTGTTTGGTTCAATTAATCTTGATTCATACTCTAAATCGTGATTCTTTTGGCGTTCTTAGGTTGTGTCAATCTTTTGTGGGTTGCTTGGCTACAATTGCTACGTGGTTTGCATCACAAAACAAGGAGGGAATTTGATAAAGGGTCTTTCTGAGTCCATTAAAGACTGGAAGATCAATTGGTTTTTGGTAACTGGCGATTGGCAATATGCCAAGGATGATCCAACTCCCGAAGTGACCATTGATGGAAGCTTTCGCACCTTAAGTAAATGTTGTTCCTTTGATCTTACTTTTTTTATCCTCCGTCTTAACTCTATTAACCTTTCTTGTTGTGCAGACTACGAGAGGTTCAACCACACTCAGGAGTCCGTCCAAAGGGCCAAAAAAGCCCGTGAGTACGTTGATTGGTGGAGGGAGTGCAAAAATCTGATAGTAGACTAGAAGTTGTATAAGGCAAGACTCCTTTATGAGAATCCAAAGTTCGTTCCAATTAGAAAAGAAAAAAATAAGTATTACTGCACCCTGATTTGAAATTGGCAACTTTTATTTCATGATTTGATCTTTTATTCCATAACTTGACTTTGGTTTTGCCTTTTCTCAGAGAAAAGAAAACAATCAATGAGGGATTTGCGAGTTGTGAGCAGTATTCTAAAAAGCGCGCAAATGCGCTGCCTACGCACGCTCTAAGCACGATGCGTGGGCCTCGCGCGGTGCTTCTTTGATAAGCGCAAGAAAAGCGGCCAACAGACAGTCAAAGCATCTAAAGGTAGGCGAAATCGCGCTAATGCGCGCAAACTCGCGCATATGAGCGAGTTCTCGTGCATATGCTCAAACTCGTGCTTAAAAAGAAAAAAAAAATTGCGTCCAATTTTTGTACAATTAGAAGGCCCAACAAAAACAAAGTTAAAGCCCAAACTTAAATATTCTCAGGCCTCAAACAATAAAGTTGTGGCCCAATTTAAAATCTAACAAGCAAACCACACATGAATTTATAGGAGAATAGTGCCGTGAGTTTCCCTTAACATTTTCGATGTGGGATTGCTTTCAAGTTTCAACTGAAGGCCAATACCATTTAATCAATAAAACGGCGCCACACAGGTGTAGTAGCCATAGGTAAAAAATGTCGATTTTTGGAGTTGGGGTTGAGGGAAATGATGGTCACTTGGACGGTGGTGGAGATGATATTGGGGGTGGAGGTGTTGAGTGAAAAGGTGGTGGTGTCTTGAAGGATGAACCGCTGTTTCTTCGGCTGTAGGATGGCCTAGAAGGGGAGGAGGATTAGGATTCGATTAGGAGTGATAAAGCAGCAGATATGGATGTGGCACAGCACCACCGGATGATCTTCTTTCGACTGCACTTCTCCACCATGGTTTGGTGGCTACTGTGATGGTGTTGGTGGAGGACGATGAGTGGAGTTTCGGTTGAACTTTGAAGGTTGGGCATATATGAGATTTCTTTTGAGTTTTGAGTAAATTGAGAATTGATTTGGGGATTGAAATTGGCTTGGGAGGATTTGGTGAATTTTCCATGAGTTGCAGGGACTGGGGTGGATTGGTGGAGGGAGGTGGCTGTGGATAGGTGGAGGCTGAGGGTGGGCTGTGGATAAGTGGAGGCTGACTGTGTGGCTGTGGATAGGTCTGATAGGAGGAGCTCGGTGGCGATGGAAGGTGGAGTCCGCTTGTCTGTGAGCTTTGAGAATTAGGAATTATTTGTTTTTTTTTTTTTTTTGCTCTCTATGTATAATTGTGTGTGTGTGTGTGTGCATATATATATATATATATATATATATATATATATATATATATATATATATATATATATATATATGATTTATTAATTATTATGTAGGATTTGTCTAGTTTTTTGCCTAATTGAAAACTTAAAAATTGGATAGTAATATAAATATATAATAGTAGATTAGTAGTAGAAATTAATCAAATTATTATTAAGTAAAATACAATATTTATAATTTTAGATGTGTTTGGTATGCATTATTTCAATTATTTAATGGTTTAAATTGATTAAAATTATTTTAAAAAAATTAAAAAACGTTTTTTAACGTTTTTTGACGCATACTCTCGCTTAAGCTTCAAAAGCTTGACTCTTGGGCTTCACGCTTCGTCACGCTTTTTAGAATACTGGCTGTGAGGATTCAGGAAGGGTAAACCGAGGTCACAACCTCAGTGGGTGAATTGATCATCTTTGAGGCCACAAGTGGTGAAAAAAGAAAGGCTCGAGAAACTAGTGCAGTTACAGTGCGAAGTCAGCTAAAAGGCCAATGGTCTTGGAGGAGGTGCCAGAGGAAGTGCAGGAGGAGGAACTGCCAACCAGTGGAGCTAACTCAATCTAGCCCTTCACAATGATTACCGTCCTCTAAATTAGGAGATGAGGAGATGGAAGAGGATCCTTCTTTAGGTCCATTGATGAAAGAGAGTCGGAGTTTGTAAGGATGAAGAAACTCCGACCTAAACCTTTTAGGGATCTCCATAGGAGCAAGTCCCCATAAAATGATCCTAAGCACCCTACTGAAGTTCAGCAGCTATGCCGTCTTGCAGGAAAGTCCTGGACTCCAAGGCAGAGAAAATACATGGAGGCGATGGAGCCTGCAGATTTAGCTGCAACTGCCGCTGTAAATTTTCAGCGGGCTGCCATACAAATGTACAATACCGATGGAAAAAAGTAGAACTGAAGACCAATGAGGTGGAGTTTGAGCAAAAACTTCGCCATGATGCCCAAAAATTTGCTGAAGATGCCGGCTCTGGAAAAATTGCTCTTGAAGAGAAGTTGAAGGAAGTGGAAGAAACGAATGCGTACCTTGATCAGAGAGTTAGGGATCTTCTTAAGGATCTCAAAGAAGCGAATGACAAGTCTAATGCCATGAAGATTCAGCTGAAGGAGGCGGCCAAGTCTGCCTCAGCCAAAGCAGTTACTACATTCAAGTTTTCCTCCGAGTTTGAAGCGATAGAGTCTGAGGTATATATTTTGGGCATTAAGACTGTGATAGGAGAGATCTCAAATAAGTGCCTGAACTACGACCTCAATTGGTTGAAGGAGGACCTCAAATAATTGGAGGAGAAAGAGCTTGCACTGAGGACATCCAGCTCGTATATCGGAGCTCCTTCAGATGGAGCTCACACTTGATTTTCTTTTTTCTTTACTTGCCCTCGAAGGATTTTTGTAACTTTCAAGTTCTTTGTAATGAAAAACTCTTTTGATCGTAGTTCTTATCTATTGACTTTTGTTTATTGATTTCTACGTTAAATAGTTTTGATAGCCTTTTTGAAAGTGATGTTGATTCTTGTGGCCAATCTTAAGATTGGTAATAACGACATAATGAATATGAATTGACTTCTAAGATCATAATAACTTTATTAACATCGTTATTTTGAACTCGATAAAGATATAGTTTGGTTGAACTCGCTAATCAGAACTCAACACTAATTAAAGACTTTTTGTAGAGCAAAAGTTGGAGCCCATGTTTTTCTCCTGATGTTCTCATGAGATTAGGTTTTTCCTCCAAATGTGTAGCACTTACACTACTTGGGAGTCCGTTCCTTTTTGGGAACTTATGGACAATTTTGGGCTCTTATCCACTCGTAGGGATTTACTGGGCTTGCCAGTTGAGCTATTTTTACCAGACCGTGGCCGGGTGTTCCCTTGCTGAGTTTTAAGGTCGTGTAACACCAAGGCAAGGAAAGATTAAAAGAAATGATAGGTACTACTCATACCAACAAGGTGCACCATCTTTTCTGGAAGTTCATTGTTAGAAACTCCACAGTTAAGCGTATTTAACTTGGAGTAATTCTATGATGGGTGACCTCTTGGGAAGTTTTCTCGGGGAGAGTGCGAGTGAGGACAAAACATGCTTAAAAGATCCATGTTGGTACAGTGGGGACAGTACGTCATCATCTAACGGTCGGGACAACCCGTCAAGTGAGACCCGAGTCGTTACAAATGTTATCGGAGCCGACATCCAGCTGGAAATCGGGAACTAAGTGCTACGCGGGATAAAGTACTACGCCATAGGGCCACCTCTTGAACCCGTAGGAGCCACCTCTAGAATTCCAACGCCTAGCAAAGGATCATCAGATGGATCATCATATGGTTTAAGAGCGACGAGGATGTCGCAAGTCTAAAGGGGGGTGATTGTAATACCCAGGCCAGGAAAGCTTAAAAGAAATGATATTTATTACTCATACCAACAAGTACCTTCTTTTCTGGAAGTCTATCTTTAGAAACCTCACAGTTAAGCATACTTGGCTTGAAGTAATTCTATGATGGGTGATTTCCTGGGAAGTTTTCTCGGGGAGCGTGAGAGTGAGGACAAAGCATGCTGAAAAGATCTATGTTGGTACAGTGGGGACAGTATGTCGTCATCTAACGGCCGAGACAGCCCGTTAATTGGGACCTAGGTCGTTACAGTCGTGACCTAACTCGGGACTTCTAAGGTCGGTAACCGAACTCAGGTTTATTGACAAGGAGTTTTTTGGCCGTGACCGGTCTTCTTACCCCCAGGTGGCTAAGGTTAGGCTTTTTATACATATAGATAACAAAATGATGTTTTATCATTTCGATAAAACTTGGCATACAAAAAATTCGTTCATAAAACACTTCACAACTCTATTGGTAATTGATTTTTAGGTGCTCAGTATTCCATGGACGTAAAAGTGGAGCTCCATCCAACGTTTGAAGTTCATAAGCTCCGTTTTTTAGCACCTTGGTTACTTGGTAAGGTCCCTCCCAGTTCGGCACAAAAGATCCGACGTTGGGTTCTTTGGTGGCTAATAAAACCTTTAGTAAGACTAGGTCTCCTACTTCGAAGCACCTTCTTTGAACCTTGCTGTTGTCATATTTCTCACTTCTTCGTTTGTAAACGACGTTCCGGAGGTCGGTCATTTCTCTTTTCTCTTCCAAAAAGTCTAGTTCTATTGCGAGAGAGATACTATTTTGTCCTTCATCAAAGTGTAAGGTTCTGTAGGTCGGTACTTCGACTTCGAAGCAAGAGAATTAGAAAATCAAAAACAAAAAGTCATGGAAAACAATAATCATGCTTTACCTAGTATTGACCCTGCCAATGAGGATGACATGCTGCTTGGTGACTTTATAACACCTTAGGTGGTTCAAAGTCATTCCCATATTGTATATCCACCTTTTGGGCTGACTAACTTCTAATTGAAAACCAATATCATAAACATGTTCCAGAATGGGCAGCAATTCCATGGGAGACCTAATGACATCCTACATACACTTGTTTCAAAATTTCTGGACATGTGTGAACACTTGTGTCAGATGACGCAATCAGACTCGAGTTATTTCCTTATACTCTATAGGACAAGGCAATTGATTGGCTGGATTCTTGTTCAATTGCAAGTATCACTACTTGGAATGACTTGGTTCAGAAATTTTGCACTAAATTCATGCCTCAAGCAAAGGTCACCAAGCTTAGATATGAAGTTACAGTGTTCCAGCAACAGGATGCTGAATCTTTCAATGACTCTTGGTACATATTCAAAAACATGCTCATGAAGTGCCCAAATAATGGGATCAATAGAGGTGATCAAGTAAAATTCTTCTATGAAGGGCTACTTCCCCCTTTTAAAAGCATGGTAGACTCGTTATCTAATGGAGCTTTAACTACCAAAATAATTGGTCAAGCATTGGAGCTATTTGAAAGGATTGCAAATACAAATACAATGTGGGATTTTGATAGGGTTATCCAAAAGAAATCAACAGGAGTATATGAAGTAGATGCCTACACTGTAATATCAACTAAAATTGACTCTTTAGCTACAAAGGTAGAAAGCATATCACTAGTGAACCATTCAGCAAAACTAATAAAGCGAGCTATAAGGAATGTGGTGCAAATCATGTTACCAAAGATTTTCCCATTTTGTCATGTCCAGTAGAGTAGGTAGACTTTGTGAAAAGGGGTCATCTCGAAAACAATCCATATTCCAATACATACAACCCAAGTTGATGAAATCATCCCAATTTTACGTGGAAATATCACAGTACCGGACCATTGTTGCCTCAATATCAAAATGAAGAGAAGAAGCCTAAGTTGGAAGAGATAGTTTTAAAGATCATGGAAAACACGGACCAGTTCATGGGGTAAAAAAATCAGTACATGGCTAAGACAGATCAGTTCATAACAAAAATAGAACAATTTATGCAGAAAACTGAGATGGTCAAGCAAAGTCATCAGGCCTTAATAAAGAATCTGGAGACTCAGGTGGGACAAATAACACAGGTCTTGACAAATAGGACACTTTGGAAACTACCTTTGTAACACCCCAAGTTTCAAAATTTAAAACCTAGGCGTTTTAACTTCTATTCACATTATATGCGGAATTTAAATCGTTTACACATTAAAATTTTCATTTATCTATTATAAAATTTTACAGAAATTTCGGCAGAGTCTCCTCTATAAATTGGACTTAACCAACCTGTGGAGAGACAACATAACCGCCATAAAATTTAAATAAGATCAACCACATCTCAACTACATTCATCATCGCCAAAACCAATTCATTCAATCTCCAAACTCCTCAACATAAATTAAATTCAAATCATGATATCCATTTAACTAAATGGAGAATTGATAAACTACTAACGAGATAAATAACTTATCAAAATTAAATTCAATAAACAATTAAAAGAATGAACTAATGAAAATAACCAAAGAAAAACATTTTTTTGAAATTTCCAATTCAAACTTTAGTTGGAATGAGAAATTGTGGTACTATGCGGGTCTGCCACCAAATGCTCCCTCCTCAGATCATCTAACTTTCATCACCTGAAATGTTGGGGAGGGATTGGGGTGAGCTAAAGCTCAGTAAGTAAACTTTATGCATGAAATGTATGCTTATGACATGAATGCTTTTAAAATTTTGAAATATGTATCCCCATTTGCTTTACTTTCTAGAACTTTCAAACTTTTCAGACTTTCACTTACATTTCAAAACTTTCACTTCATTTCCATCGTGAGCTCACTTGGTGTATCTTCTAGTCAATTAGATAATAGTGGGCAATTTCTTATTTGGAACCAGATTAACATTCACATTTCCACCGAAAAGTGGTTTAACATTCACTTTCCCACCGCAAAGCGGTTTAACAGTTCACCGTAAACGGTTGAACATTCCGTCGCAAAGCGACTTAATTCGGGTACGCCGGTCCCCCACGCCCCATTTCCCACTCGTAACTTTCATGAGCTAGAAGTACACCCATTCTTTCTTAAAAAACTTGGGATACATAACTTTTGAACAAGCTTGCACCTTGACACATTTCTTTCATTTAAAAAAAAAACATTTGACTTCCCAATTTCGATGCTAATGCATGCTTGATGATGCAATGACATGATAATGTGCATGCTTGAACATTCTTCCTAATAGCATATACTTTTATAAAATAAATGAAGTTCATCAAAGCAAGTAAGTTGCAAACAGTCAATTACACATTTCACATTTACATTTAACTTCTATGAACATAGGGGAAGTTTACTTACCTGTTCACCTTAATATTTACCGTTTCTGGACTTGCAAGTGGAAAAGTCTTGGATGCCCATGATGTCAATGTGCCCAAAGATTCCTAATTATTTCCACTAATTAATCAAATATGCTTTTAGTCCAAAATCACATTTAACACTCTTAATGAGGTTGAGACTTTCATGTAACTCACAATTCAACCGAATGAGATCTTAAACTATGTCACATATAGGTCATACTACATTCGGAATAAGAGATTAATTTAAATGGTAAAAATTGAAATCTACTTTTATAAATTACACAAAGGTCAAAGTTATGGGATATTCGTCACAATCTTAAGTTTCATGAAGACAAATTTCAATTTATCCCAATGTTAACTAATAGAAAATCAATTAAACTTCTAAGTTTCATAATCTTCAATAGCTGAGAATTTCATTTAAAGTTCCAATTTACTCTAAATCAAACAAAAATCACTTAAAACATTTAAACTTCCAATTTCTGAAATTTAAAATTTTTAATCCAAAATTACCCTAATCGTTAATTAACAAGTGAATTCATACATCCAAAAATATGAAATTTAACTAGTATAGTAAACCATATAATTCAAAACATGAAAATTCCCAATTTCATCAAGTATAAATCTGAAAATTTTGAAGTGAATAGGCACAGGCACATACACATACATACATCTATACATACATGTATGAACATTACTCAAATCCCAAAATTAGTCTTTAAAATTCGAAATCTACATAAATTGGAAATCAGAAATTTTGAAAATCTTAACATACAAACATACATTCAATCCATATATACATCAATATATACCTACAATTCCATATATACATACAACCATTCAATGTGTGTGTTTTGTGTGTGTGTGTGTGTGTGTGTCCGTGAGTGGGTGCGTGCGTGCGTGCGGGTGTGACAGGGTAGGAGTTACCCACCGGTGCAGCGACAAGGGGGAGGTGGTGGAGGTCGCTGTCGTGGTGGTGATGGTGGCCGGCGACCAAGGAAGAATCCGAGAGAGAGAGACGGAGAGATGAGGGCGACCGAGAGAGCGAGATGAGGGCGACCGAGAGAGGGAGAGCGGGTGTGAGAGAGAGAGAGAGGAATGAGGGTTAGGTTAGTATTAATTTTTTAATCTTTCGAAAATTGCAAGTTGGTCCCTCAATTCCCCTCTTTAATGCAATTAAGTGAACAACTTTAAATTAAATATCAAGGTGCCACTAAACTTTACACCAATTTCAAACTAAATGTATTTTGGCCACTTGCTACTAAATAAAAAATAAATTGGCAAATAACAATTAAAATAAGCAATTAGACATATAATTGTACGTAACCAATTTATAAATATTTTAATTGACACATTGATCGAGACGGCGTCCAAGTCCTTCCACTACAAAATAATTCAACTTATTATCAATAATAATTGTCAATTAAAATTATTCATCATAAAAAATTGGGTGGTATTCAAGAAAGCACGCAAAACGAAAAGTGGTATTACAATTCCTTATCCCCTAAAAATAAATTTTGTCCTCGAAATTAAAACTTACCAAAAAGTTGTGGATACTTGGCACACATTTCGTCCTCGCGTTCCGAAGTAGCCTATTCTACTGCATGATTCCTCCAAAGAACTTTAACTAGAGTTATCTTCTTCCTCCTAAGTTCCTTATCTGTCTTCAGTAGGATCCTCACAGGTGATTCCTCGTAAGTTAGATCCTCACGAAGATCTAACCACTCATAATTGAGGATATGAGAAGGATCCGAAATATATTTCCTCAACATCGACACATGAAATACGTTATGAACCCCAGATAGTGCCGGTGGCAATGCAACTCGATAAGCTAGGTCACCTACCCTTTCAATTATTTCAAAGGGGCCAAAAAATCGCGGAGTTAACTTTCCCTTCTTCCCGAACCTCATAACTCCCTTCATAGGAGCGACCTTCAAGAAGATCATATCACCTATAGAGAATTCCAATGGTTTCCTTCTTTTGTCTGCATAGCTTTCTTTCTACTCTGTGCAGTTCTCATCCGTTGACGAATATTCTCAACAATTTTTGATGTCTGCTGCACCATTTCTGGACCTAGTAATTTTCGTTCCCCTACTTCATCCTAGTGAACCGGCGATCTACACTTCCTCCCGTATAACGCCTCATATGGAGCCATGTGAATGGAGGCTTGATAACTATTGTTATAGGAGAACTCAACTAATGGGAGAAATTCGTCCCAAGTACCAGGAAAATCGATAATAAAAGCTCTCAACATATCTTCCAGGGTTTGAATCGTTCTCTCTGACTGTCCATCTCTCTGAGGGTGAAAGGCCGTGCTGAATCTCAATTGAGTACGCAAGGCCTTATGTAGACTTTTCCAAAATGAAGAAGTAAATTTTGGGTCGCGATCAGACACAATGGATAGGGGAATCCCATGAAACCTTACAATTTCAGCCACATATAACTCTGCATACTTCTCCATATTATAAGTAGTATTTACCGGCAGAAAGTCTGCCGACTTGGTAAGACGATCAACAATCACCCATATGGAGTTATAACCCTTCTTCGTCTTTGGTAAGCCAACAATAAAGTCCATGTCTATTTGTTCCTACTTCCACTCCGGATTCATAAGAGGTTGTAACAGTCCAGAAGGTCGCTGATGTTTGGTCTTAACTTGCTGGCAGGCGAGACAACGTTGAACATACTCCGCCACATCCCTACTCATGCCAATCCACCAAAAATGCTGCCTCAAATCCCAAGCCATCTTAGTACTTCCAGGGTGGATTGAGTAAGGAGTGTTATGAGCTTCCCTCATAATTTCTTGCTTCAATTCCTTATTATTGGGGACTACCAGTCTATTACCCTGCCGAAGGGCACCATCTGTGGAGATAACAAAATCAGTGCGCTTCCCATCAATTACTTCAGTGCGGACCCTTGAAGTATTGGGGTCTTCTAACTGAAGAGCCTTGATTTTCTCCAACAATGTCGATTCCAAGGTTATAAATAATAAATACCAACTTAAACAAGAGCAAAGGTTGTAATTGCACTACAACCGATGAACCGAGCGACTGCGCAAGTTTTTACCGTGCGGTCATGTGACAACTCTTGAATTAGATAGAATTGAAATTGAAAAGCTGTGCGGCCATATGCCTTTTTGATTGGGCCAGAAGCTGGGCTTTTTGCATGGAATTTAACATATTTTTCATCCCATTGACATAGGTTTCGACAAAAGTCCACATTATTACTTGTACGATCTGTACACTTGTAGTAAGCTACTTTCGAGCAGTTTGGTCCCGACAAGGTTATTATAGGTAGGCATAGATGTTTGATGGTCTGAAGCTCCTGAATCATTCCTCTGGTTGAAGAGGTTTTAGTCAATGAGTCTAAACCTACACTAACCACTTAATAATAGTCTCATTCTTCTCTTCATAGGGGTCTCTTAAAACTTGATGGTCTATGGTCATCTGACTTGGGAATCATCGGCCTAAAGCTCGCTATAAGTATCACTTAGAAATTTTAATTGGGGAGATGACTTACACATAAGACAACATTACTTCTTACACTTTTCTTTGTAGACTTGGTGATTCAAACATGTAAGACTTTAAGAGTCTCTCAAAACTTGGAGCCCTATGGTCGTCTAACTTGGAAGTCAACAGTCTAAAACATGCTATAATAGTCACTTAGAAAGCTTAATGAGAAAATTCTGCACATAAGATGAGAAAATATTATTATTCAAAAAATAATTAGATTAGATAAAATGCTTGGTATAGACTTTAAGGCGCGAACTTTGAAAATTGGAGGTGTGAAATTGGAAACTGCTTACCATGTTATTTTATGCAAATGTGTATCTGATTCTTGTCACCTTTTCTAGGGAAATACATTATACTGATCAAAAGAAACCACTTATATAGAAAGATAACCTTGTGTAGAAAGTTAACATAGAGATTACAGAGAAAAGTATAAGTGATCATATATGTAAGATGCAACAAAAGAAAATTATATAATTGTTTGACCATATTGGGATTGAGTTTTAAAATTTCTAAACAACACTATATTTGTTGTGTTCTTATATGGATGTGCGTTTAGTGTTGGCTATTCACACACACAAATGAGAAGTTGACATATAAGTAAATGTGATTTGGCTGTGTTGTTTTAAATCCTCTAAAGTGTATTTTATTCAACATTGAATTAGTTCTTTGTATTTATCAAGTTTAATTTCAGAGTCATGTTTTAGCTTTATTTGGTTCGATGACGAACAAATATTCTAGTTTAATGGTGTTTGTGCACTTATTTGGGCTCTAAAACTAAACAATTGATTTATTATTTTATAGATTTTCTACTTAATTCGTTAAAGTTTGTTTTTATTTCATTTATTAACCCGCAATAGAGACATTGGAAGAATTGGAGTGAATCAAGACAAATTAAATGTGTTATAGAATCGATCATATACCAAGGAAGTAAAGGAAAAGATTTGAAAATAAATTAAGAGCTAAATTTAAGAAAAATCAGGAGTTGAGAAACTAAAATAAATTAAATCAAAAGATGAAGGACCGTTATGCAAATAAAATTGGAAGACTAAGGCTGTTGGAATAAAAGGAACCTCTATTGCTAAGCAATCGTGATAATTATATTTTTTTTACTTATCTTTGTTGAGATATTTGACCCAAATTAAGAATTGGAATATCTTGAACAATTGATTTTCTTGTTAAAGTGGTTAACTTGGAGACCAAGTTAAGGTTGAAAAGAAAATTAAGATAATCTTTTGGCATGAATTTCTTTCCTTATTCTGATTATTCTACTCCAACAAGGAAATATCTTAGGGTACAAGTAATACACGTTTTTCGGTTATGTTTACCTATAAATATGTGTATTGAGGAGTCAATTAATTGCACATTGACTAGAGAGTATTGTGAGGAAAAATGTAGTTTAGCATCTTGATTTTTCTTGAGTTCTTTGTGGGTTGCACAAAGAAGTAGAAATGGGTAGATATGGTAAAATTTGATTATTTTTCCTACAATACTGGGGGGGGGGGGGTTTGGTGAGTGCAAATTCTATATAATTGTAACAATTTATTATATAGTGAAAAGCTTTGGCGGTCCGTGAAAGTAGGCAAGTTGCCGAACCACGTAAATTTCTGTGTTCGTATTTTATTTTCTTGTTGGCTCAATTATTTCTTGAACATAAAAAATTCTTATGACGTTAATTAGAGAGGAAATTTGTGTGTAATTCCCAATAGTAGCGCCGTCAACAGGGAAATCGACGTCTAATTAACAGAGCATCAGGTGGTTTGAAGATTTTTTGGAGCAAAAGAAAATATGTTTGGAAAGTACAACGTGGAGAAATTTGACTGGAAGATCAATTTTGGCTTGTGGTAAGTACAAGTCATGGATGTATTGATTCAGTTGGGACTGCAGAAAGCTTTGAAGGAAAACCAACCCCGAGTTCTGATAAAGAAACTGAATCTAGTACGAGAGATGAAGATTGGGAAGATTTGGATTTGAAGGCTGCTGGCATGTTACAACTTTGTTTGGCCAAAAATGTTCTTGCAAATATTTATGGGATATTTGCTGTGAAGGAACTGTGGGAAAAACTGGAAGAGTTGTATCAAATGAAGAGCTTGTCAAATAACTTGTACCTAAAGGAGCGGTTTCATTCTTTGAGAATGAATGGAGGTATGAAAATCTTAGACCATCTTAGTGTTCTCAATGAGATTGTTTCTGCACTGGAATCTATTGGAGTTAAGATTGATGATAAGGATAAGGTTCATCTGGTCTCTTCTATCTACGTTTGAGTACATCATGCTGATTTTGATGTACGAGAAGGAAACGGTGGAATTTTCAGAAGTTAAGTTGATTAGGTTGAAGTGACAGTTCATCTGAAAAGCTTTGTTTATTACTGAAAAGTGAAAGAGAGGTAATTCCATGAAGAAGAAGGTAATGTGTTGGAATTGTGGTAAATCTAGTCATGTGAATTGTGGTAAATCTAGTCATGTGAGAAGAAATTGTCCAAAAGGTGGAGCAGAGTCGGCTAATTACTCGGAGGTGGACAATACGACTCTCCTAGTGGAGGGTAGTGATGATGTACTTTAGTAAGATGAGACTTCCTTATGGCATGAAGCCAGTTGCCATGATAAAGGATGTGTTCTTGCTGGCGGGTACATGTGTTTGCACGCCGTCATTGGTTTGGCGTTAATGCAAGGTGTGTGATGAATTTGATGTCGATGGCTGATGAGCTCCCAGGGAAAGCCAAACATGGGAGTTGCACCATAATTTTTTAGCAAGGTTTATTTCGACATGAACCGATGAAAAGGTCGGAGTTCGTTGATAATACTGAGTGTTGGTTATACTCATCTGGTGGAGTATGTGATCGTCAAAGTGTTAAATGCTTGCCTGTTTACCCAAAGATTGAATTTGAATATTTTGGCTTTGATGAATTTGTGTCAAGGTGGAGATTGTTGGGATATTTGACCCAAATTAAGAATTGGAATATCTTGAACAATTGATTTTCTTGTTAAAGTGGTTAACTTGGAGACCAAGTTAAGGTTGAAAAGAAAAGAAAGATAATCTTTTGGCATGAATTTCTTTCCTTATTCTGATTATTCTACTTCAACAAGGAAATATCTTGGGGCACAAGTAATACACGTTTTTGGGTTATGTTTACCTATAAATATGTGTATTGAGGAGTCAATTAATTGCACATTGACTAGAGAGTATTGTAAGGAAAAATGTAGTTTAGCATCTTGGTTTTTCTTGGGTTCTTTGTGGGTTGCACAAAGAAGTAGAAATTGGTAGATGTAGTAAAACTTTGTTATTTTTCCTACAATACTTGGGGGGTTTGGTGAGTGCAAATTCTATATAATTGTAACAATTTATTATATAGTGAAAAGCTTTGGTGGTCCGTAGACGTAGACAAGTTTCCGAACCATGTAAATTTCTGTGTTCGTGTTTTATTTTCTTGTTGGCTCAATTATTTCTTGAACATTAAAAATTCTTGTGAGGTTAATTAGAGAGGGAATTTGTGTGTAATTCTCAACAATCTTGGCCTCAAATCTAGACAACTGCAAGTGTTTAGGGCATGATATTACTAAATTATGTGTTAATTTTGTTTATTTTAGGAAAAATTCAATTTTAGATGCATTTGGAGGCTAAAAGGAGAAAAGGGCCTGAAACTGTAAGAAAAAATGGTGAAGTACATAGATGAGGTGATGTGCTAAACCGCAAGTGTACGATATCTCATCCAAGTAATAAAATGGAAAAAGACTTCGAATTATCGTCCCAAAGAGATTGTAATTAACTACTGATGTTATTTTAATCCTAACTTTATTTAAACAATTGAAAAGAGAACAACAATTCATAATATATATCACGATAACAATAAAAATAATTCATAATGATTAGGTGCATGGAATACAAGAACTCAAGTATATATCGCGATAACAATAAACGTGTATCTCTATCATTCATTCAATTACAAGGCTTTATTCCTAGATCTAGGTCATTAGCACACCTCTAAATTTATGAAAACAACCCACTAAATCAATGAATTAGTGGCCAGTTAATTCACGCATTAATCACAATATAAAACCAACACATGCAACATGTACGTAAAACTTGAACAATATAATTAAAAGCAGAAAACTATGCTACATCGCTAATCCCAACAAGAAATTTAGTTGTTCATGGTATTGAAATTGAAAACACAATAAATAATAATAGAAAACATCACGAGTTTATCAAATTCAACAAGTAAAAGAACTCTTGCACCACGATGTAGTTCCGCGTGTTAATATTCAATCCTTACGCCTTTGCCTCCAATTAGCTTCCAAGATCTTGATAAAAAGATGATGAATTCTACCTCCTGAATGTGTTCTCAAAGATCCCTGGTTCGTGTATGAAAAGTTTTATATAAAGGTTCCCAAGAAACCTAGGCAAAACAAAATAAGAAATCACGTATGGGCCCGACTTTGTGTTGAATAGGACAACTGCGCGGCCACCCAGTTGCAAAGTTGGTGGTCAAGCACGCCACCTAATTTGGATCTACCAGTTTAATGTCTAAACGCACGACCACCTGGTAGGGTACGCGTGGCCATGCAGTACAAATCTTCAGCACAATTTCCCATCTTTCAAATATGTTTAAGTACGTCTCTTATGTTTAATTGCCTAGGAGTCCTTCATTTTTTAATTGCAACAATTTAATCCCTAAACATTAAAACTTCAATTCATCTTCAATTTAAGCCCTCGAACTATGATTTCTAGAGTTTAGCTCCTCTTGTAAGTCTCCGTTGACATCTTTAACATCCAATTTGTCTAATTTAACTCCGAATGTCACCCAGTTATTCATTATTTCCATTAATTGCTTCACATGATCTTGAGATATTTTCTGAAATGTAAACAAATAAAAAGAAATTAAGTAGAATTTATTCTAAAATGAAAATATATTATTTTAACTTAGATATTCAAATAAGAGTATAAAATACACTTATCATGAGACAGGAGACGAAATGAAGAACAAAGATGCCAAGGGTTTAATTGGATACAATTTGAAGGTAAAGGAACAAGATTACAAGAAAAAAATGACACAATTGCATCAATTACAAAAATATAACCGTGGCATATTTACATTGGTTGATGGAAAAGAACTGATGTATATTGTATTTAATAGGCATTGGTTCCTTGTATAGAACCGATGTCTTTTTTTAAATCTAATTATATGCGTAAGTTGTTTTTAAGCAATTGACGCATATAATAAAAAAATATTTACAAATATGCTGCCACTATTTTATGTGTTTGTTGTTCCAAAAAGTGACACATATTTTATTATTTTTTTGGGCAAATCTGAACTAGTGAAACTATACCCAAGATGATCTCAAAGTCTTAAATATAAAATACAATTACTTTGCAGGGGTGTTCTTTTTCTTTGACTTCAGTTTAGGCTTTTGATGTAATGGTTTGGGTTTGGTAAATGTTTCCGTCAAGTAGGGAAATTTCACATAAACTTGGTGATATTTCAAAAGATATATTGTGGTAATGTACAAAGTATGTAGATATGAACGAGTGGGTAGCACCAGAGTCAAATGGAGTATAGGATTGTTTAGAAAAAAGATGTCGAACATGTAATAACTTTGTTCTTTTCTGATGCTTCGGACTAGACCATAGCATATACTCATCCTCCTGGGGGGGGAGGCTTTTCTTGGACTTGTTTTCTCCAGGGATAGTCTCAAATCTGATGTCCTTTTTCCTCGCAGCCATAGAGTAAAGCAAGTTGGGTGCAACAAGGTCCTCTACGCATTTTCCACATACTTGACATCCAAGTGGAGTGGTTTCAACCATTCGATTATCTACATTTTCAATTCCTAGCTAGGGTCGAAATTGTCTCACAGTTCTATTACTGCTATTTCTATTCCTTTGTTCCATCGGTTTGTTGGCTTTTGAAAATTTTGGTTTATGACTTCCTGAGCTTTTATGATTTTAGTTTATGCTTTTTTTTTTAGCATTTCTCTTTCAACAACGCAACTATACTATAAGAAGACATTATCACATCTCTATTTATTTCAGGTTTTTACCCTTCAAGGAAATGATCGATCTCATGCCGAGTTTGGCTGACCATATGTTCGAAAAACCGAGATAAATACTCAAACTTCGAGGAAATTATCGATCTTATTTATTTCAAAACTTCTCATAAAACTTTCCCAAGTAAGAGTTTTTGGTACCTCCAATTGAACCAGGGTATTCCACCTATAGCCGGAATTGCCATGTAATATAAATGTGCACAATTGACTTTCTCTTTATTCAGGATATAAGCGTATAAGAATATTTGTTCAATAGTTCAGATCCAATTTTTAACCTCGATTAGATTCTTGGCATTTTTAAAGACTGGTGGTTTTAAGCGTCAAAATCTTACAGCGGATGTTCCACCATCATTTTGTAAGTAGATTTGGTGACTTTCATCATTATTATTTATTAGTTATTTGATCTGACGAGCTTGGTGTTGGACTAAGATAGTTAAGCAATCAAGCGATGGGTTTGACTTCAAAGGTCGAGATGAGTTTGCGTGAGTAATATCTTAACCTATCAATTAATTGGATAATTAAGTGTTTAATTATTTCAATAAATTCTAAAAAATCAGGATTTCAATGTTTTGAATTTTAAATGTATCGATTCAAGTACTAATATAATAATGAATATCATGTGGAACAGTAGGTATCTATACATAGTCAATGTACGATACTGAAAAGGAAATAGATACATTTTACCCCTTAATGTATTGATACATCTAGTACATGTATCGAAACATGAAGTGCGTTTATTTAAACTAGACTTTTTAATTTTCATTCATTTTTCAAACCCAAGCCCTAAATTCTATCTATTTCTCTCTCAAATTTCTCCTAAAGTTTATTTTAGTTAATTTCTTTCATAAATTTCATTCAATCATGCCAAGAATCAAGATGGTCACTAAGAGGGGTGGTTCCATTTTGAGAGATAAATCTAGCTAATCCCCCGAAGATAATTTTGAATGTTAAAGAGCATAACGGGATTCAAAATCCAAACACAAGGAAGACCCAAATCCTAAGCCCACATGACAATCTTGCCGAGCTATTTCTCGAGGTAGAGATTCAAGTTCAAGGTGTGGTAAAGAATGGGTAGTTGAGGGGGCAAATTCTACTGATGATGAATTTGAGGAAATGGTGTCATTCCCAAATTCCATTTTCCTTAGTGCTGAGTATAAGGCAAGCTATTTTACTATTCGAAATTTCCGATCATGCCAAATTGAGTAATATAACTTTAATTTTTATGGTCTTTCATTTTTTCTTTTCTTCATTATTTCACTACTTTTGATTGGAATGAGTTCATTGAGAACAAGGAGAAGATACGTGTGACCATCTTATTTATTTATTTATTTTTATGAAAATGTTAGTTTGAAGTCGGAATGAAATAGTGAAATGGATGAGGAGAGTTTAGCTCAACGGGATGGAATGTTGAAGCCAATAGTGAAGGAAAAACCCTTTTGGATTGGTGTAGAAATATTTTTCATTGTTTGGGATGAATGAGGGTGGTGAGGTGTATGATATGGGGTTTGATCGGGTCGTGGTATGCCCTCATGTATTGAAGGATATTAACTAGATGGTTATCTCGGAACATGCATATGTATATGTATATGCACTTCCTCGTGACACTCGTGTACTTCATTTGATGTTTACTCATCTCATTAAGCCTCGACTTTATAAGCACTTAACACTTTAGGTCAAGGATTTATGGTTCTTTTGAATAGGTAAGTAGGTAGACGAGTGGATCTTGTAAATCTTATTTTATAGGGTTAAGTAGAGAGTGCAGGTTCGAGGAGCAGCAGGCTTTTAAATGGTCAGGTGATTATGGAGATACAACACCACGAGGGGGTTGATTTTAGGGATAGGTATTGATAAGTGTATTTTATACACTTATTTCTATCCTAAAAGTAGGATTTTATATGTTTGTTTTAGAATATTCGCTATTTATTTTGTGTTATTTGTTTACATTTCAGAAATAATCCCAAAGTCGAGAAAACAAAGGAATTGAAGCTAAAATTGAGCAATTGGATGTAAAAGGGGTCAAAGTGAGCAATTCAAGAATTGATGCAGTCAATCAAATAGCTAATTTGAAGAAAAAATCGAATTTGGAAGAAATCAGAAGTTCAGGGGTTAAATTACAACAATCAGAAGTTGGAGGACTTGCTGTGCAATTAAAAGACAGGGACCAAGTTGCAGAATTTAAAAGATAAAAATTGCAGCAGGAATTACAACCGTGCGGCTGCACGGGTGAACAAGGCGTGCGGTCGCACGGTAAAAAAATTCGGCGACTGAAGTTTACCTGCAGAGTCATGCGACCGCGTGTTTTTTAACCGTGCAACCGCACGGTAGTCCCCGACTGGGCCGCAGCTGGGCTTTTTACGCGGAATTCAGCACTTTTCTCCTCCATTAACCTAATTCTCGGAAAAACCTATAAATACCAGACCTAAGGCACGAAATAAGGGTTCCCAATCTTCAAAATTCATGCCAAAACGCTGTCGAAGTGCCGAGGGATCCAAACCACGCCAAGATCAAGATTGAAGATACAATTGCAAGGAGATGAATTGGGTTACATCTTTTCATATCTCTTGTTATTTATTTTCTATTATGTTTCTAGGCTAGGTTAATTGTGTTGGAATTGTGATGAAGTTTTGATTTCTTGACTCCATATTTTAATCTATTATTTAATTTATGCAATTCATGATTTTGAGCAATTGATTTATGCTTTTTCTATCATGCAATTACTTGATCACTAGTTGTATGATTTTAGGTAATGATTTCTTAAGTTCGAAAGATTGAGATTTCATTAGACTTGTTTCGATTGCCACAAAGTCCGATAGGGGATAGAAATATACCCCTATGCTTTGTGTTATCTGCTATAGTATTCACAAAACTTGTAATGCTTTTCTATACATTTAGATTCGTCATAGAAATATAGTCGGATTGTGTATAGAAATAGGTGTTGATTCTTGTCCGAAAGGGAGTCTTGACAATATTAGGAATATGGATTTTCAAAACCCGTGAATTGTATTTAAATAATTGGTTAAGATATGGATGATAGAGTCAAAATGGATTCATAATTCTAACGCATTTATTTTCATTCATTTAAAATCAAATTTGTCAATTTTTTAGTTTAATCTTTGTTTTAGTTTTCAAAATAAAAATTCTCAAATCAAAGCAAATCTCTAGTTCCGGTTAAGGTAGTAGTCTAAAAATACGATTTAAAACAATCTCTGTGGGAACGATATTCGGACTTAAAATCCACTTTATTACTTGCACGACCCGTGCACTTGCAGAGCGTCGTCAAGTTTTTGTATTTCAAGATGTTCATCCAAACCAGACATTTGGTGTCTAAACCTTAGGTAAGATGGGATATGTCGAGAGCCATTCCAGAAGTGGGGATAGGGTACCGAAGGCATGAACCACAGGTAGACATGAGTAGGATTTTGAGGGTGATTGTGATGTTGGCAATGCTGGTGCCAGAGCCAGAGCTTATTTTGTTGCACCACCTAGACTCAACCTTCACATACTCCAAACTATAAAACATTTATGGTTGATTCAAGGGAAACCTGGGATATGATTCTTCAGAATCAGGCTACTATACTACAGTTTATTCAGGAGTTGACTACTCGAGTTTGAGTGAGAGAGAGTTGTTTCAAAATCATCAAGACATCAATTCTTTGGAAAATCGGTTGAAAATCTGCATGAACACATTCAACTTCAAGCCTTTTTAATGCTATGTGAAGTAATCAGTTACGAAGGGGTGTCAATAGATACTATTTGACTGCATCTGTTTCCCCACACTTTAAAGAATGGCTCAAGAGAGTGGCTATGCTCATTACCTCCGGGGAGTATAGTTTCATGGAACGACATGGTGCAAAAATTCATCATGAAATTATTCCCACCATCTTGAGTTCTCCAAATAAGGAATGAAGTTCACACTTGCATACAAATAGATCTCGAGAGCTACCCTGAAGCATGAGCGAGATTTAAGGAATATTTTCAAAAATGTTCAAATTTGGACATTTCCAAAAAAGCTCTGATAAGTGTGATATTTACATTTATTTTATGCACTTATATCCTTGAATAAGAAATAATGTGATTCTATATAAGTATTATTAATGCATTTTATGTTTTATGTTGTATAGGATCATAAAAGAAAAGAAAAGTAGAAAAAAGGACCAAAATGCACTGAAAACTAAAGTTTAGGGACTTAGGCGCAAATAGAGTTACGACCGTAAGGTAGCACAGTCACGGGCATAAGAGTGTTAACCGTGTTAAGAGAAATCAGCAGAAACACGTTTACGATCGTAAATGAGAATTTACGGCCGTAACCTTCAAAGGGTGAAAAAGGAGCAGAAATCATGTTACGGCCATGAATGGATATGTCACGGCCGTAACTTCAAATTTTGAGAAATATGCAGAAACTCATTTACGGCCTTAAAAGAAATTTTACGGCCGTAACTCTCCAGTCAACAATTTCCATATTTTAATTCTTTCCATAATTTTGGGATTTCTTTAGCCCAAAGCTAGGGCACGAAATTGAGGCTATAAATAGGGAATTTCATGACAAGAAAAGTAGGAATAATTATTAAAAGAGGAGCGGCTTGCTTGGAGCGTGGAAGAGAAATAAATCCGGAGAAGAAGATGAATGAGATGCAAAATTCTGGGCTTTTCACCATGACTATGCGCGGCTAAGCTTCCATACCTAGTTCGAAGGGGAAGTTGTATTTCATATCAATTTTTTTATTGCTTTTCCAAACTAGTAACGTAGTTCTAAATTCTTTACTTTGATTTGTTGGATTCTTATGCGTTTTTAATTCAATCAATGCAATTCTTTATTTGATTAAGGCCTTATCATTTAATTTGTTGTATTGAGATTTGCTATTTTGAATGATTGGATCCGTAATTGTCTTGTTGTTCAAATCATAGTAGCAAGTGCAAATTTAATAATTTTCATAGAGAATTCCAACTTAGGTTAATTGTCACGAGCTTGTGTGATTGATAATCTAATTCACCCTATTTCTTCTTAACCACTATATAATTGTTGTCTTAAATATAAAGAGCTTGTTTTAGGTTATTCAATGGCTAATGTTTGACTAGAGAGCTTATTCTAATTAAATGCAACTAAGGGAGAATAGGAATAGTTAGAGCTTATTAACTATTTACGGGTGATAAATCAAAGAAGAAATTGAACTCGCGTTACTTGGAAAGTGATAACATTGTGATAGAATACAACTGAACCTGAGAACTAGGACTCATCAACATTTGATATTTATTCACATCATTTTAATTGCTTTATTTTATTGGTTAAATCATTTACAAACAACTCAAAACAAAGCCCCCTTTACGATTCTAATTGACATGACACTAAGTTAGTTCCCCTTCCTTGTGGGATCGACCCTTGCTTCCATTGCTACATTCTTAGTAATAGTGAACAAGGAATTTATTTATTATTTTGGTGCATCACGACACGCATCAAATTTTTGGCGCCGTTGCCGGGGAACGATTAACCAATTTAGTGTTTAATCAATTAGAATTTTATTTTTCTGCATTTATTTTATTTTTATTTTATTTTCACTTTATTTATATATTTTTCAAAAAAAAAATTCATATAATAATTATTTGTGCTTCTTTGCTTATATGCTTAAAACTCGGTCAACTAATTGTGAAATTTTTGATCTTGACCCAGAATTTGAGAGGACTTTTCGACAGCAAAGGAGAGCAGCGCGACAAATGGCAGCTAACAACAGAACTCTTAAACAACTGGCTACCCCCGATGTGGCTCAGCAGCCCTTGTGCATTACGTTTCCAACGGTGGAAGAAGGAAAAACTTTCGAGCTTAAATCTGGGCTCATCCACTTATTACCAACTTTTCGAGGGAACCCCGGCGATGATCCGTATAGACACTTAAAGGAGTTCCATGTGGTTTGCGACAGTATGAGACCCACGGGCATTACCGAGGAGCAAATTAAAATGAGAGCCTTTCAATTCTCATTGAAGGATGCCGCCACCGATTGGCTCTATTGTCTACCATCGGGGACAGTCACTACTTGGAATGACATGAAAAGACTCTTCTTGAAAAAATATTTCCCTGCATCGAGAGCTGGTACCATCTGAAAAGAGATATGTGGGGTGCACCAGAACAACAACGAAACATTATATGAGTATTGGGAGCGTTTCAAAATGCTCATCTCCAGCTGCCCCCATCATCAAATTAGCGAGCAACTTTTGGTGCAATACTTCTATGATAGACGCCGCAAGCGGAGGTGCACTAATGGACAAGACACCAGAGCAAGCACGGGCTTTAATCTCCAACATGGCGGAGAACACTCAACAATTCAACTCGAGTAGGGATTCCCAAGTCCGCCGAGTAAACGAGGTAAGTAGTTCCAATATTGAAGGTCAATTATATGAACTAACGAATCTTGTTAAGCAACTTGTTGTAGGGAATTCAAAACAAGCCAAGGCCTGTGGAATCTGTTCGAACTTTGGACATCCAACGGATAACTGTCCGGTATTGTAAGAAGAAAACAATGAACAGGTAAATGCTACTGGAGGTTTCCCTTTCCAAGGGCAACAGTACAACCCATATTCAAACACGTACAACCCCGGGTGGAGAGATCACCCCAACCTGAGTTACGGAAATAACAAACCCCCAAGTTTTACTCCAAACAAGTCACAAGGACTATTCCAGCAGCAAGGGACTTTCCAACCACAGGGGCAATATCAACAAAAACCTCAAAATTCAGGTACGTCTCTTGAAGATATGGTTAAGATGTTTGCAACTAACACGATACAATTCCAACAAGATACCAAGTCAAGCATTCAAAACCTGGAAAATCAAATGAGCCAAATGGCCACTGCCATAAATAGATTGGAGGCACAATCCGGAGGGAAGCTGCCATCACAGCCCGAAGTGAATCCCAAAAATGTGAGCGTCATAATTCTCCGGAGTGGAAAGGAAATTGAGGGTCCGCAATTGGAACCTACTGCACTTGAAATGGAGGAAGATGAAAAGGATGGAGTCGGGAAGAGAAATGACACTTCGCAAAACCCTCAGGTAAAAACTGACTCCCATTTAAATGTTAAACTAACACCTCCACCTTTTCCTAGCAGGCTAGCAAAGGCGAACAAGGAGAGCAAGGGGAAAGAAATCCTGGAGATGTTCAGGAAAGTGGAAGTCAACATTTCACTGTTGGATGCAATTAAGCAAGTACCCCGGTATGCAAAAATTTTGAAGGAGCTATGCACCAACAAACAGAAATTAAAGGGAAATGAAAAGGTGATGATGGGAGAAAATGTCTCTGCATTATTTCAAAGGAAACTACCTCTGAAATGCAAGGACCCAGGTATGTTCACCATACCTTGTCAAATAGGTGGTAAAAAAATAGAACATGCACTGATAGACTTAGGAGCATCCATAAATGTAATGCCTAGATCCACTTACACTGCACTAAAACTTGCCAAAATGACTTAAACTGGTGTTATCATTCAGCTAGCCGACCGTTCCAATGCCTATCCGGATGGGGTAGTTGAGGATGTGCTAGTGCAAGTAGGTGGATTGGTGTTTCCAGCGGACTTTTATGTGTTAGATATGAATGATGATCATTCACCCAGCTCCACTCATATTTTTCTGGGCAGACCATTTTTGAAAACATCTAAGACTAAGATAGATGTTAGTAGTGGCACACTTTCCATGGAATTTGATAATGAAATTGTTCAATTCAATATTTATGATTCTGTGAAAATTTTTGATGATGATCCTGTTTATTCTGTTAATGTGAATGATTCTCTAGTACAGGAAGATTCCAAACTTAGTGGAAAGGACGGTCCACAAGACACTGTAGATATAATTACCGATTTTCCAAGGCCATCACAACCAGGTAAAAACTTTTGTACCACCTTACCAGTAGCTGATGAGAAGTTTCCCCCTGTTTTGCAGATCTTAATGCAGAATATGAAGAAGAAGTGGAGCTTTGGGAATCCGACTAATCCCGGTTGAAGGGGGAAAGAATAGGTCGAGCCAACGACAATAAACAAAGGCGCTGATCGGGAGGCAACCCGAGAAGGGAGTTTCTTTACCCCCTCAACCCTTTATTTTCGTATTTTCATTTTTGGTTAATTTTATTTACTCATTTCTTTCACACACAAAAAAAAAAAAAAAATTTGTGTACGTTATGCTTTTCATGCCAACATTGTTCTCGGATTTAAGCCTTGACAATTACGCACTACTTGCTCGAGTACATTTTCTTTAGGTTACTATCACACTCCACTAATTTACTCATTTCTCTTACAGGATTCTATATTGCTCCAACCCTTTTGAGCTGCAGATGCTGAAAATGATGCAAGCCTTCCAGACTCAAGTTTGAGTAAAATATTGTTTTTACAGCAATTATTTCCTTTTTCCTGTCTTGATGATTTAAAGATGATGACAAATAAACAATATTTTACAATACTTTAATGATTGAAATTGGCAATAATGATCTTTTTGGCAAACGAAAGTCAATGTCCAAATACTAAAATTGAAATGATGAGACGATTTGTACAATGAAGACAATGACATAAGCAGTTTGCACTAATTACCTTATTAAAGTCAATTAATCAGAATTGGTCAGCACTTCATTCAACAAAACAATATTAAGATTAAAAAAAAAAAAAAATTAAGAAAAAAAATTGTAGAAGCAATTCGTCTAACTAAACAATATTCAGCCAAGAAAGTCTCCAACCTCGTTTATTTATTTATTTTTATTTTATTATTTTTTCCCCAAAACAGAGAGAATGGAATACTCATTAACTTTGGAGTAAAGTTAATTATCGGAAAAATACAATATAAAAGAAAACTAATGAAAGAATATGGATGACAAAATGGCTCATAGGCTCGGCCGCTTTGGCTCGGCTCGAAAAAAATTCGAGCGTAGCGCGGCTCATGGCTAGAGACTTCGAGCCACAGCTTGAGCCAAGCTTTTTTTAGGGACGAACTTTAGTTAGGCTCGCTCGATCAAAAAAAAAGCTTGTCGAAAAAATTTGAGCATTGAAATTCGATCACAATCTCGGCTCGGATCGTTGTATATACATTTTCAATAAAAGAAATTATGGATTTTATTGTAAAACTAAAATAAAACAGAATAAAATTTAAAAGCTCGAGACTCGACTCAGATATAAACTCGAGTCGAGCCTTGTTTTTGGGGACGAGTTTCGGCTTGTCCTGGCTCGGGCCAAAAAAACCTAGAGTTTATATCTTTGGCTCGCAAGCCGGCTCGTATCATTGACATCCCTATGGAAGAAACGAGAGAGAGAGAGAGAGAGATTTGAATTTCTTCCCTTTGGAATATTTATAAATAATTTATGAACCATGAAAAGTGAATTATTAGTAATAATTATGTTTATTTAGTTGAAATTAATTATTGATTTTTATTCAATTATATAAATAATTAATGAATTATTTGTAAAACGATGGCTTAAGAATTAATATTCTATAATGCTAATGAATTAATCGTATCAAACAAATCTTTAGGACATATTTGGTACATTATACGTGCTTGAATAAAATTATAAATTGATAAGTGTACTTGATATATTCATTTGTCAAAATTGATTCTTGGGGTGAATGATGATGGAATTGTGTCCAAGCTCAATTGGTTGGACCGAACATGGGTTACTTGTTGAACAAGAATGACGCAAGTCCGCTATCTTAACCTTAATTAGGGTCTCACTTTAACCTATAATAACCAGGTTTTAATTGTAAGAAACATAAGAGTTGTCTTTTGGGTTGCTAGAACAACCTCTTTCAGATCCAGCTTGCTGTGTGAATTACTTTCAGATACTGGACGATTGGACGGCTGTGGTGACAAAATTACGATATCATGTGCCAGATTTCATATCCATGAGATTCATCAAAGGTACAGTTCTTAACATAGACTCTATATAAGTGAAAAGTTGATCCAAGCTATAGTTTCGAGTCTATTTAATTTTCGTTGTACATGTATGACCCAAAACCTTACAGTGGTATCAGAGCCTACCTTGTTACTTGTTAGAGTTTATTAATACTTTGATGTATTCAATATGATTGAAGTTGTTTCACGTTTCTAGTTTTTGAGAAATATGATTTTTCTTGTTCTAAATCTGATTTAGAGAAGAAAATTAATTTTTGGTCAAAAAATTGGATCAAAAAACGGATTGGGTGCCGCTGCTGTAGCATCCCCCGGTCGTAGGTGGTGGCACGACAGCAAGGCTGCAGAGTCTCTCCTGCGCGGGAAATCAACACCAGTAGAAGCTGATGCGCGATTTTGGAACATCAGTAAGTGTTGTTGCTACACAGCAGCGTGAAGGAGCTACCTTAAGGGTTGGGATACCACTACTACACGGTGGTGTTCCTGCCGTAAGAAGTGATCCGGCGCCGGTATTACCGACGTCACCTAGCCAAGAAGAAGGGTGCGGGGATGCAGCGGTGACCTCATGCCATGAGTGGCTGCATAAGCGGACATGGGTTACTGATGTTCGACAGCGATGATTGCATCATTTTCTGGTGCGACGCCGGAAGAAGATAGGGTTTCGGGTTTAAGAGAATGGAGGCGGGGGTCTGTGTTGTAATTTATTAAATTACAGGCCCCTATTTGTAAATTTTGTTTTAGTATTATGAATTTGGGCTGGTTATTTTTGCAATTTTCGGAATTGTAAGCCCCTAACAGTAGTATAGGAAATTGAAAGGGTTTGGTTATAATTCTGAATTAGAGGGTCAAAATGCAAATTCTCAAAAGGTGTTTTAAAAGTTTTAAATTTGATTTTAAAGGGTTTTGACCATGTTTCAATTTTGACAAGAATTTTATTTTGACCCATTTAAAAATTTTATTTTGAAATTCATGATTTTCTTTTTAAATTATTGTTAAAATTAGATTTTAACTAAATTCATACCTTTGACCTTAAATTGAATATTTTTCATTTAGTAGTTTTATCCTAATTTAAAATGTTAATTCAATTTTCCCTAAATTTAGAATTAGAGTTTGGACTCTAATTTGGTGTTTAATTATAATTTTATTTTAATTAAATTCGATTTAATAATTAGTTAATCCGATTAATTGATTATTAATTGAAATACAATTAGCCCTACAATCTTGAAATTGGAGTTGGACTGTAATATGATATTTAATTAAAATTTGATTTTAATTAAATAAACTCTTTAATTAATTTGATTAATTAATTACTAAATTAATTTTTATTTTATTTTAGGAGTTTTATCCTAAATAAGATGTTAATTCAATTTGCCTCTTTTGGAATTAGAGTTGGACTTTAATTTGGTATTTGATTAAAATGTGATTTTAATTAAATAATGCCCACTAATTAAAGTTGGTTAATTAATTTGATTAATTAATTATTGTTCCGATCCATTTTATCTAAATTAGTTTAGACGACCTAGATTACTAGAAACTTGAAACTTATTTATATGATATTAGATATTATATAATTGTACATTTATATGATAAATGTGTATTTAGTGGATTATTATGGACTCAACCTATATGATTGGTTGGATGTATGGTTAATTTATTTTACTTTTGTTGCTTGGGCCTGCGTGCCTATTATTTAATTTATTTGGGCATATGAGCTCTAGGTTGTAGATATGTGCCTGCACATCCATTTGATATAGGACTATGTGCCAACTAGTATATGATATAGGTTGCCACAGGTCACAAGAAGACAACTAGTATAAGATACAGGTTGTAGCAACAGATGGAGTTTTTTGCATTTAGCATTCGATGATCGAATGCAATGTCCCCTAGGAGTTGACCAGCTAGTCTTCTTCATGGCTCGAGAAGACTAGATAGATATCGTCCACAATCATCCAAGGTAATATTATATGTTTGATTAATTGCATGGTTGATGTTAGTTAATATACATAGGAATGATGAGACAAAAATTATATTAAGTCATATGCTTTCCATTATTATAATGAAAAACTAGAGTTTGCTATCGATGTCAGCTTGTTGAATCAATAAAGGCTACTCGCTGGTAGATATGTTTCTCATTATGAAGTATCAGATACTTTTGGATAATAGGTCGGACTTAACCAAAAATTGTGTCCTTTATTGAGTAAATCAAGAGGGATACAGTTTTGAAAGTAATTTATTAAATCCGTATTAATTGGTTAATACAAAGTGCCTTCCATTATTATAGTAAATAAACCGGAATCTGCCCTCGATGTCGGCTGGTTGAGTCACTCAAGGCTGCAAGTGGGAAGGTTTGTTTATCACTATGAAACATAAGATGTTTCTGAACAATGGGTATAATTTCACTGAAATCTATCTTTTATTGAGTCACTCAAGGAGATGAGATTTTAGAGGTACGATCAAGTAAATACATAAGATGTGTGCGAAAAAGAGTTGTCTACTTGATGATCTAGAAGTCACATGAAGATGTCATTGATAGGAGTATTTACCTGAATATTTTATTATGGCTTGTTGAGTCACTCAAGGTTCAATTAGAAAAAAGGATCCTAGCCAACTGTGAATCTAACAATATTTTATGAGATTAATTTAGACGCCGGTCATTAATACTACTAGAACAGTAGGAGCAATCGATTTAATAAAAGACCTTATTAAATTGATTTTTCGTATGATAACACATGAATTTGTTTTATTTATTTTTGTTGTTGTATGAATTTTAAAATTCGAGTTATTACTTGAACTTATACAGTGTAATTGAAACTGAGCAAGTTCATTAGACTGAAATCCTTGAATTGGCATTGTCCTTTGAGAACTGATCTCAAACATGATATGATCGAGAATACTCTTCTCGAACATACCAATAATAAGACATTAAATTAATAATTGTAAGGCTTCCTTAACTGAACTGAAGAAGTGAGAAGTTTGGTGAATCTTCTACTTCAATTTTCTATTCGATAGAGGTTAAATAATATACTTAGTCAATCAAGTATTACATATCTATAATATACAATGGTTAAAAGTAGAATAATTTCGAAAAATTGTGTTACACCTATTTGTAGGTAATAAACCAAATGTTGCTTGAGCAACTTAAGAAGCTATTACCTATCTTTGCCTTCTCATTCAGTTTGAAAATATACAATTGTTAATTACAGTTCTTATGAAGAACGACACTTCCACTTCATGTTTGGAGATGAAGTGATTATCCTTTTTAATTAAGAATAACATTTATTCGTTAACTTAGATTGGATACTATGGAAGTGAGGTAAATAACAATTAGTCTACATTCTGAATATTGATAAGGCATAGAAGAAGTCACACTTAAATTTGACACTTGACTAATTTAATTAATAGAGATACATGTATATCTCACCTTGGAGGTAGATTGATAAGTCAATTTTCTTGGAAAAGAGAAAAGTGGGATGGTTGATCCATTGAGCCCGTTACATTCAGATGTAAGTTGGCATATGTCAGAGTGGTCTTTAATCATTAGATAACATTGATATTCATTGTAATGTGAAGAATATTTTAAAGTGACTGACTTCAAAATTATGTTATGAAAACATATTTTCGCATAGATAACTCTTTCACACACACCTTGGCACAATGGCGTATTTAAAAGGAGAAAGATTCCAATTGATGCAATCATTGATGAAGCCATGTAAAATCACCAAAATCATTTTGGAGCATTGTACTGAAAACTTTATGTTACACACTTAGTCATGTTCCACAAGAATCGGTTGGTCCATATAAAATATTGATTTCAGTTGTCAAATCTTCCTCGAGTTAAGATTTGAGACCTTAAAATTTATCAGAAGTATACTAAATTTGGGTAAGCTAGAGTCTTAGTCCAAATATCCAAAAGATGGTTGGATATTATTTCTACATTCATATCGAGAAAGAAAGTCTATCTTGATTCATCTAAGAGAAGACAATGGGAGCAAAAGTAGAACATGAAAGAATTCATGATTACACATATATACTTAACCGATTAAATAAGCTAGAATGTGTGCTTGCATTGGATGTGGTACAGATTGATGCTTGGGATGTGATCACTACTCAGGACGTGGTGACAACTAAGAACTCACTAGCTCCATGTAAAGATATTATGATCATGTGTGCTCCATTGAGTTACACAACTCTAATTGCTAATATTGTATTATTAATCATGGATAAGGAGCCTATATTTATATAGAAGTTAAGTCAAATGTCGACTAAATAAATATTTTTAAATTCTTACAGACGTGTCACTACAACTTCTCCAATTTATTTTAAAAGCGTATTCGTCTAACCATTATTAAGTGAAATTACATTTATTTAAAATTGTAGTTAAATTTCAATTTTAAGAATTTTCCAAATTCATCGTTTATTTTTTAGTCCAAATTTTACTTGTTTGGATTCAAATTATTTAAGTCCAAAATCTAAGTTTTATTCCTATTATTATTATTATTATTATTATTATTATTATTATTATTATTATTATTATTATTATTATTATTATTATTATTATTATTATTATTATTATTATTATCCAATCAAAATTCAAATCCAAATAATTTTTCCTTAACTGGATTTATTTGGAAAGAATCAATCCCAATTTGTAGGTTCCCTTCCCACTTCCCCAAATTCCCATTTTTGTCCCTTAATTAATTAGTCAATTTCCCTTCCAAATTCTTGCAATTCTTCCCTAAACCAAGAATTTCCCTAGCCTACCATTTTTAACTCAAAATCAAGGCATAAATTTTTCCCGTTTCGCCATCAACATTCACACACGCACAGTACCATGCGTAACGCCTCAATTTCCGCAAATCCAAAATGCCACTTCATTATTTAAAACTAACATTTGAACAAGTATTATTGCAAGAATAAACTGAATTTTAAATATCACATTTATTTGAAAATCAGCAATATTAACTTAAATCAAATAAACAAAGAGGATTGAAATAAATGATACTAGAATTTGAGGGACAAAAATGATCACTTTTAAAACTTGGGGTTTAAAGGGAAATTTCCAAAAATCAAAAATATAAATCGAAAGGATTTCTCTCTCCCATTCGGTAATCAAAGAAGCAGGGAGAGGGAGAGTGACGGGAAACGGCGATGTTGTCGCCCGTAATTCCAGGATACTTCCAGCAATGAAGCCGACGATAACGCGAACAGCACAAGACGGCTGTGGGTGTAACGCCCCGAGTTCCGTAAAGCCCGAGACACCACTTCACCCTTTTAAAGCTAACTTTATTGCGGAAATAATTAAATTTTAAACATCACATTTATCATTTGAAACATTTGAATCAACATTTTTGCGGAAGAACTAAAATTTAAAGTCACATTTATTATTTGAAACATTAACAACATTAAGTAAATCAAATGAAAAATTGATGAATTCACAAAAACATTAAATCTCGATTTTTCAAAGAAACGTAACGACAAAATAAATTCATAAATCGAGACCTTCATTAAAAATATAGCTTCATTATTAATTTGTCACAGACGTCTTTCATTGGCTACCATCTCTGAAATCCGTAAAAGCTGTTAAAATAACGGAATGAGCATTTTGAAGAAAGATTCAGTACACTCATCGCCAATAATTAATTTACAAAATAATTGAACACATAATTATGTAACTAATACAGTGACCACATCATAATAATCATAAGCTCTTTAAAAATCATAGAATGTGGGTAGTTTCGTCTCATGCATTTAAGCATTTAAGTTATGCATACCACATCATTATCTCATGCATTAAAGAATTTAAGTCATACATAACCACACCATTCTCATATTTTATCTCATAAGAGATATTCTTATCTTGTCTCATGTATCAACGCACTTAAATCACGTAAAATTTACATAATACATGCAATTATAATTTAATCTAATTATTGGGGGCGAGTCTATCTCAAATTTGTGAGTTTGAAAATAGAGCAGGACTATGACGTCAATCTTCTATATCACCAAATGTTTCGTCTAGAAAAAAGAAAATTAAATTAATTTAGTACTTCGAAAAATTTAAGGTTTAAAGTGATAAAATAAAGTTCAGGGGTTAAATTGAAATTTTAAAGAAATTGGAATTTAAAAGTCTAGGGGTTGAAATATACTTTTCAGAAATAAGAGGACTGAGCCATAATTTCAAGAAATCAATAAGGCTGATTAAAACATTTTAGAAATCAGAGACTGAAGTTTAACACTTTTAAAAGTTGAAAGGATTGGAATAAGTACTTATCAAAACTTGGGGGCTTAAAAGGTAAATTTTAAAAATATAAAAAATATAAACAAAATGTAAACAAATCCTTTTCTCTCTCTCATTCGACAACTGAGAAGAGAGACCAAGAGATGGCGATCAACCCATCTCTCCCTGGGACTGCCGGTCATCATTTGTCGGCAGTGGTGCCGTCGTCTCATGGAGGCGATGGCGTGGGTGGAGGTGTGTGAAAGGGGAAGCTAATTTGAGGCCCGATTTTTTGTAAAATCCGAGGCAACCAAGGCTTTGGAGGTTCGGGTTTTTGGGTTTTCCTGCGACATACATCGATTAATTCACGTTGCAATCTAAGATTGACGTCTAGCAATGTATTAAGGCAATCCATGTGAAGGAAAATGTCATGTGGTTATGACAAATCCATTTTATGTTCAGTTACCATGGAAATATAATCACTTCATCAATATGACCCAATTGATTAAGAGATAGGATTGCGTCAGTCTTATTTCAACCAATTATGTTATTCACCATTTCTCTTAGTTAATCTTGTTATGACTAAAAATACATTTTCAACTCATAACTTCACCCCCAATCGAGGACTTTACATTAACTTAAGTGGGCGAAATAAAGGTTATAATCTCCTACTACCCAGGAGTGACGAATCCTCATGTTCGACATACACAACCTTCATATGACTCTTACTATATTCATAAGACATCATCCTCATGACTCTCTCTAGAGAGCCAACATCAATGCTCGTCAAATCATCGCAATCCTCATATAAGATTCTATGACGTCGTTAAGTCAAAGGACCAAATTCACAACCGCACATTAGAGATTCACCGCTAACGCTTGGATAGTTATCCATGCGGAATCTCTAGGGGGTCATCCAATGCTTTGTTCGTCTAACAATGCATCAACGTGTTCATTCGAATGTCCCTCTACATTCTAGCTTGTGAGATAAGCTACTTTATTTATAAGAAAGAAATGCAATACATGCTAATCTAACTGCAACGAAAAATATTTGTATCTCGTTGTTACTTCAACTAGGAGAGTTTTAGAATAAGTTATTAATGACTTGTATCTCACAGTCACAGCAACTTGTGACTTACAAGTTAATTAAACTCACTCTACAGACTCCATTATTTAAGTGATGAGTTAAAATCAGTGAAATAATAGATCTACCATTATTTAAACAATGATAATATGTGTTATGTTATCTCAAAGATTGGATTTAGAGCATAATATCAACATAGTCCCACTAGATCCTATTACTCATGTACCCCATAAATTTATATGACAATCACATTCCTGCTGGGATAGTGGTTTTGCAGGTGGATCTATGATATGTGACTCTTCACATATTCAAACTTCTCCAGGTTAAGGGGAATTAATTCTATATTTCTACAATCTTCGAATGAGATAGTAGTTCTCCAATACATTCTCAGATCATCGATGACACCAGTTCCTAAGCTTGCACGATGGCTCCATTGTTGTCACAATACTCATTATTAGAGCTACAATGCTAGGAATACTTATAGTTTACTAATGAACTTAACGATCGAGATTGCTTCACAAACACCTATGTATTTGGTCTCGGTTGTATAGTTAGCGGTCTTCCTTATTTGAACCATTTTGAATTGATCACGCCACTAATATGAGTTAATTCACAATCAGATTGAATATTTCCTTCATCCTTTATTGGACTAAATGGTGGTATCTCTATACCAAAAGATTGTAAGTTACATTTCTCCTCATATCTGTCATATTCATAGTACTTCACAAGTTCCCTAGAATACAAAAACTATCGTACATAATGTCGTGTTCAAGAAGATCTTATTGTCAAACAATGAAGTATCTTCTCTGCATCATTCTCTCTCAATCTATATTCTAAACACCATTTTAAGAAGATTAATCCCATGACTCTTGGGATCGATACTACATTAGATTCTTTTATGCTAACTACATTAGCATTTTATCTATGTACGTGGATTGAGATTTGAGAAATCAAAACAACCTTTCAGTTCTATCTCTGCAGACTCTGGTTCCCAAAGTGAAGGTCTTATTTCTCATATCCATCATGGAGAAATTTTAAATAATTGCACTTTTACTTTCAAGGTTAGGAATTCAACTTCTAATCAATAATATGTCATCTACATATAATATCAGAAATATTGAACAATCCCACTAAAATTTTATATACACACATGATTCATCCACAATTTTTGATAAAATCAAACGTTTTGATTATCTCATCAAATTTAAGATTCTAGCTCCGTGAGACTTGCTTTAATCCATAACTAGATCGTTGTAGAGTAATGTTTGGATATTTAAGGATTCAAAACATTCAGATTATGTTATACACAAATCCCTTATCAAGACTCCCGTCAAGGAATATGGTTTTGACATCCATTTTTCAAATTCCATAATCATAGTATGTTGATACCGCAAGTAGAATCCAAATTTATTCAGACTAGTGTAAAGATTTAATCAAGGTCAACTCCTTGACTTTGCTTGTAATATTTTACCACTAGTCTTGTCTTTTGAACATTACCATCCATGTTGTTGTAATATTTTACCACTAGTCTTGTCTTTTGAACATTACCATCCATGTTGTTCTCATCATTGTATACGCATTTATAGCCTATGAGTCTTGCTCATTTTAGGTGGATCAAACAAGTTCCAAAACTTGTTTTCATCTCGAATTCCATGGCTTCTTGCCATCTCATTTAATTAACATTTGATTTAGCTTAAATGTAAATATAGGCTAATTATCCTTGATAACTAATACAATATTAGCAATCAGGGGTGTGTAACTCAATAGAGTACACATGATCCTAATATCTATACATTGAGCTATTGCGTTCTCAGTCGTCACTACTTCCTGAGTAGTGATCGCGTCCCAAGCATCGATCTGTGCCTCATCCAATGCAAGCACATATTCTAGCTGAATTTAATCGGTTAAGTATATATGTGTAATCATGAACTCTTTCATGTTCTACTTTTACTCCCGTTGTCTTCTCTTAGATAAACTATTTCTTCAAGATAATGACAAATTCGAGATAGACTTTCTTTCTCGATAGGAATGTAGAAATAATATTCAACAATATTTTGGATATCCCACAAATATGTATTTGGACTAAGGCTCTAACTTATCCAAATTTAGTATACTTCTGATAAAAATTAAGGTCTCGAATCTTAACGCGAGGAAGATTTCTCAACTGAAATCCATATCATATATGGACCAACCGATTCTATTGGAACACGACTAAGGGTGTAACATAAAGTATTCAGTGCAAAACTCCAAAATGATTTTTGGAGATTTTACATGGTTTCAATAATGATTGCATCAATTGCAATCTTTCTCCATTCAAATACGACATTGTGCCTGTAACGCCCCGGGTTCTGAACGCCTGGGACGCCACTTCGTCGTCTTAAAATTTACTTTGAAGATAATAATTTAGCGGAAAATAAATTTAAGTGAAATTCCATTTCACATAACTTTATAAAAATTGACTTAAACGGTCAAAATAGTTTAAACCTGGAAAAATAACTTGAACGTAACATAATAAAAATAAGTTTATAATTTCAAATAAAACATTTCTAAAATCTCAATAATGGCCACCATCGCACGCCCCGCCGCCAACTCCATCATCTGCAAAATTTTATTTTGAAAAACGTGAGTATTTCATAGAAATACTCAATAGACTCGCGCATAATAATCATTTAACATCATAAGTTAAAACACATAATCATGATATTCAAGTCTCAGGTGTCTAACGACCACCAGTATTCTCATGAACAAGTAAATAACATACAAGTTCAAGTCTCATGCATTTAAGCAAGTAATTTCTCGTAACATAGTCTCATGCTTAGAAAAGCAAGTAATTCTCATGAACACAATCATACATGCTAAACTTATAATCAAAATAATTATTGATGCGCACTTTTGAAAACTAAAAATTTGTAGATTAGAGTCTACCTTAAATCCGACGAGTGCAAAGTTGAGCGGGAAACGACTTAAATCCTTTAATTTTCCGTACGCTTCGTCTATCCCATAAGTTACATTAGTCTTTCGAAACTTATAGTTTAAAAATAATAATTTACAATTTGAGGACTGAAATTGATGTTTTGAAAGTGATGGACTAAAATGAATACTTTTGAAAGTTGGGGGACTAGAATGAATACTTTGAAAGTTGGGTTGAAACTCAAAACGAATATTAAACTATAGGGCTGAAATAATTGATTTTCAAAATGAAATGGCTGATTAAAACTAATTTAAAACTTAAGGGCTAAAATTGATGATTTGAAACCAAAAGGGACTGAATTGAATAACTTTTCAAACTTGGGGGCTGAAATAGATAACTTTTGAAATTTAAAGTAAGATTTAAAACATTTAAAGCTGTAGGGACTGATTTGAAACCTTTTAAAACTTGAGGACTAAAGTGGAAATTATCAAAATTTTATAAATATCAACGCTCCTCTCTCTCCTTCATTTCCATTTTCAGGATATAGAGGGAAAAGGAGAGAGCTGGCGACGGCACAGGCTCCATCGCCGGTTCGGCGCCTCCGGCGGTTCAGGCGGCAATAGCGCCGCCGACACATGGCGGCGGTAGGAGTGGTGCGGTGAAGAAAAGAGGAGTATTCTTGGTGTGAAAAACGAAGGTACACCGAGGCTCAAAGATGTGATTTTCCGTTGGAGAAAAATCCGGTCTAACACGCCGGCGGTCGGAGGTAAGGTATTTGGTTCAGGTTTTATTTCTTGGTTTTGGGTTTTGATTTGGGGAAATTTGATTGTGGCTTTTGGGTGAGGCAGTGGCGATTTCGACGCAGTGGTGGTTCGGTTGTGATGGTGGTATTGCAGGTGATTGAGGTTTTTCCTGGTTTGGGTTCGATTTTGGATGATTGCTGGGGATTTGGAGTTGGGCAGGGGGTGATTTCGTGGTGATGGTGCTTGGGTCTGTGGCAGTAGGCGTTTGGCCGTGGAGTTGGTTATGGCGGCTGGGTTGTTTCTTGGTTCGATTGGTTACCTTCCGGCAATGATGATGGTTGCCGTTTTGAGGTGGTGGTTAGGTGGCTGATTGGTGTTGGTTGCTCCGGTGATGGGCAGCCTAGGAAAAATGCATTAACCGTGTCATGGGTTGGTGAATTTGGGCGACCGTTTGGCTGTGGTGAGGAGAGTTTCGCAGTGGTATTGGAGACTCGGCTATGGACTTTTGGGATTGGGGAATGAATTGTGGCTCGTTAGTGGTTGAAGGCAGAAAACATACTTCGGAAATTGAACTTTGAAAAACAATGTCGTGAATGCAAGGGATAGGGATCTAATTAATAGTTGATTTAGGTGTTAAACATGGTAGTTTAGGTTAAATCTTGATTTATGGAAAATTGTGAGAATTTTTGGAAAGGGAATATGGTTGTGTAAGGAAATACTTGGAAAATAAGTTGTTGATTTAGTTGGGCCAAGAATGACTTATTGGGTTTTTAAAAGGGCTTGAATGATCGATAAAACATTTGGGCTCGAGATGTTGGATTTGATTAAAATAGTTGAAATTTGGACTTAAAATAATTTGAATCCAAATAAAATTTGAAAATTGGACAACATAAAAAAATGATCTTAGAATATTTTTGATAAGATTTGACTTTAAATTAAATAACGAACTTGAACATAAAATCAGAATAATTTGGATAATCTATGTAAAAATTGAAATCTGGACTTAAAGATAAATACTGAAAATGATTCACTTTAATTGGACTGGAATTTGATTAAGATAAATTTAAAATAAAATTTTACTTCGTTGGCTAGACGAACACGTGTTTTAAAATAAATGGACAAAGTTGTAGCGACACATTTTTAAAAAAAATATTTATTTAAATAAGTCATAGAAAATTCTCGGTCGCTACAACCCTACCACCTTAAAATAATTTCGTTCTCGAAATTTAAAATTTTCTTGATCTAAAATAATTGGACACTTCAAAATTTCTTCTTTCTTAAAATCTTAAAATAATTAATATGACTAGACGAGAGCGTTAGTTTTGAATAATAACCGTTAAGGTTGGAGAGTCGTAGCGACAAGTTTGGTAAAACAAGTCTTTTAAGTTTGAAAATTTCCCGGTCGCTACAGTGCCGAGGTGTATGCGAAAGAGTTATCTATGCGAAAATTATGTTCTCATAACATAATCTTGAAGTCAATCACTTTAGAATATTCTTCATCTTGATCAGATCTAAATGCTTAGAATATTTTTTTTCTCATTTTGACCTTCTAATTTACATCTGTATTATTTGAACTTTTCAAACTCTCAGATTTAAATTTTATATAAATAACAACGACTATCAAGATTATCTAATAACTAAAGACTACTCTGACATATGCCCACTTACATCCGACCGTAATGGGCTCAGTGAGTCAACCAGCCCACTTTTCCTTTTTTCCAAGAAAAGTTGATTTATCAATTTACCTCCAAAGTGATATATATATATATATATATATATATATATATATATATATATATATATATATATATATATATATATATATTAATTGAATTAGTCAAATGTCATATTTAAGTATGACTTCTTCTATGCATTATTAATATTCAAAATGTAAACTATTTATTATTTACCTGACTTCCATAGTATCCCATCTAATTAACTAATAACTATTTCTCAATAGAAGAGGAATCACTTCATGTCCAAAAATGAAATGGAAGTTTCGTTCTTCATAAGAACTATAATTAACAATTTGTTTAATTTCAAACTGAATGAGAAAGCAAAAATAGATGATAATTTATTAAGATGTTCAAGCAACATTAGCTTTATTGCCTACAAATAGGTATATCACCATTTTTCGCAATTGTTCTACTCTTAGCCATTGTATATTATCAATTGTTCTTAAATATGTAATTTCTGGGAATCTTCAATTTGAGCCTTGAGTGACTTACGGCCATGATCTGCATATGTTAAGGTCGTGTGTGTAGTTCTGGCAGAACAACTCCTTTTTTAATCGACTTGATCCATTCGTCTCCTCGACTCGACTCCAACATGAAACTTGCTCCGTTTCCCACATAGATCGTTGTTGTATTGTCGATAGTCCAACTTCTCCTTTAGTCGCCTACTTTGGATCACATCATATTTTTGAATGATCACATTGAATACATGTTATACACCATTTGTGTATCACTCATAGATGGCATACACTGATCTAAAGCATAAAACTCAAAGTGAACATCATAGGCATCACAAGGCACCATAGCAAGGTCACTGCAAGGCATTTCACAGATTTTCGGCATGCAGTGACCATTTTGTCATCTCACTTCACGACCCAAATGAACTCCAATTATGCTGATTTTTGGATATGTTCTAGATCACGTTGTTTCCTTTTATGTATCAAAAGATGGCATGATGAAATTTAAATTTTTCAAGATGATGTCAGGGCCTAAATATGGGTGGTCAGTCATATTTGAAAAATTCAGAATTATGCTTTATCTTTAGTTTGGGGGTTGTGGTTGTGTTTTCCTCTAGTTTCTTATGGAATTAATGTGATCTAATATTTCTTATATCTTATTTGCGAGGAACAGTCCACTTTAACCACATCAAACCAAGCTAGAAATAGGTTGAAACCATCCAATTGAAATCAATGGAAAAGCTTCAAAAGTACATCAAATCTCCAAAACCCGGGAAATAATTGAACCCTTTTCTTATGTTTTATGTATAATTGTTATATCCATTTGACATACATTGAGTGAAATGTATATTTCTAGTTTAGGGGGTGGAAATCTCATTCTTTTGCATTTATTCGATTCTTTGGGATACAAAAAAAAAAAAAAAAAAGTTGATTTGTTCATTGCTTAGGAAACAATGTGGATTAACCTTGTGATTTAGCTTGAATAATGGACAACATAGAACTTGTATTTTCTTTACTAGTTATTTATGTTTGACTTCATATTCTTGAGTACATAACCATGTCAAATAATTACTTGTGTAGGAATTTGCTTGATATATGTGGGGAACATGTAGCGACCGAGAATTTTCCATGACTTATTTAAATAAATATTATTTTTAAAAATGTGTCGCTACAACTTTGCCCATTTATTTTAAAAACGTGATCGTCTAGCCGATGAAGTGAAATTAAATTTATTTTAAATTTTATCTTATTTCAATTTCAATTTTATTAAATGATGTCCAAGTCCATTATTTATTTTAAAGTCCAAATTTCAACTAATTGGATTCAAATTAGGGACGTTTGCAAAAATACCCATATTTTTGTATTATAATTGAAATTTACTTCATTTTTAAAAAAACTGAAAAATACTTCATTTTTTTTTTTTGAAAAATACTGTTTTCACAAGTATCACAACATGATACTTTGCAAGTATCTTATGATACTTTACAAGTTTCACAACAGTATACTTAAAATATCATAAGATACTTGTAAAGTATCACAACATGACTTCAAATTTTTAGTATCAAAATATAAAACTTTATTAATTTTTTATGATACTTTGAGCGAAATTATAGTATCATAGCTTGAAACTTTACACTTTTAGTTATGAAACTTTGTCTCAAACTAGAATCAAAAGATTTTCATGCAATATTTTCTTATTTTCAGCCAAGAAGAATCGGAGTAGAAGAGGTACTACAACAGTACAGCTGCATCTTTCAACATTATTCCCAACAACCGCAAGCAAAAAGAAATCCGTCTGCAACTCCATCTTTATCACCACAACCGGCACGCCTCACAATGCACCACCGCCGACCACTGCCAATAGCTCCAATCAGGGACCCCACATAGCCGAACACTAACACAATCACGCAACAGAAACAACATCACACTCAACCGTCGCGGTGCTGCTCGAAGCAATGAGCTCGTTGGTGCTACAGTGGTGGTGGCTTGGTGGTTGTGCGGTGGTAGGCAATCAGGTGGAATGTAGAGATGTGATATAGCACATAGCAACGATGATCGATGGTCGGGTGTAGAAGTAGCAGCAGCAGTAGGCCAACAGCGATGGTGAGAAGGTCCGAAGGAAGAAGATGATCACCGTAGTTTTCAGAAATTTTATTCTGGGCCGTAAAATTCAGTTTGGTGATATAAAAACGGTACTGTGTGCAATTATCCCTTCAAATTATTTTAAGACCAAATTTTAATTATTCTAGGTCCAACTCCTTAAGCCCATTTAAAACCGCCCATAACCCACGAGCCAGATGCTAAACTAATATTCATTTTCACACGTTTTTCAATTTCAGCAAAATTTAATCCAATTTTTCCAAAATTCTTGATTCAGCTAAATTTAAACCGATCAATTACTTTCTGGCCATTTCCGAAACCCAATCACAGATCACTCTATCCCATTTTGGTAGATTCCCTTCCCCCAAAATTCGATAACTTCAGCCCCTCAATCAACTTAATCCTCTTGCAAATCAACGCCACATTCTCTAAATCAAAGAAATCAACAAATATATCTATCTCCAATCCCTCACACATTCGACCATCCATAAGAGCATACAAATTATGGGTAAGCTCTCTACTACCTACTACCCAAATTCCAATCACCACCCTTCACCATCGAGTATGCAAAAACCACCCTCATTGCCAAGACCCCCAATCGATTTCACTACCAAAGCCGCTGCATTTAATCAAACAAACCACCACACAACCATTGTCCTACTGCAAGACTTCACCCACAATATACCCAATCCAAATCAATTTCCACAACACTACCAATCTCAAAACCCATCTCAGAAACTCCAATGTCGGACGACTGCACACCACCATCAGCCGCCACTGCCTAACCCAAAATCCACCAACCGCACACTGCCTCTAGCATTACCGATCAAAAGCCACTGCACGAACCACCCCTGACTGCATCACCACGCCCAACTCAAATCCAACATCATCAATGCCCAATCTCCACATTCACACAATCAAACCCAAAACTCAACAAAATAAAATAACCCAAACCACAGTCGAAGCCATCGAGCCTCACCTAAACCGCAACCACAGGCCATCACCTCCCACACCAAACTTCATTTTCGCCCAAACCAAACCCAAAAAAACCCAAGAGTCAGGCTAACCCATAACTTACCTAAATAATGGCCGGAGTTCTTCACCGAAAAACCCACGAAACCGAGCTCCACAGCCTCGGTTTGGTCTCATTTTTCACACCCAAATCCACCCCAAATTCCACCCTTACCCCATACACCGTAGCCACCACCCTATGGTGGCGCTAACGCCGGCTGCCAGGCGCCAACGGTTTGAAGCGGAGAGGTGGTGGAGCTCCTCCTTCCTCGTCGCCTCTCTCGACCTCTCTACTCTCTCTCTCTCTCTCTCAATTATGATTTTGAGAGGGAGAAATGAGGAAGATATGTGTTATATTTTTAAAATTCATCTTCGAGCCCAAGTTTTGAAATATATTAATTTCAGTCCCTCACATTTTAAAATGTGTTATTCCAGCCCTACTGTTTTCGAAAATCTCTGAATCGGTCCCAAATTTTATTCCAAAGTTCATTATTTACGTGAAACAACCCCCGATTTCTTATAATTACACTATTCAGTCCTTGAAGCCCTTTTAAAATCTTATTATTACACAAATCTACTTTTAAAGCTTTCTTTATCTAATATTAGTAATTTATTTATAGGGCTAGACGAGGCGCGAAAGAATTAGAAAGTTTTATTCCGTTTGCTCAATACTCGAGAAATAAGGCAGACTCTGATTTACAAATTTATATTTTCAAAAGTGCGCATCAATAATTATTTGGATTATAAGTTTAGCATGTATGATTGTGTTCGTGAGAATTACTTGCTTTCTAAGCATCAGACTATGTTACGAGAATTTACTTGCTTTTATGCATGAGACTTGAACTTGTATTTATTTACTTGTTCATGAGAATACTAGTGATCATTAGACACCAGAGACTTGAATATCCTAATTATGTGTTTTAATTTATGATGTTAAATGATTATTGATCACGAGTCTACTGAGTATTTCTTTGAAATACTCACGTTTTCCAAAACTAATTTTTGCAGATGACGGAGTTGGCAGCAAGGCGTACGATGGTGGCTATTAATAAGTCTTTAAAATGTTCCATTCAAATAAAAACTTTATTTAGTTTTTTCAAGTTATTTTCCGTACTCGAATTGTTGAAATTACAAATTTATTTTATTATGTTCAAGTTTAATTCATGTTCAAACCATTTGGCCGTTCGAGTCAAGTTTATAAAATTTTTTGAATTGTGATTTCAATTATTAAATTTATTTTTTGCTAAATTAGTAATTTTTTTCAAAGTTAATTTGAGATGATGAAGTGACGTTCCGAGTATTTAGAACTCGGGGGCGTTACAGGTAGTATCAGAGCCGGTCTACGTTTATGTAGACTCAAATTTAAAAAAAAAATCCAAAATTTTTTTTAATGAAAATTGCTACTGCCATCGCCCGCTTCGTCGACTCCGAGGTAAAGAAAGTATATTTAGAAATGATGAATTAATTTGGATACATGAGATTATTTTATGAGAATTTAGAGAAGAAAGAGCTTGTATCCAACCAGAAAAAGAGTTTGAGCATAATTTGGAATAATTAAAGATTTTATTTTACAATTCTCGTAGTTTAACTTAGAGAGATTAAAGAACTTATCCCTAATTGGACTTTGCATAATTAATTTTAGGACATGGCATCAAGTTCCAAGAACGTATCTAGTTACGCAGAAATAGCCGCTAGGGACTATGACAATTTTAAACCTAGATTGGAATGGAATATCAACTAGCATGTTGGGCAAGAGAGCTACTTACGTAATCGAGCAATACAGCATGGCTATGTGACCAACGACTTCCAGTCGATCAATCATTTGATATTGTCCTTTTCCGGATAATACACGAGATATAGCTCGCTTGATATACATGGACATGAATACCTCCATTAACGTAGATCTCGACTACGACTCTTTTCGCGAGAGACTTGTTGCGTACTGGCCAATGTACCACAAGGACATTTTAGGGTTCTCTCCAGATGAGGCGCCAGCACCCGAGCCCAAACCTGGGTAGGGAGCTGAGTTGGTGCCCGAAAGGGATCCCGAGGAGGACTCAAAAGAAGAACCGGAAGAAGAAGATCCTGAAGAGGATCCAGAAGAAGAAGAAGAACCCGAGGAAGAACCAGATAAAGATGCTGAGGTAGCACTAGGAGAAATCTCGAAGGTCGAATCGTGTGTTACCCAGTAGGTTATTAATATATATATCGAGAAGTTGCGTATAATTTTTCTCTTTTTAAGGAAATGTCGATGCGCGGAAACAGAAGTGCAGCTAATCAAGCTACCCAAGAATAGGGGCCCACAGCCCAGTCCACGGTTATCAGGGATCTACTCTAGGCAGTACAAGGTTTGAGAGAAGCTCCTGCAGTTTCCACAGTGCCGATAATAGGACAATTCAGAAGGTACCGCCTACCCACATTTGATGGCAGAAATGGTCCACTAGCTGTTGAAGAATGGCTACAAACTATCGAGAAAATCTTCAGACACATATCTTGAACTGAGGATAAGAAGGTTTTATGAGCTGAGTTCATGTTGGTCGGAAGGGCTGGATTTTGGTGGGAGTCTGCATTCGTGGACTAGAACCGAAGCAGAATAGGCAACTCTAACTTGGGATGAATTTAAAGCATAGATCAAAGATAAATTATTCCCACAAGCCCTTCGAGACCATAAGGAGACTGAGTTTCTGCGTTTGACACAGGGAGAGATGGACATAATAGATTATGAGAGAAGGTTTGAGGAACGATCACGATATGCTCCCCATCTGGTGGAGATTGAGGCTAAAAGGGCTCGTCGATTTGAGAGAGGTCTACACTCAGATATCAGAAAAATTGTTAGTTCGCATGAGTTGCCTACCTATCGAGAGGTTGTAAGGAAAGCTCAAGTCGTGGCTTATGCTAGTGTAAAGTATGGAGGAAAGGGTTTCGAAAACGAGCATGGTAAAAGAAAATGGCAGAACCACAATCAAGATCGAAACGTAAACGAGAGCAACGCTTCTAACAAGAAACCCAACAATAAGCCTAATGGAGGATAGATATCGAGTTTTACTCCCTTATGCCCTAAATGCCAGAAGCCCCGTCGCGGGGAGTTTCTATGGGGTAAGGGCGTTTGCTACAAATGCAGGAAGCTGGGTCACATGGCAAAGGATTGTCGCTCCGAGTCAGCTGGGAACAATGGGCAGACGGGAAAGGCCAATGTATTCTCTATGACCCATGACGACGCCAATCGAGATTCTGATGCAAGCCCAGGTATACTGTGAGCATCCCTTTATTTTCATAAAAAACTTTGATGAAGCATATTATCTGAAGCATGCCTAGCTAGATTGGGACTAGTAATATTTTGAGATTAGTATGCCATCCGGAGGAACGATTGATACCGATCTAATAGCTACACTACAACAAAAACAGCCTAGGGCAACGAGCAAAAAATGTTGCAAAAGACCTTTTGCAACGTTCATGTGCATGTTGCAAATCGCAGTGTTGCCGTAGAGGGAAAGGATACGGCAACGTTCATTGCGTGTTGCAAAAGGATGGATTGCGTGTTGCGGTAGACCTTTGGCAACGTTCACTGCGCGTTGCGGTAGACCTTTGGCAGCATTCATTGCGCGTTGCCATTGATACTTTTGGCAACATTCATTGTGTGTTGCGATAGACCTTTAGCAATGTTCTTTGCATGTTGCGGTAGATACTTTTGGCAACACTCTTTGCGCGTTTCCGTTGATACTTTTAGCAACACTCGTTGCGCGTTGCCATTGATACTTTTGGCAACACTCATTGCGCGTTTCCGTTGATACTTTTAGCAACACTCTTTGCGCGTTGCTGTTAATACTTTTGGCAACACTCATTGCACGTTGCCGTTGATCTTTAACAATTTTTTTTTTATTTTTTTTATTTTTTGTAAATCAATATAGATAATTCCACTGATATCCAACAAATTTCTCAAACATATATGTAATATGTAAAATATGAAACACATGTGCTATAAAAATAAATCAACTATTCAAAATAAAATGCAAGCATTTTAAAGAAAATTATACCACATATTTTATCACTTAACAAAAATTACGGTACTTTGTTGTCCAACATTAAAACAAAATCTGCAATATAGATTTTTCATTTATTTGATTGCACATCTAAAGTTTGACATTTTCTATTCCTCTAAATTGTAACAATAACTCTAGCAGACCAGTAGTCATACAAAAAGGAGCTACTATCACCATTTTCAACACGAATCATCATTAAAGATGAGTAGTTCCCTGGCTTCTGAAGTTTAGCTTGAATTATGCCCATGAATTAAGAAGGAGAACCTTCTCCTTCTTAAGTTTTATTCGAAAATCACCACAGTATCATACTTCCTCGTTAGTGGCCAATTAGTCTCTTTCATTTTTAGCCATATGCGCATCAATAACTCACATTGCAGTGACTTATTATGATAACATATTGTTACTTGAGTATTCAACAATACCACATTGAAGAGCAAACTTATATGAATTTGGAGATTGGACCTAGAAGAGGAGACTAGAAGGTTAAAGTTCTAGAAAAAAAGGGTTAATTTCTTCCACTCACTATGGTGTAGTATGTCATTGTTACAAGCATGGTAACAGATGAACATGATCTTATAAACTGAAAGGGTATGCATTCTCCATATGTACATAATAAGTTCAAGGATGCAACACTACGAATCATAAATTTATCATGTGTAAATAATGAAACAAGCTAGATGTTATGTAAAATAGAGCACTATTTATATGAACTCCATTAAATGAGCTCACCATAGAATATATCAAATTTATGAGGCAGCAAGTTAGTGCCTATAGAACTCAAGGAAACTACACTAAGAATATGAACTCACACTCTACAATTTGAAAGCACTCATTTCATACAAGTAAAAATCATCACCTCGACCAAAGCCCAACACGCAACCACCGTACCACCGCAGTAGTCATCTTCACCACTAGCCTACTGCCAAGAACACCCAAACCACCTCCATCCACACCAAATCACTACCTAAACCAAACTCATCCTCTCAACTTCATCTCAACACAGCCTTCAACCATAACCGGCTATCACAGCATCTACATCAATTCAAACCATTTTCATTATCATCTTCACATCAACACCACCATAAAACCACCAGATGCAAAACCGACCAGCCACAAATCTACAGCTAGCACCACCTGCAACACCTCAGTCACCGGAATTAAACCCAATCACATCACAATTGAACCATCACGAAATCCACCATCGCCAAACCGCAACCAATTCGGACCACCTCTCACCGCCTCAGCCCAACTTCAATCTACACTCAAATCAAACCCAAAATCAAAACCCAAAACAAGAAATAAGTGAACCCATTACCTTGCCTCAGTCACCGGATCGTTCGACCGAAGTTCCACCGGATTTCGCAGCTAAAACCGAACTTCAAATCGCAATTCAAACTTCGGTCTCGCACGAAATCAGTCCCAAAAACTAGCCATTTTGTACCCCCATCCCTTGCCGCCGTCCGTCACTACTTGCCGGGGACGTTGCGCTTGCGAAACCGCCGGCTGGAGACCGGCACAGCGTAGTGTCGCGACCTCTCTATCTCCGCCCTAGCTCTCTCTCTCTCTCTCTCTCTCTCTCTCTCTCTCTAACGATCTGAATGGGAGAAAGAGAAATGATATTTTTAATATTAATATTTTGATTTCGAAATTTCGCATTTTGGTCCCTGGGTTTCCAAAGTTATTTAAATCAGTCCCTGGTGGCAATAATCGTTAAATGGTTGAAAGTCTTATTTTAATGATTTCCGTATTTTCCAAACATTGATTAATTTTGAGAATTTCAATTATTTGAGAAATTATGACATTGTCAATTGCTTTATAATATTAATGGTTCGATTTACTATTTCAAATTGTTTCATAAATGTTTCCAATTTTATCGACCATTACAGTTTATTTAATGTTGCCAAAAATGAATTCCAATTATTTCTTCAAAAAAAAAATATTATTTGAAAAGTTAGATCAGACGATGACGTGGTGAACCGGGTATACGGAACTCGGGGCGCTACAAATAAAGTCCCATAACTTTGGATAATGTGAAATTTTTCCCTAAAGGTTCCCTTTGGCAACGCGCAATGAGCGTTGCAAAAGGGTACCTTTCGCAACGCGCAATGCGCGTTGCCAAAGGGTACCTTTGGCAGCGTTCAATGAACGCGCAATGCGCAATGCGTGTTGCCAAAGGGTTACCTTTTGCAATGCGCAATGCGTGTTGCCAAAGGGTTACCTTTTGCAACGCGCAATGAGCGTTGCCAAAGGGTAACCTTTTGGCAACGCGCAATGAACGTTGCAAAAGGCTATAATTAGCAACATTCACTTGCTGAATATTGCTAAATTTCAAATAAATCAACCAATCGCAACATGTAACCATTGAATGTTGTGGTAGACCTCCTTTAGCAACATGCAATTAGCGAATGTTGCCGTTTGCATGTTGCAAAAGGCCATTTTTCTTGTAGTGCTAGAAAGATACTGGTAGATTTTGGTGGTATAGTCTTGGGAGTAGATTTACACGTAAGTGAGATGATTTATTATGATGTTAAGAGAAGTCTATGTCCTTAGAAATCAAAAGGTTCCTTTAGTCAAAGTCCAATGGGATACTCAAAGTAAAGTTGAGGTCAACTGGGGAAATGGAAGAAGATATTCTTACAAAATACCCAGAACAATGAGTTAAACTTCAAGGGGACCGAGAAATTTTCAAAATTTGAAAGTTAGTTTTACCAAACTTGTCACTATGACTCTCCAACCTTAACGGTCATTATTTTTCAAAACTAGCGCCCTCGTCTAGTCATATTCATTATTTTAAGATTTTAAGAAAGAAATTTAAATTCGTTTAAATCTTTAAGTCCAGATTTCGATTTTAAAGTTTACCTCAGTTTCATTATTTATTTTAAAAAGTCCAATGGGGTAGACATGGTAGTAATGAAGCTACCTAGAAAAGAAAGAAGAAATTTTGGTCTAGTGCCCAAATATTTTAGATCAAGAAAGTTAAAATTTCGAGGACGAAATTATTTTAAGGTGGTAGGGTTCTAGCGACCGAGAATTTTCCATAACTTATTTAAATAAATATTATTTTTAAAATGTATCGTTACAACTTTGCCCATTTATTTTTAAAATGTGATCGTCTAGCCGACGAAGTGAAATTAAATTTATTTTAAATTTTATCTTATTTCAATTTCAATTTTATTAAATGATGTCCAAGTCCATTATTTATTTTAAAGTCCAATTTTCAACTAATTGGATTCAAATTATTTTAAGACCAAATTTTAATTATTCTAGGTACAACTCCTTAAGCCCATTTAAAACCACCCATAACCTACAGGCCAGATGCTAAACTAATATTCATTTCCACACATTTTTCAATTTCAGCAAAATTTAATCCAAAATTTCCAAAATTCTTGATTCAGCCAAATTCAAAGTAATCAATTACTTTCCACCCATTTTGGAAACCCAATCACAGATCACTCTATCCCATTTTGGTAGATTCCCTTCCCCCACAATCCCACAACTTCAGCCCCTCAATCAACCTTAATCCTCTTGCAAATCAACGCCACATTCTCTAAATCAATGAAATCAACACATATATCTATCTCCAATCCCTTACACAGCCGACCATCCATACGAGCAAACAAATTCTGCGTAAGCTCTCTACTACCTATGTAACACCCCAAGTTTAAAATCTTCAACTTAGGCATGTTACCTTCCCTTCACTTTAAAATGCGGAAATAAAACATTTCAAACACTTATTTTCTTCACTTACATGCGTAAACAAAACATTTTAAACCTCAACATTTTTACCTTTCTATTATAAAATTCTACAAAAATTTCGGCAGAGTCTCCTCAACGATATATTTCCAAGTAAATAAACTTTAGCAAATGAAATAAGAGGTCATTTAACCTCTAATACTACACTAATACTTATTCAAAGCTAATTGCAATCAAACCATTAACAATAATAAATGAAGGAATAATTAATGAGAAACTTAAATGAATTCTAATTTAACTTTATTTTCAAAAATTGAAGGTAGGTATAGCCTGAGTCTGTCGCCAAGTGCTCTCCTCGTCTCATCTAGCTTTCATCACCTGAAAATATTGGGGAGGGATTGGGGTCAGCTAAAGCTCAGTAAGTAAACTTTATGCACATAATGTATGCGCATGACATGAAATTCCTTAGACCATTCAAAGTAATTACCCCTATTTACTTTACTTTTCAAAACATTCATACTTTCCAAACTTTCACTTAAACATTTCAAAAAAAACTTTAACTTCATTTCCATCGTGAACTCACTTAGTGTATCTTCTAGCCAGTCAGAATGCAGTGGGCACATTTCCTTATTTAGAACAAGGTTATCACTTTTCCACCTCATAGAGGTTTAAAATTTTCCACCGTCAAGCAGTTTAGCAATCGTCACTGCAAAGTGGTTTAATATTTGCCACCGTCAAGCGATTAAGAAATCGTTACTGCAAAGCGGTTTAATATTTGCCACCGCCAAGCGGTTAAGCAATCGTCATCGTAAAGCGGTTTAATATTTGCCACCGTCAAGTGGTTAAGCAATCGTCACCGCAAAGCGGTTAAATATTTTCCACCGCCAAACGGTTAGGCAATCGTCACCGCAAGACGGTTTAATATTCACCACTGCAACATCGATTTAATTCGGGTACGCCGGTCTCCCGCGCCCCATTTCCCACTCACACCTTTCATGGCATAGAAGTACATCAATTTGTTCTTAAAACTTGGGATACATCCTTTTTGAGAAAACTAAAAGTTACCACATTCTTCATTTAAAATCATTTGACTTCCCCAACTCAATGAAAATGCATGCTTGACGATGCAACGACATGATAACATGTATGCTTAAACATTCTCTTAATAACACATACATGTATAAAGTTCATAGAAAGCATCACAAGCAAATAAATTTCAAAAATATAATTTAAGCCCATTAATTACACCTTAAACGTTTAACTTCAATGAAAATAGGGGAAGTTTACTTACCTGAAGTTCTTAGTATTTACCGTTTCTGAATTTGCAAGTGGAAAAGTCTCGAATGCCAGTGACGTCAATGTACCAAAAGTCGAGGGCTGGGAAGTTGTGGAGGTCGCGGTCGTGGCCGCCGGTGGTGTGGTGGTTGACGTCGTCGTTGACGAGAGGGAGGTCGCGAGAGAGAGGGTTGCGGGAAGAGAGAGCCGAGAGAGAGCGAGGTCGAGAGAGAGAGAGACCGAGAGGCGTGAGTGAGGGAGAGGTATAATGAGGGTTTAGGTTTAATTTTAATCTTTTAAAATTTGCAAATTGGTCCCTCAAGTCCCCTCCTTTGCATATTTAATCCCCTAAGTTCCATTTGTTTTCCAAATGCCACTAAAGTTTCCCCCAAGTTTCAATTTAAGAAAATAAAAATAGAAATTAGCATGCTCAGGCAATAGAACAAAAAAATCACAAAAATATTTGCGCGTAACCAATTTTTTAAACTTTCAAATTGGTACATTGATCGAGACGGCGTCCAAGTCCTTCCACTGCAAAATAATTCCAATTATAGACATTAAAGATCATAAATTTATAATTTATAATGACATTCACAAGAATATTACGTGAAATTTAAAATTGCACAAAAAAATGAAAAGCGGTCTTACAATTCCTTACCCCCTAAAAAGAAATTTCGTCCTCAAAATTAAAACTTACCAAAAAGGTGTGGATACTTGGCACGCATTTCATCCTCGCGTTCCCAAGTAGCCTCTTCGGTTGCATGGTTCCTCCAAAGGACTTTAACTAGTGTTACCTTCTTTCTCCTAAGTTCCTTATCTGCCTTCAGTAATATCCTCGCAGGTGATTCCTCGTAGGTTAGATCCTCCCGAAGATCTAACGACTCATAACTGAGGATATGAGAAGGATCCGAAATATATTTCCTCAACATCGACACGTGAAATACGTTATGAACCCCAGATAGTGCCGGTGGCAATGCAACCCGATAAGCTAGGTCACCCACCCTTTCAAGTATCTCAAAGGGGCCAACAAATCACGGAGTTAACTTCCCCTTCTTCCCGAATCTCATAACTCCCTTCATAAGAGCGACCTTCAAAAAGATCATATCACCTGTAGCGAATTCCAATGGTTTCCTTCTCTTGTCTGCATAGCTTTTCTGTCTACTCTGTGCAGTTCTCATCCGTTGACAAATCTTCTCAACAATTTGTGATGTCTGCTGCACCATTTCTGGACCTAGTAATTTTCGTTCTCCTACTTCATCCCAGTGAACTGGCGATCTACACTTCCTCTCGTATAGCGCCTCATATGGAGCCATGTGAATGGAGGTTTGATAGCTATTGTTATAGGAGAACTCAACTAATGGGAGAAATTCATCCCAAGTACCTGGAAAATCAATAATACAAGCTCTCAACATATCTTCCAGGGTTTGAATCGTTCTCTCTGATTGTCCATCTGTCTGAGGGTGAAAGGCCGTGCTGAATCTCAATTGAGTACCCATGGCCTTATGCAGACTCTTCCAAAATGAAGAAGTAAATTTTGGGTCGCGATCAGACATAATGGATAGGGGAATCCCATGAAGCCTTACAATTTCTGCCACATATAACTCTGCATACTTCTCCATATTATAAGTAGTCTTTACCGACAGAAAGTGTGCCGACTTCGTAAGACGATCAACAATCACCCATATGGAGTTATAACCCTTCTTCGTCTTTGGTAAGCCAACAATAAAGTCCATGCATATTCGTTCCCACTTCCACTCCGGAATCATAAGAGGTTGTAATAGGCCAAAAGGTCGCTGATGTTTGGCCTTAACTTGCTGACAGGTGAGACAACGTTGAACATACTCCGCCACATCCTTACTCATGCCAATCCACCAAAAATGCTGTCTCAAATCCCGAGCCATCTTAGTACTTCCGGGGTCGATTGAGTAAGGAGTGTTATGAGCTTCCCTCATAATTTCTTGCTTCAATTCCTTATTATTGGGGACTACCAGAATATTACCCTGCCGAAGGGCACCATCTGTGGTGATAATAAAATCATTACGCTTCCCATCAATTACGTCAGTGCGGACCCTTGAAGTATTGGGGTCTTCTAACTGTAGAGCCTTGATTTTCTCCAACAATGTCGATTCCAAAATCATGTTGGTAAGATAACCTGACTTGGTTTTTGGAACGATCTCCAACTCTAACCCTTGGATATCAATTAGTAGCTGTTTTTGGACAACCTGCAATGCATTCATTGTTCCATGACTTTTTCTGCTAAGAGCATCAGCTACGGAATTAGCCTTGTCAGGATGATAATTAATAACACAATCATAATCCTTGACAAGTTCCAACCACCCGTGCTGTCGCATGTTTAGTTCTTTCTGTGTGAAGAAATATTTGAGACTTTTATGATCGGTGTAGATCTCACATCTAACCCCGTAGAGATAGTGCCTCCATATCTTTAATGCAAATACGACGGCTGCCAACTCGAGATCGTGAGTTGGGTAATTCTTCTCGTACTCTTTCGATTGCCTTGAAGCGTAGGCAATCACCTTGTTGTGTTGCATAAGAACACAACCAAGCCCCTTTAATGAGGCATAACTGTAAATGACCAATCCTTCATTTCCCTGTGGAATAGCTAAAATTGGCGCAGTTACCAACCGCGTTTTTAACTCCTCAAAACTCTGTTCGCAATCCGAATTCCACTGAAATTTTGTATCCTTTCTGGTCAGCTTAGTCAAAGGTGAGGCAATTTTGGAAAATCCTTCCACGAATCTTCGATAGTAACCAGCTAAACCAAGAAAGCTAGGGACCTCTTTCACATTAGTTGGTGTCGGACAATTACGAACTGCCTCAGTTTTACTCGGGTCAACCTCAATGCCTTTCTTTGATGCAATATGCCCCAAGAACGGCACTCTTTCCAGTCAGAATTCACACTTCTTGAACTTCGCAAATAATTTCTCTTCTCTAAGTTTCTGAAGCACTATTCTCAAATGCCTTTTGTGTTCCTCTTCAGACCTCGAATAGATCAATATATCGTCAATGAAGACTATAACAAATTGATCCAGGTATTCTTTAAAGACCCGATGCATCAAGTCCATAAATGTCGCAGGAGCATTTGTTAACCCAAACGGGATCACCAAAAATTCATAATGTCCATATCTGGTATGGAAGACTGTCTTTGGGATGTCCTCTTCTTTAATCCTCAACTGATGGTAACCAGATCGTAGATCGATCTTGGAAAAATACCCTGCACCTTGGAGCTGATTGAATAGATCCTCAATTCTCGGCAAAGGATATTTATTCTTTATTGTTACTTTGTTCAATTCTCTGTAATCTATACAAAGTCTCATAGAACCGTCCTTCTTCTTCACGAATAACACAGGAGCACCCCATGGAGAGAAACTAGGTCGAACAAAGCCCTTATCCATGAGATCCTGTAGTTGCTCCTTGAGCTCTTTAAGTTCCGTAGGAGCCATGCGATACGGTGCTTTAGATATTGGGGCTTTTCCAGGCACCAAATCGATAATGAAGTCAATCTCTCTTTCAGGTGGTAGGTCAAAAAGATCGTCTGGAAAAACGTCCGGAATTCTCGAACGATTGCAATTTGTTCAAGAGAGGGGTCTGCTTTAGGTACCTCGACTATTGCAGCTAAGTAAGCCCTACAGCCCTTATTCATCAACTGACGGGATTTCATCGCTGATACTATTGGAATAGAAGGCTTCACCTCAACCCCAACAAAGCAAAAAGGAGTTTTATTTGGAGGCTCAAACACCACCTTCTTCTCATGACAGTCTATTGAAGCATAATACCGTGATAACCAATCCATGCCCAGTATGACGTCAAAATCGTGAATATCAAGCACTATAAGATCTGCCAACCAATCATGCCCATTCACTACTATTGGACAGTCTCTCAATACATAACTTGAACTCAATAATGCTCCGGATGGTGTTGACACGACAAACGAAGTACCCAATTGTGGGGATGAATGATTTAATTTCTCAGCAAAAATAGGACTGACAAAAGAATGAGTAGCCCCAGAATTGAAAAGAATAGTTGCAAGTTTGCCACACACGTACACAGTACCTACCACAATAGATTATACTTCTATAGATATATGAATGTTCATAATTCGCCTAGAATGGTACGAGATGGAAAGACAGAAGGGAAAAATGTAGTAAATAAAATTTAAAATACCTGATACCACGGTGGATGAGTCATTAGCTTCCTTCTTAGACATTGTATAGACTCGTGCTTGAGTAGTCTTCGTTTTATCTCTGCAATCCTTAGCTATGTGTCCCGGATTTCCACAATTGTAGAAAACACCCTTACAATCATTTGCAAGGTGTCCAGGTTTCCCACACTTAAAGCATACTCCTTTGTCCTGAAGGCACTCACCACGATGTCCCTTGCCACACTTCGAGCAAGCTACTATCTGTTGCTTGTTTGATTGGTGATACTGCTTACTCCCTTGATCACTCCTCCTTTTTTGGCCGTTATTCCATCGCTTTGGGTTTCCACCCTCGAACTTCTGGTTAAAAGACTGAGTTTTATTTTCTTCTCCATCTATGGCTAGAGTTCTTTCCACCAACAGGGATTTGTTGATCACCTCTCTATAAGTAGTGAGCTCAAAAGGGATCACGACCTGTTTGATTTGTGGGTTAAGTCCTTCTTCAAAGCGCCTAGACCTTCTCTCTTCAGTAACCACCAAGTCTGGAGCGAACTTAGCCAGTCTAGCAAATTCTGCCTTATATTCCGTAACTGATCTGATCCCTTGCACTAGTCTCAGAAATTCTCCCTCCTTCTGCTGGCGGAGACTCTTGGGAAAGTACTTTTCATTGAATGCCGTAGTAAACATCTCCCAAGTAAAAGAATCAGTGTTATTTTCATGTTGGCACTGAACCATCAGCCACCAATCATATGCACCACCCTGAAGCATGTATGCGGCAAAGTTAACCTTCTCCTCGTCGGTGCATCCCATAACCCTGAAGGCTTTTTGCATTTCAGTTAACCACTTTTCAGCCTCGAGGGGGTCAGTGGTTCCAGTAAAGGATGGTGGAGATAGCCTCTTAAATTCTGATATCCTCCCATGCCCACGTGTCTCGTTAGTCCTAGGCTGACTTGCTTGTCCCAACGTAGTTAACGCTTGCACCAAGGCCTCCACAACCTTCGGAGTGCCGGAAGGGGTAGTGTTATTGCCTGTCCCTTCATTCACAATTACCAGGGGATCTGAAGGGACAGTATTACGATCCGTCCCTTCATTCTGAGTTTGAGAAGTTCTTCCTTGAGTGTTGCTATGTCTAGTGCGAGCCATTTCTAAATAGGAGAGAATAAAACATCTTGTTCAATATATAGTACTACATATCAATATGTACGAAATTTCAATCTTAGTAGTATCACATGACATTCGATAATTTAAGCAAAATTAACCTACCAGATGATCGAGGGAGAAGCACTTGAGGCGTGACTCAGCACCCGAACCATTTTCAAGTAAATATTCTAAAGTCTACGAATCGCTTTTAAAACTCTTAGCTCTGATACCAAAAATGTAACACCCCAAGTTTAAAATATTCAACTTAGGCATGTTACCTTCCCTTCACTTTAAATGCATAAATAAAACATTTCAAACGCATATTTTCTTCACTTACATGCGTAAACAAAACATTTAAAACCTCAACATTTTTACCTTTCTATTATAAAATTCTACAAAAATTTTGGCAGAGTCTCCTCTATAAATTGGACTTAACCAACCTGTAGAGGGACTTCAAAACCATTTTAAAGCATACATCTCAACTCATTCAAATCCCATACATCATCAAAACCATTCAATAAGTCCCAAATTCCTCAACGATATATTTCCAAGTAAATAAACTTTAGAAAATGAAATAAGAGGTCATTTAACCTCTAATACTACACTAATACTTATTCAAAGCTAATTGCAATCAACCCATTAACAATAATAAATGAAGGAATAATTAATGAGAAACTTAAATGAATTCTAATTTAACTTTATTTTCAAAAATTGAAGGTAGGTATAGCCTGAGTCTGTCGCCAAGTGCTCCCCTCGTCTCATCTAGCTTTCATCACCTAAAATATTGGGGAGGGATTGGGGTCAGCTAAAGCTCAGTAAGTAAACTTTATGCACATGATACATGCGCATGGCATGAAATTCCTTAGACCATTCAACGTAATTACCCTCATTTACTTTACTTTTCAAAACATTCATACTTTCCAAACTTTCACTTAAACATTTCAAAAAAAACTTTAACTTCATTTCTATCGTGAACTCAATTAGTGTATCTTCTAGCCAGTCATAATGCAGTGGGCATATTTCCTTATTTAGAACAAGGTTATCACTTTTCCACCTCATAGCGGTTTAAAATTTGCCACCGTCAAGCGGTTTAGCAATCGTCACCGCAAAGCGGTTTTATAGCGACCCAGAATTTTTATGCAATTAATAATTATTTTAATATTTAGAAAATTGTGTCGCTATTGTTTTGAAGTTAACGCCGCGACGGATTCGTCTAGCCAAGTCAAGAAATATCGAATTTGTTCGATTTTAAATTAAAATCCGAATTTCTAAAATTATGTTATTTTAATTAATTATTCAAAGTATTATTTTTAAAATCATTTTTGAATTCCAAATTTATTAAAATATCTCAATTTTCCTTATTCAAATTATTTCAAGTCCGAATAAGTAATTCAAATTTTATCTCAATATTTATTTATTTTAATTTGATTATATTTAATTAAACCAAATTTTCTCCACATGTTTTCATATCTTTACACCATTTTCTTTATTCCTCTTTCCATCTCATTATACAACACATCTCCTTTTTCTTTTCACAAAATCTAATCATTTTATTCTAAAACCTTACACCTAATCTAATTCCTACCCAACCTAAAACTCCACCACGATTTCATCATACAACCACACCTCCATTCAACTCACATGGCACAACCTATATTCCCTTTCCATTATTTTTATTTGATGATTCCCCATGTCTTCTCTTTAATCATTTTAATTTCTTTCTCTTTTCCTTTAAAAACACCAACATTCATCACCCGTATCCATCATATTCTCCACCAAATCAACCATCAAAACATAATGATGATATTCTATTTCACACCAAATTCTCCACTAACCAAAACACAATTTCATTTCCACCTATCTTAATTCCACCACACTAACACAAATCTGTATAAAACCATAAGTACAGATCAAACCACCTTCATCCCCATGAATCATCACGTCTACCATCAATGCCTGCACCCAACTCCATCATCTTCAATAACCACAGCCATTCCAACAAACTGCTGCCTATCACCATACAATACACCATCGACTTGCAACCAAGACAACCATTTCAATAACCATCGCCCCACCAGTTCACTGCCAATCAGATTATCACCGGAAATTCATCACTGCATTAATGCCAATTCAATCAGAACCATCAACAACTAATATTCCCCAAAACAATCATACTCAGCACTGCTCCATCACACAACAAACGTCCCTGCACCACTATGTATCCTGCAACCACCATCAACGACCAATTCCAGGACAACCATGTTCAACCACAAACATCAGCCTTCAGTCCATTATCAATTTCAGAAGCCATCACCCATATTCAATACCACCACCATTTTCAGTCGACCAAGTTGGAGAAGAACCACCAACACTGCCCTCTACCTCCATCAACCTGATTCAATTCATCGATTCATCACCAAACAAAGTTTCAACAATTCTGCTGCTATCAAACACCCAATCACCGAAGACAATCACTCGGCTGTTTTCACTTCACCACAGCGAACATCATCTCCTCTGCCCTTCGAAACCACTAGTCAACCACACAATCCATCACCACAGCCCACATCGCCGATAGAACCACGGCCACAAATAAACCACCCACTGGCCACTTCGATTATGACAACCAATCGAACCCAAAATCAAGAAATAAACTAACCAAACAACTCACCTTGAACACAGGCCGCTTCGATCGGAGTTGTAGTCGGAATCGCAACTCTGATTAAACTACCCAACAATCACGATCTCACACCAAAATCCCGTGCCTAAGCCCAACCTTTTGTACACCGCCGGTGTTGCGCCGGCAGTAGATCGGATTTCTTCGTCGATCGCAACCTTCGTCCTCTCGCCCTTTTCTCTCTGTCTCTGCCTCGCCTCGCTCTCTCTATCTCTGTTTCTTCAATGTCGTGAAATGATATAGAGAGAAGAAGAAAAATCTGATTTTAATAACTTTCAAAATTTGCACGTCAGTCCCTGAAGTTTTAAAGCCTTTCAATTCAGTCCCTATGTTTTAAAAAGGTTTTATTTCAGTCCTTTCAGCTTTTAAACTTATCATTTCAGTCCCTGCTGATTTACTTTTAAGCTCAAGTTTCAAAAGTACTCATTTTAATCCCTCAACTTTCAAAGTATCCATTTGAGTCTTTCAACTATCAAAAGTATCCATTTAAGTCCCTCAACTTTTAAAAGTATTCATTTTAGTCCCTCAACTTTCAAAACATCAATTTTAGTCCTCAAATTATAATTTATCATTTTGAGCTATATATTCGATATACTAAAGTGACTTATTGGCTAAGACGAAGCGTACGGAGAATTTAAAGAAATTGAAGTCATTCCCGCTCAACTTTGCACTCGTCGGATTTGAGGTAGACTCGCACTTATTAATTGATTTAAATTATGATTTCATATGAATGTCATGTGACTTGTGAAAGTCAATTTTTAAGAAAAGCAAGTATGTTTTTATGAAAGGTAAATATACCTTATGTTGTTATGAAAAGTAAGTATGTTTTTTATGAAAAGAAAATATACTTTATGTTTTTACGAAAAGTAAGTATACCCTATGCTTCACGAAAATGTTTTTTTTGGATCATTGCTATGAAATCAATCTACCAAGATTGTTTTGGGTCCCATATGATAAGTTATGATATGTTAAGGGGACCGGAGTTTTAGTAGCGCTACACATAAGAATTCTTGCCACCTAAGTTCGGTAACATTCTTGTGTCTCCTATGTTTATGAGGATTTGCCACGAAGTTCGGTAAAATTCCTGTGTTTCCATATGTTTATGAGGATTTACCACCTAAGTTCGGTAAAATTCCTGTCGCATATGTTTATGAGGATTTCGATCCTATCTTATGTTATGATGCAATTGATCCCTATGAATTTCAAAAATTATGCTTGGTATACTTACTACATAAGAATTCTTGCCACCTAAGTTCGGTAAAATTCTAGGATTTCGATCTTATCCTATGTTATGATGAAAACTTACTGTTATTATGATTTTACTGCATAAAGAATTCTTGCCACCTAAGTTCGGTAAAGTTCTTGTGTCTATTTATGTTTATGAGGATTTCAATCCTATCTTATGTTATGCTTTCAAAAGAAATTATGCTTGGCATAATTAAAATGTTTTATAAGTATATGATTTTCAAAGAGCTGTTTTCAAAGAGCTATTTTCAAAGAGCCTATGATTTGTAAAATATGTCCCGTGCTGTAATGCACAATATGAGTTTTATCAAGAGCAGTTTTATAAAGAAGCTCTATCAATGCCCGTTTTATAAAGAGCTGGGATTTGTGTGTTTAATCATCTTATAAATTAAATTAATTTGCGATGAGTCTACTGAGTATTTCCCCCATGAAATACTCACCCTATTTTTTAACAGTTTTGCAGATTTCGGAGACGGTGGCGAGCGATGAATGATGGTGGCAATAATCGTTAAACGGTTGAAAGTTTGACGTTAATGATTTCCGTATTTTCCAAACAATCGAATAATTTAGAGAAGTTCATTTATTTGAGAAATTATGATATTGGCAATTTCTTTACAATATTAATGGTTCTATTTACTATTTCAAATGGTTTCATAAATGTTTTCAATTTTAGCGGCCATTTCAGTTTATTTAATGTTGCCAAAAATGAATTTCAACTATTTCTTCCGCAAAAATATTATTCGAAAAATTTAGACAGAAAATGACGTAGTGAATCGGGTATACGGAACTCGGGGCGCTACAGGTTTATTATTTGCCACCACCAAGCGGTTAAGCAATCGTCACTGCAAAGTGGTTTAATATTTGCCACCGCCAAGCGGTTAAGCAATCGTCACCGTAAAGCGGTTTAATATTTGTCACCGTCAAGCGGTCAAGCAATCGTCACCGCAACGCGGTTTAATATTTGCTACCGCCAAACGGTTAGGCAATCGTCATCGCAAGACGGTTTAATATTCACCACTGCAACATCGATTTAATTCGGGTACGCCGGTCTCCCGCGCCCCATTTCCCACTCACACCTTTCATGGCATAGAAGTACATCAATTTATTCTTAAAACTTGGGATACATCCTTTTTGAGAAAACTAAAAGTTACCACATTCTTCATTTAAAATCATTTGACTTCCCCAACTCAATGAAAATGCATGCTTGACGATGCAACAACATGATAACATGTATGCTTAAAACATTCTCTTAATAACACATACATGTATAAAGTTCGTAGAAAGCATCACAAGCAAATAAATTTCAAGAATATAATTTAAGCCCATTAATTACACCTTAAACATTTAACTTCAATGAAAATAGGGGAAGTTTACTTACCTGAAGTTCTTAGTATTTACCGTTTCTGAATTTGTAAGTGGAAAAGTCTCGAATGCCCGTGACGTCAATGTACCAAAAGTCGAGGGCTGGGAAGTGGTGGAGGTCCCAGTCGTGGCCGCCGGTGGTGTGGTGGTTGACGTCGTCGTTGACGAGAGGGAGGTCGCGAGAGAGAGGGTTGCGGGAAGAGAGAGACCGAGAGGCGTGAGTGAGGGAGAGGTATAATGAGGTTTAGGTTTAGGTTTAATTTTAATCTTTTAAAATTTGCAAATTGGTCCCTCAAGTCCCCTCCTTTGCATATTTAATCCCCTAAGTTACATTTGTTTTCCATGCCAATAAAGTTTCCCCCAAGTTTCAATTTAAGAAAATAAAAATAGAAATTAGCATGCTTAGGCAATAGAACAAAAAAATCACAAAAATATTCGCGCGTAACCAATTTTTTAAACTTTCAAATTGGTACATTGATCGAAACGGCGTCCAAGTCCTTCCACTGCAAAATAATTCCAATTATAGACATTAAAGATCATAAATTTATAATTTATAATGACATTCACAAGAATATTACGTGAAATTTAAAATTACATGAAAAAATGAAAAGCGGTCTTACAACCTACTACCCAAATTCCAATCACCACCCTTCACCATTGAGTCTGCAGAAACCACCCTCATTGCCAAGACCCTCAATCGATTTCACTACCAAAGCCGCTGCATTCAATCAAACAAACCACCACATAGCCATTGTCCTACTGCAAGACTTCACCCACAATATACCCAATCCAAATCAATTTCCACACCACTACCAATCTCGAAACCCATCTCAGAACCTCCAATGTCGAACGGCTGCACACCACCACCAGCCGCCATTTCCTGTCCCAAAATCCACCAATTGAACACTGCCTCTAGTACTATTAATCAAAAGCCACCACACGAACCACCCCGGACTGCATCACCACGCCCAACTCAAATCCAACATCATCAATGCCCAATCTCCACATTCACACAATCAAACCCAAAAATCAAGAGAATAAAATAACCCAAACCACAGTCGAAGCCATCGAGCCTCACCTAAATCGCAACCACCGGCCATCACCTTGCACACCACACTTCATTTTCGCCCAAATCAAACCCAAAAAAAACCCAAGAGTCAGGATAATCCATAACTTACTTAAATAATGGCTGTAGCCGGAAAACCCACGAAATCGAACTCCACAGCCTCGGTTTGGTCTCGTTTCTCACACCCAAATCCACCCCAAATTCCACCCTTACCCATACACTGGAGCCACCACCCTACGTTGGCGCTAACACCGGCCGCCAGGTATCGGCGATTTGAAGCGGAGAGGGGGCGGAGCCCCTCCTTCCTCGTCGCCTCTCTCGACCTCTCTACTCTCTCTCTCTCTCTCTCTCTCTCTCTCTCTCTCATTTCTGATTTTGAGACAGAGAAATGAGGAAGATATGTGTTATATTTTTAAAATTTATCTTCGAGCCCAAGTTTCGAAATATATTCATTTCAATCCCTCGCATTTTAAAACGTGTTATTCCAGCCCTACTGATGTGTTCCGGACCCTCGACAATCGGAGTCATAGCAGGCTTGACGGAAAAATTTAAATATTCAAGCCAAATAAAAGTGCAATCCAGTCAACCATGTCGGAATTAAATGCATAATATGTATTTTTCGAGTAGAAATGGGCCACTAAGCAGCCGACTGATTTTATGGCCAAATTCCATCATTTGGGGCTTCAAAACATCAAGTCAATTATGCAGACGGAAATTAGGGTTTTTGCGTATTTTTAGGTTAAATTTTGTTTTTAATTATTTGTTTGCCTATTTTAGAATTTTAGTCTAATTAGAATTCTATTTTGAGTCAATTAGAGGTTAGGTTATTTTACTTATTTATATTCATTTCCATTCATTGTAATTGAGACTTTGATTTTGATATAAACAGTTTTTATTGATGATTCAATAAAAGTTATAGGTGGATTCCTATGTTTTTCGAACTTATCAAGAATATTTCTTGTGGCGTTCAAATATCGAACTTATCAAATATTTGTCAGAATATTTGTGGCGTTCAAATCAGAGACTTATCAAGGAGATTGGGCAAATTCTTGTGGCGTTTCGAAAGTCGTGGTTCTTTATTCCGCATCGTCGAGCCATCGCGTCGTGAATATCGGGTCAAGATTCCACCGTCCATCCACAACCTGGGTTCGGAACTTTCCGGCGTTTCTTCCGCGCTTCGAACCTCATCATCTGGTATCAGAGCTGGACTCTGAATTCAGGTTTTTTTATCCAGTTTGATTTTTATGTTTATCATCGAGTCCCATAAAAAGCATCCATATCTTGTTGAGTGTTTTATTTTCAGTTTTTTTTCGTTCTTCTTGTTCTTAAGTTTGTTGAGTCTTTAATCCAGAAAATCATTCCAAAAAAATTTCAAAAGTGTTTATTTTGCTTAATTCTTATCCGAATTAAGTTCCGTTTGTTTTGTTGTGTTCGTGTCAAATTTTCGGATTTATTAAAAAAAATTAATTTTTTTTTAATTCCTAAAATTCATTATTATAAAAATAAAAAAATAAAAAAAATAAAAAAAGAGTTAATCCAAATTCAAGAACCACTTTCTTGAGTTTCTTCAAAAATTCTTGATATTTATTTCCTTCCAAGTCAGTAAAAGTCATTCTTGCTATTTGATGTCTAAATCCTCTTCATTCTTGAATTGTTTTTAATGCCACATAAGGAATGGATTATGATCCGGACTCTTTATTCCAAACTAGATGTTATATGGATCATAATGGGTGCAGTTTAGCGATTGATGGAAAGTGTTTTACTAATTTTGTTAGTAGCACCGTGGTTGAAAAATTAGGATTGCCCCTAGAACAACACTATAAACCTTATATGATGACGTGGATGAGGGAGTTTGGGAATTTCAAAGTAACCAAACAAGTTCTAGTGCCTATCACCCAGGGAAGGTATAGTGAGGATGTATGGTGTGATGTAGTGCCATTGAAATCTTATCATATTTTATTGGAAAAACCTTGGAGACATAGGAGGGAGACTGTTTATGATAAGAGTATGCACATATACCAATTCCTTAAGAAAGGAAAAACATGCGTACTATATGGGTTGACATTAGAGGAAGCACTAGAAGATTCACGCAGGGTAAGGAAGGAGAGTGAAAAGTGGTGTAATAGGAGGCATCGTAGGGATAAGGATATTGATAAGAAGGAGGGAGACATGAAATTAAAAACAAATAAACAAACTCCAAAATTTGATGAGGAGAAGGTGGTATTAGAAGTTGGCGTACAAGTTCAAAATTTGGGTTTTGAATTGGTAGATCCAAATCTGGATAGTGATAAGGTAGTGTGCGAACATGGTGATATGAATGTGGGAGTAGAAGATGTGGTTGAATTTGAAAGAAAAAAATTTGAAGAGGTGGATGAGCTAGAAAATCTTGAGTTAGAGGAAGTAACTGAGCCTGAGAGAAAAGAGATAGAGGGGGGTGAGCAAGAAGTTGCAAAAGGAGAACGAGGTGAAGAGAAGGGCCTCATGGTTCAAAAGGTGGAATTGACGGTGATAATTCATGAATACAAGGATTCATACCTTGTACCTCATGAACCTAACATTTACCTCCCCGTTCTATTTAATTCTTTCTTGCAGGTTTCTTACACTTGGGAGCTTGAGTCAGACCAATCATGGCAATTCAAGCTTGTGCTTCAATCCATTCATGTAACCCAAGTTACAAGATACTATTGGTCATCCCACTGGCATGGAAGTAATAATTTTCCGTTTGATCCAGGAGGTGAAGTGAAAAAACATGAACAAAGCTATGATTCGGGACGAATCATCCTAAAGAAGGAGGGTATAATGTGTTCCGGACCCTCGACAATCGGAGTCATAGCAGGCTTGACGGAAAAAAGTTAAATATTCAAGCCAAATAAAAATGCAATCCAGTCAACCATGCCGGAATTAAATGCATAATATGTGTTTTTCGAGTAGAAATTGGCCACTAAGCAAAACTCATGGGCAAAAGCCCTTGAGCCGACTGATTTTATGGCCAAATTCCATCATTTGAGGCTTCAAAACATCAAGTCAATTATGCAGACGGAAATTAGGATTTTTGCGTATTTTTAGGTTAAATTTTGTTTTAAATTATTTGTTTGCCTATTTTAGAATTTTAGTCTAATTAGAATTCAATTTGAGTCAATTAGCGGTTAGGTTATTTTACTTATTTATATTCATTTCCATTCATTGTAATTGAGACTTGAGACTTTGATTTTGATATAAACAGTTTTTATTGAGGATTCAATAAAAGTTATAGGTGGATTCCTATGTTTTTCGAACTTATCAAGAATACTTCTTGTAGCGTTCAAATATCGAACTTATCAAATATTTGCTAGAATATTTGTGGTGTTCAAATCAGAGACTTATCAAGGAGATTGGGCAAATCCTTGTGGCGTTTCGAAAGTCGTGGTTCTTTATTCCGCATCGTCGAGCCATCACATCGTGAATATCGGGTCAAGATTCCACCGTCCATCCACAACCTGGGTTCGGAACTTTCCGGCGTTTCTTCCGAGCTTCGAACCTCATCACCCAGTAGTTTTCGATAATCTCTGAATCGGTCCCAAATTTTATTTAATTACTCAAATCATTTCCAAAGTTCATTATTTACGTGAAACAACCCCCGATTTCTTATAATTACACTGTTGAAAGATGCAATTTATGAGGATAATGCAATGCCCAGTGTTGATAATCGTGTCAACAACGCTTCAACTCAAAGTTTGTATCCGTAATCTTTTTAATTTGATTTTACTTATTCATATGCAAGTGATGCATCAACTAATTTAGTGATTTATTGATTTTCTTATCTTATATTTTTGCTAGATGACAATGAAAATATCGATGAACTTCATACTCACGACGTGAATGATTTAGATTCCCTTGATGTCATTCGTCATTTTGGTGGTTCAAGTAATGCTGAGACGCCACAAAGATTCAGGCTTATAGATGAGATTGATTCAGATGATAATTGATAATGAATTTTTTTTTTTTCACTTTGTCATTTGTTGTTGTTGTATTTTGTCATTTGGTTGTATCATTGTGATAAGATACTTTTTTTTTTTAATTTGAACATTTGGTTGTGTTTATCTATCATGGATTTAATTTTAGTAGTTATGAATTTTTAGCATGTTTTGTTTGTTAACAATTTGAATGAGCTTTTATGTATGACTTTGTCTCTAAATGAGTAAATGTAAGTTTATTTGCAAAATAAATTGTTTTTTAGAATTTTGTCTAATTTTTGAAATAATTATTAGATTTTTTTAATTGAAACTGGTTCGACCCCGGTTCAACCCAGTTCAACCTTCTAACCCTTGACCTGTTGCATTTTTCGGGTCAAACCGGTTTCTAGTTTTCTGAACATTGATGAAAAGTATGTATCGATACACGATTTCAATTTTTTTTAAAAAAAAATTATTTTTCTAAAAATGTGAAAAAGTAGATCGTTACTTAATTGCATATTACAAATATGAGGGAGATGTGGAGGAGTCTAGGCGGTTTGATGAATAGACCAAGTCTGGGAAATTGGACGATTAAACAATATACAAGTTAAGAGGCAGCCTCCACAATTCACCCCAAGATCTAAGGCAACTTGTTGAAGACATTACAAGCGATTATCACGACATAAATAGTTGGTGAGATTATAGGCAGTTGGTGTAGTGCTGGAAGTTGACGAGAAAGTTGGTGACTTAAGTTCGATGATCATGGGAAGTTACTTAGTACAAGGAAGTGAAAGGCGGTTATACAAGGAATTTGATAGCAGTTACTATAAGCTAGCTACAAAATCAAGGTGGTAGATTAGAAATTCAAATTAGTATGTAGTTAGTAAAACTGAAGATAATACTAAAAATATTTGTTTAAAAGAAAATTATAAGTTGATTGAAATAATTTCAGTTTCAAATCAAATTATCACTACCAAACATAATAACAAGTAAAATGCCAAGACTTTTGAAATACTAAATTTTGAAATTAAATTAACGAATAAAAATCAACTATCAAAATGCAAGTTTGCTAAAATATATTAATTGAAATAGTTTATCATTTTATTCAAATATTGTCTTCTCATTGTCATGCCTCGTCGAGCTCCTTAGCCTGAAAGGATGAAAATAATGGGGTGAGCATAACGAATTATACTCAGTGGGGAAACAGCAATCAGGCCAAATTAAATCTAAACATGAAATTAAATTATGAATATAATACGAATACAAAATTTTCTTTAAAATATGTACTGTGGAACATCCTCAAGGACCCAATTACAATCCCGGACCTATTTACGGTTCCTGACAACATGTTGCTACCGCTAAATAAAATTGTTCACTATGGGACAACCCCAAAAACCCACTTTTGATTCTGAACCTATTTACTGTCCCTGACAACTTTTTTACATATATAAGCATCAAATCACAATTAAAATCACACATCATCAAGAAATAACATTGACAAAGAACTACAATTGCTTTAAAGTAAACCCCACCTCGAAGTCTTGGAAATTTTCTTGAAATTGAACGAATGTAAAACTACCATACTTTAAACTTTTCTCGCAACCTCGTCTAGTAAGAACAATTTAAATAAGCATAATTTAGAATACTAAGTTCGAATTAATACTTTAAAACTTTTAGGGACTTGATTGAACATTTTGAAAATAAAGGGAATGAGTAATTTGATAAATCTTCAAACCTTTAGGGTCTAATTACAAAAATTTGAAATTTTAGGGGGTAGATGATGAACTTAGAAGGTATTTTAAATTTAATTTGAATAGGATCAAAACCATAGGGCTGTTGAAGGAGTTGAATAAAAATTGAGGATTAACTTAGACTTTTGGCAAAACTTAAGGTGGCGTTCTGTTTATATTTTCATTTTCGAAAATGTTTTGTATTTCCTATTTTTATTTTTGTTTTCAAAATTGCTGAAAACGCGTTTGGTTTGTCATTTCTGAAAACTGTTTTTGAAAATAAAAAGTTGAAAAACACGTTATGTTTGAAATTGTGCAGAATACTACTTAAACTATTTTTAATTAATTTGTTTGCAGAATACTACTGCCTCAAACTCAAATTTCCTTTCACAATACATTGAAAACATGGTTACATGCAACACACTAATGTGAGCATTAAGAGTATATTAACAAAGCGTGGTCAGGTTCGGGATTTGAGGAAGCTCTAGTTCTATTAAAATCCAAAAAATGCAAGTTCTTTCAAAACCACCAGAGTCCATTTATCAAGACATTTTTTGAAATATAACAACAAGAATTCTCACTTAATTTCTTTTTTTTGTAATGTTGATATTGAATTCAATAAAACTTTATTTAAACTTAGTTCAAAGTTAGGATAATTCTAAAATAAATAAATAAAAATAAAAACTTTATATTAAGTTTAATTCCAAATTAGGATAATTCTTAAAAAAAAAAAAAAAAAAAAGCAAAAGCGTTTTTAGCATTTTTTGTCGAAATATACACAAAACGCTCAAAATAGTAAAGAGAACGAATTTTAAGTGTTTTCGAAAATAAAAACAGAAAACGATTTCAAAATAGGGTCTGAGTATTTAAATTGAATTTTGTCTTTTTATAGTAACACTCCCACCCCCATTTTCATACATCACAGTAGCAAGACAGAGAGAAAAGTTCGGTTCAGTTTTTTAAAAGTGGTCTCGCCGGTTCACACGATTTCCGGCAAAGAATTGAAGTCGACGAGGACAAGAGAACGGCTAAGGCTATCCGACGGTAGTGTTCCAAGTGGGAGAGGGAGGAATAAATATTAGAGTGACTTGGGCATAAAAGAAATTTCAACAGTATATAGACGGCGTGCGGTGGTGCTTCGGTGGCCGGTTATTGGAATGGTGAGGTGGTGTTGTGGTTGGAAAATTCAATTTTTCTGGATTGTGGAGTGGCATTTGGGTTTCGACAGTGAGCTTTTTCTCACATTGATGGTTGTTTGAACCGAGGGATGCTACTGTCAGTCTCCAAGTTTCGATTTCCATTTTTTTTTTTTTTTGGTTGTTTCGATTTTGAAAGAAAACCAGATTATAGTGCTTGAAATGAAAACTAAAAATCTGTTTGGAGAAATTTACCTCTCAGATTTGCCAAGGAAAGATTATCGAGCTCTAACTCGTCTTTGCCAAAATCAGATTGAAAGAAAAATTGTTGCAATGTGACAATGTCTCTACTTGTGAGTTAGATGATGATGATGAAAATTTATGGAAATGAATGATTCAAGACTTGAGAGATTTTTACCTAGTTTGCAGCTGCTATGGATTTTGCCGGGTGAGGGTTGGTTGTGAATATGATTTTAGTTTTTGGTTACCCTCGAAGAGCCCTACTATTTGGATTTCGAGAAGGGACGTTTGCATAAATACTAAGGTGGCGTTCTGTTTGTATTTTATTTTGTATTTTCATTTTCAAAAATGTTTTGTGTTTTGTATTTTCATTTTTGTTTTCAAATTTGCTGAAAACGCGTTTGGTTTGTCATTTCTGAAAACTGTTTTTGAAAATGAAAAACTGGAAAACACGTTCTGTTTGAAATTTTGCAGAACACTATTTAAACTATTTTTAATTAATTTGCTTGCAGAATACTACTAACTCCAACTCAAATTTCCTTTCACAATACACAAAAAATATGATTACATGCAACACACTAATGTGAGCAATAAGAGTCTATATTAACACAGCTTGGTCAGGTTCGGGACTTGAGAAAGTTCTACTTCTATTAAAATCCAGAAAATGCAAGTTCTTTCAAAACCACCAGAGTTCATTTATCATTGCATTTTTTGAAATATAACAAGAATTCTCATTTAATTTTTTTTTTGTAATGTTGATATTGAATTCAATAAAACTTTATTTAAACTAAGTCCCAAGTTAGGATAATTCTCAAAAAAAAAAAAAAAAAAAAAAAAAAAAATTCTTTATTTAGGCTTAATTCCAAATTAGGATAATTCTAAAAAAAATAATAAAAAAATAAAAACTTTATATTAAGCTTAGTTCTAAGTTAAGATTAAAAAAAAAAAAAAAAAAATTCCCAAAACGCGTTTTCCGCGTTTTGGACATTTTTTGTCGAAATACACACAAAACGCCCAAAACGATGTTTCGGGCGTTTTCCGTTTTGTGTACAAATTTTTTTTTTGTTTTCCAAAATGCGTTTTCGAAAATGGTAAAGAGAACGCGTTTTTAGCGTTTTCGAAAATAAAAACAGAAAACGACCTCAAAACAGCAAAGAGAACATAGGCTTAATTTTTGGTATCATAATTGAAATTTACTTCATTTTAAAAAAAAACTGAAAAATACTTCAATTTTTTTTTTTACTGAAAAATACTATTTTCGTCAAGTATCACTTGGGTGATAAGTGATACTTTCAATTTTTAGTATCATAACATGAAACTTTTTCAAATTTCTATAATAATTAGGACGAAATTTTGGTATCACATCAAGATACTTTACATAATTTTTATAATACTTGGTCTCAATCATAACTCCAAACACTTTTCATTCACTTTCTACTCTCCGATCATCAACTTCATCAAAAGTCAGACCCACTCCTCAACCTCAACGACTGATTTCCGATTCCCTACCACAACATCCCACCACCACCCGCATCAACCACCACAATATCACCACCACCACCACTCATATCAACCACCACCGAGCCCCCGCCACCAGAAGAATCAACCACCACCTAAACTTTGTTGCACGTGTCTTACCTTGTTACTGGTGATAGTCATTAAGAAGCTTCTCATGGAAGAAGACCAGCACCACCACCACCGCACACGACACACACAGTCGACTTCGATCTGCTTGGTTTCGAGCACCAACAGGGTGGGACATTTTTTGAATGCAGACGAGCATCCGACATTCCGCATGGTGGTGCTCGGTGGTGTGGTGCGATGGTGTTGATGAGGGTGGTGGTGGTCCGGTTGTTGTGATGGGGAGTTGGCGTGAGTCATGTCCCTAGGAAGATGAAGAGGAGACATAGACATATATTTCAGCAAATTTTTTTTTTTTTTTTGAAGTAAATCTGAGTTTGCTGTTTTTTTTTAAAGTACACAGCGCACCCATATTGACTATACTTTGGGCTTAAGGAGACTATTGGACTAAGAATATTTTAAATAGATTGATAGGTGTAAAATTCGACCTGATAAAATATTCGAATTTTTACAAGTTTGAAATCGTTATTTAATTCTAAAATTGAACATTTCGCTAGACGACTCGACAGACGTAAAATAAATTATAAAATGTGTTAGGAAAGTCGTAGCGACAAAACTAAATTCATAAATTTTGCATTTTAAAATTCGGGTCGCTACACTTATCATTGAAAAGATGCCTCTAGGTTGGAAAGATTTCAAGAACTATCTTAAATCCAAGCAAAATGAAATGAACATTGAAGAAATTCAGAAAATAAGGGATTCAATCATTCGGTGGAAAAAGTCGATATTGTGGAACATGGTCTCTAAGAACAACAAGAACAATTATGGTCCATCTAGTGGCAAAAGGGCTAAGTTGGGATCGAAATGTGAAATTTTTAAGAAGAAATTTCAAGAAAAATGCTTTAATTGCTAGAAAGTAAGCCATAAATCTTCAGAGAGCATTTTTCTAAAGAAGCAATTATGGTTGGTTACATGGAGAACGATAATTCTAAAATGAACCTCTTGCCGTGGCGAACAATAATTCTAAAATGAACCTCTTGCCGTTATTTCTGAAGTGAACCTGGTGGGTTCAAACCCAAGAGAATAATGGATTGACACGTGCTACTCAACATGTTTACTCCGATAAGGAAAAATAGTGGTTTTGAATGAACAAAAAATGGGAAAAGCTATTTATGGGAAATTCATCTACCTCTGAAAATCAAGGGCCATGACAAGGTTGTTCTAAAAATGGTTTCTAGGAAGGAGTTGACTCTTAACAATGTGTTATGTGCTAAAAATTATCAAGAACTTGGTGTCCGGTCGTTGCTCAACAACAATGTCTTTCACAAGATTTTTTAGTCAAATAAAGTAATTTTGTCTAGGAGTGGAATGATTGGGAGTTGGTGGATCTTCCCTCACGAAGCAAACCACTGGGCCGAAAATGAATCTTCAAAAGGAAAATGAAGCATATGGAACTATTGAGAAGTATAAGGCTCTCCAATAACAAGAATAATATCTATTAGGATGAGATTTTTTGTAAAATCTTGAAGTATATCAAATGGATGTTGAAATTGTCTTTTTTAAATGGAGATTTAAAGGAATAAATCAACATAGAACAACTTGATGATTTTTCATCACTAATGCAGGAAAAGAAAGTATGTAAATGGGTAAAGTCATTGAATGACTTAAAACATGCACCTAAACAGTAGTATGAAAAGTTTGATAATGTCATGATGTAATGTGGATTTAAGATCAACGAGTATGACAAACGTGTTTACATCAATGACACTGAAAATGGTTAGGTCATTTTATATTTTTATGTTGACGACATACTTATTGTTAGTAACAAGGATAAGATGATTAAATCTACTAAAAATAAGTGGGATTCAAGATATGACACGAAAGATGTGGGCTTAGCTGATGTGATATTTGGAGTCAAAATTTCAAGAACATCAGATAGAATTGTTCTAAGCCAGCTATGTTATGTGGACCAAATTTTTGAAAAATTTTAACAATGATGATTTTGGCATGACTAGAACACTGATAAATACAAGTATCTACCTAAAAAAATGTAATAGTGCATCTTAAGTAGAGTTCTATATAATTATTGAAAGTCAGATGCACTTGATGAGTTGTATAAACTAATTAGATACATAACCAATCCACGAGCTAATCATTGGAAATGAATCGTGAAAGTACTGAAGTACTTACGATATACTCGTAGCTACGTGTTTCACTATACCAAATATCCAGCAGTCAATAAAGGATATACTGATGCTAAATGGATATAAGATATGAAAGACTCAATATCTACTAGTCAATTTTTTTCCACACTAAGAGGTGCAGTTATATCATGAAAACTCTCAAAATAAACAATTATTGCTAGATCCATTGATGTGATCCGGTATAGGCCCCGAAAGCAGAAGTCGAGTCATTGGTGATACGATAGTGATTTACATAAGAAATAGAGCAAGTTCCGTGTTGGGCCCGAACCAAGAATCAAACCTGATCACATTGTTTCAAAATGAAGAAAAAAGGTGCAGCAGGGACTACCACGCGATCGCGACAAGTTTTACTACGTGATCGCGCGGTTGTGACAGAAAGCAGATTTTCACGAGTTTTAAATTAATTTCCATTTTTATTAATTCTATTTTCCAACCCTAATGCGGCTAGGTAGTACTAGGTCGTTTTTCATTATATTATTCAAAATTTCATTATTGTAAGACAGTTTTTGTTGATTATTGAATTAATTGTAAGAGAGTTTTCTCTTGAAAAGGTTGAAGAGTCCATTTTTCTTGAACTTATCAAGGAATTGACAACCCTTGTAGCGTTCACCAATCTTAGTTCATATTCCGCATCGTTCTCACGTCGTGAATATTGAGTCAAGGTTTTATCGTCAGTCCTATCATTTAATTTCGTTATTTTATTACTTGTTTTCTTCGTCGTGCTCTCGATTGGGATCGCATCATCTGGTAGTAGAGCTTGAATCTAATTCAGATTCTTGCATTTTCTTGATTTTCTTTGTATTCTTCGTGTCAGTAATTTTTTTTTCATCTTTTGATCCATAAGAATCCTACTAAAAAATTCAAAACTGTTTTTTGAGTTCGTTTTTCTTCCGAATCCAATGCCCTTTTTTCTGCCATAATGGTAGTCAAATTTTCCGGCTATTAAAAAAATTAAAAAATGAATAAAAAAAATATTCCGAAAATTTCCAGAAATTCCCAAATTTCGAGAATTTCACAATTTTTTTCTACTCTTTCGTGTTTTCTATAAATTCCTTGATTGTTGATCCTTGATTAGTTCTTGGGTGAAATTTGAAGGAATTGAAGTTTGATACATGAGTGAAAATACATGTGAGGAGAAATTTCTTTTGTTATAAAAAAAGTCTTACAGAGAGAGATCTACATCATCATCGCCTGTGGGTGACAAGAAAGAACCCAAGATTCTGGATAGAAAAATTGAGCAGGGTAATGATGATATTATAGCGATGCGGGCACAATTTGAGAGGTTTATGGCTCAGATGGAAAATTGAGGTACAGAAAATGATCAACGACCTCGGGATCAATCTCACAATGGTTCTCAGGTTAGGAGAGGTAATAGGCGTGAGGTTGGTATGGATGATGAGGGCATGAGAAGTGAGAGTGGTAGTATATCTTCGATGGCAAGTATGCGAAGGAGGGATAGAGGAGGTAGGTATGAGAGGAGGTATGATAGGGAGCATCGTGATGCTAGGAGGCATCGTGGAGGTAGGGATGTTGTGGATGACGACCTTGGGAACATTAAAATGAAAATACCAACTTTCCAGGGCAGGAGTGATCCGGAGGCATACTTGGATTGGGAGACCAAGGTTGAACTACTCTTCGATTGTCATCATTATTCTGAGAAGAAGAAGGTGAAATTGGCAGTGATTGAATTCACGGACTATGCACTCACCTGGTGGGATCAATTGGTGACGGGTAGGATAAGGAATCTCGAGAGGTCGTTGGAGACTTGGGGTTAGTTAAAGACTATAATGAGGAAGTGATTTGTACCAACTCATTATTATAGGGATATCTATCAGAGGGTGGCGGGTTTGACTCAGGGAACAAGGAGTGTAGAGGAGTATCATAAGGATATGGAGGTGGCGATGATTAGGGCCAATGTGGTGGAGGATCGGGAAGCCACAATGACGAGTTTTTTATTAGGGCCAATGTGGTGGAAGATCGGGAAGCCACAATGACGAGTTTTTTGAGTGGGCTAAACAGGGACATTGCTAATGTGATTGAGTTACAGCACTATATGGAGTTGGAGAACATGGTTCACAATGAAAATTAAGGTGGAACGACAATGGAAGCGAAAAGGGGCAGGAAGACACTCATCGAGGTCTTATCCTACATCAAGACCAAGGAGGGATCAAAATGATTAACATGTCTCGAAAGGAAAGGAGGAACCTACAACAAAATGTAAAAATATTTCTGATTCTCAACCTACTAGGGATAGAAATATTAAGTACTTTAAGTGTTTTTGTTCAGGTCATATAGAATCCCAGAGGATAATGTTTTTGCGTGATAGTGGTGACATTAGTTCGGAGGATGAGTTTAAGGGGGATGCCTAGATTATAGGATGTGGAGGCTAGTAGTAGTGATGAGGAAGGGTTGACTTATGTTGTGAAGGGGTCAGTAGTCAACATGCATGTCCTTAGTTCTCAAGCTAAAATAGAAGAAATTGATGAACAAAGGGATAATATATTTCACACTAGGTGCTTAGTGAGAAAAAAGGTTTGTGGAATGGTGATTGACGGGGGGAGTTGTACTAATGTAGTTAGTACAATGTTAGATGAGAAATTGGGCTTGAGTTTGATGAAATATCCTAGGCCTTATAAATTGCAATGGTTGATTGAGTCAGGAGAAATTAAGGTGAATAAGCAGGCTAGGGTCAATATTACCATTGGGGGTTACAAGGATGAGGTGTTTTGCAATGTGGTACCTATGTATGTTGGGCATATTTTATTGGGTAAGCCTTTGTAACATGATAGAATGGTGGTACATGATGGGTTTAAAAACCAATATTCTTTTTGTGAAAGGTGGAAAAATGATTATTCTTGCTCTTCTATCACCTAAAGAGGTCCAAAAAGATCAAATGAAAATAAAAAGTGAGTTTGAGGAAAAAAAAGAGAGTTGGGGCCACGACATCAGAAAAAAGAGAGGAAGTGAAAATTGAAAATAAGAGGGTTGATGTCACGACCTCAGAAAAAGGAGAGTTAGAGTGCAAAGAGAAAAAGAAAAGAGAGTTCACTCCCAAAATGAATTTTTTCACACAAATGTTGATGTACAAGGATTCTAACCTTGAACTTAACCAATCTAACAAACCCCTCCCCAGTTTGGCTAATTCTGTTTTGTAGGTACCCAAGTTAAATTCCAAAATCAAAGTTAGGATTGAATGTAATATAAAAAAGAAACAGTTCAAGAGGTCCAAATGATGCGCAAAGTCCCAACATAAATATTAAGGTAAGCATAAGCATGATCATCAAACCAACAAACACAGGATTTGCAAGAGGAATGGACCAGTTCCAGATTCGAGGTCGAATCCTTTTCAAGAGAGGGGAATGATATGATCCGAAGTAGACGTCGAAAGCAGAAGTCGAGCCATTGGTGATACTACAGTGATTTACGTAAGAAAAGGAGCAAGTTCCGTGATGGGCCCGAACTAAGAATCAAACTGGATCACGTTGTTTCAAAAGGAAGAAAAAAAGGTGCAACCGGGACTACCACGCGATCTCGTGGTGAAGCGGAGCATGTGATTGCACAATGACATCAAAATTCCACACGAGATTTTTAGGTGACTCTAAGCAATAGCGACAAGTTTTCCTACGCGATCACGCGGTTGTAATTGAAGCAGATTTTCACAATTTTCAAATTAATTTTCGTTTTTATTAATTATTAATTCTATTTTCCAACCCTAATGCGGCTAGGATTAGTACTAGGTCGTTTTTCATTATATTATTCACAATTTCATTATTGTAAGACAGTTTTGGTTGATTATTGAATTAATTGTGAGAGAGTTTTCCCTTGAAAAGGTTGATGAGTCCCTTTTTCTTGAACTTATCAAATATTAAATCTTTGTGGCGTTCATCCAACGAATTTATCAAGAAATTGATAACCCTTGTGGCGTTCACCAATCTTGGTTCATATTTTGCATCGTTCTCATGTCATGAATATTGGGTCAAGGTTTTATCGTCAATCATATCATTTAATTCCGTTATTTTATTACTTGTTTTCTTGTGTTCAATTTATTTTAGTTATTTCCTAGGTTATTATTTTTATTATTTCGCGTCTTCGTCGTGCTACCAATTGGGATCGCGTCATCTATCATGAAATTTGAGTTTATAACTCTAGAAAAATGTTGTAAAGAGGCTGAGTGGCTATGCAACTTCTTAGGAAATATTCCAAGATGGGCACAACAATTTGTATACATTATCATAGTCTATCTGCGATTTAATGGGAAGGGCACAAAGCAACACATGTACATCTTAGACATAATATCGTAAGGCAACTATTCTCAGCTAGAGTTATCTCTGTTGACTATATGAAATCAAGTGATAATATTGGGATCCGTTAGCCAAATGGTAAAATAAAAAGTTAGTTGAAAAATCATTTAAATGAATGAGACTCAAACCCTTGAACAAATGAGTTCATATAATGAAAACATAACCTTGTTAACTAGAGGTCCCAAGATTTAGGTTCAAATGGACAATATAATTATAAAAACTTAATCAAATCACTATAGGGGACAATATCATTCGTTCACTCCTATGATGAAATAGTGATGCCTGTAAGAACCAACACTAAACAATATGCTTTTAATAATTCTTATGCGTAGAAAATCGAGTGAAGCAAAGTGGGTCACTTCTAACAAGAAATCACATGTGAGAGAGAAGTGGGGTCACTTATAAGAGAATTGATTGTCGCTAAATTATTAGAAACTCTTACAAAACTAGACGTACATTCATGGCTACAAACAAACATAATAGAGAACTAAATTGTATTGGAAAAAAACTCTTGTGTGAGAGTATATGATCATTTACATAAAAGATAGAAAAATTCAAAGACATTGTGACTACTGGTAAGCTAGTAAAATAAATATACTTTCCTAAGAAAATGTTCAAAGGGTAATATGTATCTACTCGATGCAGTTTTTAACAGTTGAACTACATAACCAAGTCTTTATGCCCCCCGTTTCTATGTGTCTCAAATTTCAATTCTGTAGGGAATTGTTGGAAAATGGCTTATGAATAGGGATATTTGGGTATAATTTTAGATGAGATCCATTTCTTCTTTGAGAAAGATCAAAGTGGGTTTGTTTTATTCTCCGTGACAACATCGAAATGGTATATTCATTTGTCAATATTGGAGCTCAAATTGATCGATTGGATGATCTTTATGTATTTGGAAGGAAAACAAGTATGCTTGTCCCACATAAAAACAAAACAAAACAAAAACCACTTTATATATGGCTACAATTTTGAAAGGTGTAATCTTGTGTAGTATAGAAGATCTTTCTACATTCGTGCAGGGGGTACAAATTTCGGACTAGCTTGTCCTTCGAGCCTTGAAAATGTGAGAGGAACTTATCTACGTGTATGAATGTCGAACTGAACGAACCAAAATTTGTCTCGTGGCGTGGTCAACATTGTCATTATTTCCTTTATTTTTTTCTTTTAATTGACTCTCCACCTCTTATAATTGGCTTTTAATGGAAAGATTAAATAGCATTGTTAATGGGTGTAGCACCTATAACATCCAATTGCAGCCTATTTATTTAGTCACTTGTCCTCCATTACATTACGCACACAGAATCTCTTATTTCTGCGTATAGTTCGCTAAAGTATACCATACCGGTCAATTTTGTCTAATTCTTGGTGATCATATTCTAGTTCGTGAGAGTAGAGACTGAAGTACTCAGATTCTACTGGTTCCTTCATTGTATTCTAAGAGATAGACGATCAAACGAACCTTAAGCACCTAAGGTGGGGGTTTATTTTTTTTGGGAACACTGTGTATTACACAGGCCTTGATTTGACAATCTATATCTATCGTTCTTCGGATTTTTGATTCCTGCAATTGTTAATCCTTGTTATGTCATTCGTGTTATACTATACTACTATTTCTCTTATGCGATGTACGAAAGTTGTTATTCAACAATATCAATTTTGATAAGTTTTTTGTAAAATTTTAATGATTATACATAATTAACACAAATACAAAAATGCATAAAAATAATATTATATTATAGTAACTAATAAAATTTAATGAATAATATAAAAAATTCAAATTATAATAGCTTATTTAAATAGTAAAAGTCAATTTATATATTTAGAATTTAAATAATAACAACTGTTAATTTTAATAATTTTTATAAGTTGATATTAACTTCAAAGTATTAAAGTAAATGCAAATTTAGTATTTCTGTCTACTAATTTAAAGTGTTATTTTCTAATTTTGTTTATGGAAATGTAATTTTTTTCAACAATATATGTGGAAAAACAATGAATCCTTGGCTTGGTTTAGAAAATCGGATATGCAGATAACTAGACCTGAAAAAATTCTATGATATTGTTTCTATATATATATATATATATATATATATATATATATATATATATATATATATATATATATATCTTTTTTCTTTTTTCTTTTTTCTTTTCTCAAATTTTACTAATTTCTCATATCTATTTAGAAATCACTAAATTTGAATATTGTTTCAGTTGATTACATATATCAATAGAGCTACTGCAGAGTAGACAAAAAATTACAACTACTATAATACTAAAAAAAATAATCAATAACTAAATAAACAAATAACTTAATCATACCATATATTTTTGAATAAAATAGTAGTAGTACATTAAATATTATATACTGTCATTTCAAAACAGTGCCGATCCTTAACCCACACACCATCCACGAGGGGATCCCTATTTGTTGCTTTAAATTATTATTATTTTTTAATCAGCTAAATGGCCTAAACGGACACCTATGATTTTTTTTTTTTTTAATTATTATTTTTTATGCTTTTCAAATATATATATATATATATATTTTGTTATTTTTATTTTTTTCAATTTCAAGAGCAATTTTTTTCTCTATATATATGCTTATTTTGTACTCAACATGCACACCAAGAATTTTCATATTGTTTTAAGATTTTTCATATTCTCCACAATCTCAATAGAATTATTTCTTCTTCCTCTTCGTTCCAAAATTCGACAAGTAAATGGATAGCGAAAGTAACGTGTTCGTGCCACAAGTAGCTATTCATTTTTTTAATTATTTGAATTAAAACTTACTTGCATCCATATAAAAGGTACTGATGATAATTAATAATTTATTGAAACTAAAATCAATTATTATGTCATCACATAGATATAAAATTGAAGGGTATTATGAAAACCGTTTTTTATAGTGAAAGATTTTTTAATATTAATTTGAAATTAATTAATTAATTAGATTACTGTTATGAATGGCGTGTTTGACTGCACTTGGCCCCTTTTTGAGACCCATTATTTGGAATAAAGTGTTTGGAATATTAAGTTTTTGGAGAATATGTAGTTAAAAGATGGAGAATCTTTTGGAGTTTATATGTAAATTATTTTATTGGTATAATAAGTGATTGAAAATGAGTTTTGAAAAATGAAGTTTAGAAATAATGGGTACCAAACAGGGGCTTGATGACATGTTTAGTGCAATGGTAAATGAAATTGAAATTATTAAGGATAATTAATTTTAATACATAACAATTGTCTGTTTAACTAAATTTCGATTTCTGTGAAGAAAAAAAGTGAACAACGGATCATGGGAATGAATCACTGAACTTTACTTGTATTGTCTTCATTTTGCAATGTTGTAATGTAAACTTGTCTCAAATCAAGTGAAATTTCGTCTATCAAATCAAGTAATTCATTATTTGTAATTTACGACAACAACATAATAATCAAACCACAACCAATTTAGTAAAATTAATTAAAAATATTTAATTTAAGTCCACAAAGAGGTTTTAAAAAAATAAGGAGCAAAGGAAAAAAAAAAATTAATTAACCACGTGGATATCATGTGGTTTGTTGTAAAACTATCTAAAAATTAGAGAGAATATAGAGAGAGAGATAAGAGAGAAATTCTTCTCATTTGATGTGTATATAATGAAATGAAATGACTCCTATTTATAGGAGTGAATAATGGCACAATCGTAATATGTAAAGTTTACAGGGGTATAATGGTAATTGATCATTCACATATTTTATATTATTTATAACACTCCCCCTTGAATGACCTATTCCGCAATTGCTTGCCTTGTTAAGATCTTGCTAAGAAAACTCAGTGGGATAAAACTTGAGCGAAGGAAAAAGAGTACAGCAGCTCCTCCTGATGTTGGCCATTGTGAATAATTGAGTCTAATGTTAGAAATGACATCCAATGATAAGCAAAACAAATCATGTACTGAAGCTTGAAGTTCTAAAATACTGCCTCATTAAAATCTTGTCAGTAAAACTCAGTGGGATAAAATCTGAACCAAGGAAAAAGAGTACAGCCGCTGCCTCGTTAAAACCTTGTCAGAAAAACCTAGTAGGACAAAACCTGGACGAAGGAAAAAGAGTATAGAATGATTCTCCTCCTGAAGTGTGCAATCGAGGATTCATGAACTTCTCGACCATTGATATCATCTTTCGTCTGGAATATGTATATATAAAAATCTCCTTGTATAGCTGATATCATAACATTCTTCATAAGATGTCTATGATTTTCTTCATTTGTTGATATTATTTTAGTATAACAATGTGTTGCTGAATTATAGCTTGTCGATAGCTATGATAATGTCTCAAAAACCTTGCTAGGAAAATCCTGTGGGACAAAACCTTAGCAAAGGGAAAAATAGTACATTATTCTCATTAATACGCCTCAACTGCTGCCTCATTAAAAATCTTGCTAGGAAAACCCTGTGGGACAAAATCTCAGATAAGGGAAAAAGAGTGCAACACTTATTCATTACTTTCATGGAATATCACAAGTTTGTTGATGCAATCTTGAATCTTTTCATCAAACATATCATTTATGATGAGATTTATATAAATCGTCCATAGCTCATTTATGATGTCATAACATGTTGTATTAAGCAATGTTGTACTAATTTATCGATTGTATCTTTCACTTCTGGTGAATAATCAAATCTAGAATTCACTTCTGGTGAATAATCAAATTTAGAATTCACTTCGGGTGAATAATCAAATTTAGAATTCACTTCGGGTGAATAATCAAATCTAGAATTCACTTCTGGTGAATAATTAAACATATTCATTTTCATATTCACTTCTGGTGAATAAAAAAATATTCATTTTCAAATTCACTTCTAGTGAATAATCAATTTTCCAGATGTCATAAATACTATACTCCAATTTCACTTTCAACATATTATATCTTGGAGTCATTTGTATCATTCTATAGTGATACTAATCTGGGTATATTGAACCTTTCAGTGATTATACATGTATGTTCTTACATCTCATAAACCACTATTTCTGATTTGTATAAATATAATCAATCATTGAAATATATATCAATCTCGACATATAATCTACAATCATTTTACTTGAAATCCCAACGTATCGCGATCAACGGTATATCAAAGAATACTCTCAAAGTACCGGATGAGAATCATACATTTTGATCTCACGCATTGGTGTATCAAAAAGCTCAAGCTAGTGATTTAGACTATAGTCTATCCACCATATGTCATGTCAGTTCTATGAAAAATTTCACGCGCAACGAGTTGCCTTTTACAACTGTGTAATATTTTTCATTTGTACGAATAATTATTGGCTTTACACATTTAAGCATTTAGACTTCAGGTCCTTGAACAATAATCCTTACATTGGGGTTTTATATTTAAAATGGCCAAAGTATTACAATTCCATCAATCTCATTTTCACAAGATTCGATTTATTTATCGATACCATTTCATCTCAATATAACATATAGAAATCAAGTACATAAATCTCTTATCATTTAACTATGTCTCTTTTACTCACCATGAGTATTTAGCCTCAAAGGGATTATCTCAGTTATTCAAGAGATATTTGTTTTTGGAATCGATTATCATTATGCTTCAGGCATAATTATGCTTCGGGCGTGTTTTCCCCATAATGTTCAAAAATCTTATATTATATCAATCGGATAAAATACCAAAACATATGTCATCCTTTTAGGAATATAATCTCAATCATATATCTAAGTGCGCTTTGATGGATTGTATACATATTGCACTTTTACAAATCATAAAGCTTCTTGAGCTAATCCCTATTTGACATAAAATATTGTTGCATGATAAACAATTTCTGAATAAGTTATTCTCATAGAAAATAATTTGAAACTTTTGATAATCTAACCGTTTATTATAGAACTTTTGGTTTAATACGGTTTTATTTCATTTCTATGTATGAGTATTTGATTCAATACAATATTGTTGAACTTCTGGTTCAATACAATGTATATTTCACTTATGAACTTTTGATTCACATTATATATATATATATATATATATATATATATATATATATATATATATATATATATATATATTTCACTTTTATGTATGAACTTCTGGTTCAATACAATATTTACTTGTTATACCTTGATTTATTATATCTAAAAAGATGATTAGACCGAAATCTCAATAAAATGATCATTGTCTCCTTCTTTTGATTACAAATCTTTTCCCTTTTCTTGATGGAATCAATGACACGCGGAGCCACCGCTCTTTTACGCGTTAAATAACGCATTTAAATAGATCACATTGGGAGAAGATCAGATCCATCAAAATGGATGTTATATTATCAAATATTCGCAAATACTACTTAAATCTTCCGATAAATGTTTTGAAAAAGATTTACCGAGTTCAACTCGAAAGATTAAGGCTGCTGATGGATCAAGGTATCCCAGAAGATGTTCGTTGATTGATTGAAGCAAAAGTTTGATTAGCTGGTGAATTAACAGATTCATTTTTTAAGCACATGCCTGACTTAGATAAGAGTACTTTTGCAAAGAAGCGAAGAGCAAAAAGATAAAATGGTTGCTACAAATGTGCTCGATGGACATGTGATACCCGTTGTAAATCAATAGGATATTCATCCAAAAATCGAGATGATAAAATAGATTTCATTAAGGGTGGACTGAGTAAGGAGTCATTGGATGATATCCGATTGACTCTTGAGACGTACCCTTGTGGGTATGTGCAGTGTGAGTTACTATCTTTATGGGTTCAATTCAACAATGATAAAGACCGTTATAGTCTCAAAAATATAATATCAAAAGATCATGTTTGCCAGGCTGTTATAAACAATGATGTTTTGGCTACTCAACATTGATACAAGGTAAATCAGTATAGTGTATATATTTTAACAAAATATTTTGTATTTTCATTTTTTGCGTATTAACAGATGGTCTCTGAGAGATCACCGAAAGATTATCCATTATGGAGAAAAATATATGCTGTCAGATATATTATCAAGAGTGGTGTCATTTAGTCAAAAGTAAATAGTAACTTTTTCAAAAGACGAGCAGTAAATAGTAAATATTTTCAAATTTAAAAAATCAAGTAATTTCGTAGTTTAATCATCCCAAAATAACAATTTCTTGTAAGTTTTCCTTCCTTTTATTCTTAAAAGATGGAAGGATCAAAATTTCGACATATCAAAACTATCTATGTGTTTTGTGAATCAAAAATTGGGAGAGGTTTTGAATATCTAGAAGTATCAGTGCTTCTAGGGAAGAAGTTAGGAGAGAGAGGTATCTAGTATATGGAGGGGACAGCAGTAGATTGATAGGTGTGTTTCACAATCCGCTCAAACAGAGAAAGCGAGAGTGATAGGTGTTATACCTGTTCCTTTAGCTGATATCGCAGGCAAAACACGAGGGCATGAATTACAGACGTTATCTATCCTTGAACGCATAACTTGCATGTTATATGGTTCTGATGCCTTCATTGCCATTCCTGGAGGTTTTGGTACTTTAGAGGAAATCTTTAATATTACCTCATGGGCTCAGCTGGGTCTCCATACAAAGCCTATTGAGCTTTTAAACGTTAACAACTTCTTTGATGATTTACTAATATTTCTTAATTATGCTGTGGAATAGGACTTCATCTCTTCATTTTCTAGGAGGATCCTTATTTCTGCTCCCACTATCTATGAACTACTGGAAAAGTTACAATCATATGTTCCAATACAAGATCCAGTAGGAGTTAAGATAGATTGGTCGCAAGGAAGAGTTACCAAGCGAAAATGGAGTTCGGTTAATGTAAATTTATCCTTGTGAATCTCCAAAATATTGTGGGTGGTAGAGTACGGAGTATTCTTACTCTTGAGACACATCTCTAATATTGATGAGTATTTGAACTTAATCTTGTGAACCTCAAAAGGATTAGGAGTGGTGAAGTATGGAGTATTCTCACTCTTGAGACACACAAAAAAAGATTAGGGGTGGTAGAATACGGAGTATTATTACTCTTGATACACACCTCTACTTTTGAGGGTCATAAATATTTCTCCCCCTTTTGTGTTTTGCATGTATCTCTTTTCAGTATGACTCGTTTATGCTTCTTCAGGAGCAATAATAATATCATTTCAGTTTATTTAGATAATAATCTTTACTTCTTCTGGAGTACATAAGTGATTATGGAAGAACTTTAATCAAGACTGTTTATCTCAACCATATAATATTTATCTCATAATACTAATGAGATTATTTTCACATTAGCCATGTCCATGCTATCATGTGATATTATCTTATCATACATCTACAATTTTCTTGTTGAATAATTTATTTCCATCTGTCCTTTCAATACAGATATTGGTAACTTCTGATACCATTTGATAAAATATTTTCATTAAAATATAACAATCTTTTGGTTATGGTAACTTCTGGTACCATTTGTTGAAATATCAAATAACAACAATATATTAAATTTTTTGAGTATAAATATTTAAAACTAGTAGAACCAACCATATAGGTGGTAACGTAGTATACTTGGAAACTTGTAGAACCAACCATATAGGTGGTAACGTAATATGTACAATTGATAAAACCAATCATATAGGTGGTAACAACATAAAGAAATAATTACATTTCATAAATGATCAAGTCATATCTCTAATTCCAGTTAAAGTATTCATAATAGTCCAGTCCGTTACGATAATGAGTTATACTCAATACATTACAACATGACAACTATTTTATTACTTATACCTTATTTTAAATCTTTTAATTTATCATATTGATCACATAGTATTGTTAAATGATTGAGAATATATATTCTATTAGCATTTATCATCAGATCAGTAATCATGATTAATCAAATTCGTTAAATCATGATTAATATATTTTAACGTATCATCAAGGGCAAAATCATCCATATCTTAATATATTGATCATATGAGTAAATCGAAACCGTCAATAGGTTTGAAATTTGATTTAGAACTAACTTACTTTTGGTCCAAAGTTCAAAATCTCGCCGGAATTGCTTCAAAAATAGTTTTTACGAAGCCCCCACGTTCGACCACCGAAAAATGTCCAAAACTGCACCAAATAGAAAAATAAGACCATAGAAAAATAAAAAAACGTCGATATGAACAAACAGCCTTTTGTCACCGTCGCGGGGAAACACTGCACGCGCCCCCACGCGCCTAGTCAATATCTGCGCGTGGACGTCACTGGCCTCACCGTCGTTTCGCTGCCGTCGTCGCTCGCCGGTGCCGGAGGATCGTCCTGTCGCTGTGGTTGTGGATCTGGTCTTCGATCGTCGATTGGATATACGATTTTGCGTAAATCGGCTTTGAAAGTTTCGGATTTTTCCAATTTTTTTTTGCACGACATCGAGACCTTGTTTTTCTTTCCTCGTATGGAACTTTTGAATCATAAAAAGATGTAAAGTTTTCATTTTGCTTGAAGTTTTGAGATCTACAATATATAAGTTATTTTCTAAAGTCAAAAGTGTTTGATTTGGGAAAGGAAAACATTGATTAATAATAATCAGATTTCTGATACAGAGACTCATCGTTTAGATCCAACTGTAGAGCATACTCCCGTCGTATTACTCAATTGGCTAGAGACTCGTGCTGATAACGTGTTGTAAAACTATCTAAAAACTAGAGAGAATATAGAGAGAGATAAGAGAGAAATTCTTCTCATTTGATGTGTATATAATGAAATGAAATGACTCATATTTATAGGAGTGAACAATGGTACAATCGTAATATGTAAAATTTACAGGGATAAAATAATAATTGGTCATTCACATATTTTATATTATTTATAACATGGTTGATAATTTTTGCATTTCAAAAAGTGCAATTATTACACTTTGTATTGTGCAACCAATACACTATGGAAGTAAGGATATAGTGCCCATAATGAGCACTATAATCTTTACCCACTTTATGTGTGGGTCTGCCATGTGGCAAAACATGTCAATTTCACATGTAAAGTGGATAAGGATTATGGTACCCAAATGGACATCATATCCCCCTTGCTAAAATAAGGATATGATGCCTACAATGGACACCATAATCTTTACCCACTTTTTGTGTGGGTCTGTCATGTGACAGAAATAATTTTTTTCTGCAACATGTTAATTCCACATGTAAAGTGGGTGAGAATTATGTTACCCACAATGGACATCATATCCCCCTTGCTAAATAAGGATATGATGCCCAGAATGGGCACAATAATCTTTTACCCACTTTTTGTGTGAGTCTGCCATGTGATAGAAATAATTTTTTTTCTGCCACTTCAATTCCACATGGAAAGTGAGTAAGGATTATAGTACCTACAATGGGCACCATATCCCACTTGCTAAAGTAAGAATATGATGCCCACAATGGGCACCATAATCTTTACCCACTTTGTTTGTGAATCTGACATGTGGCAGAAAATGTCATGCGACAGAAATAATTTTTTCCCACCACATGTCAATTCCACATATAAAGTGGGTAATGATTATGGTACCCACAGTGGGCACCATATCCCCCTTGCTAAAGTAAGGATATGGTATCCTTTTTTAAGAAGTCCAATTCCCATTGCAGATTAATTTCAAACTTTAATGATTATCAATAAACATTTAATACTCATTTTTTATTTCTTTTTTTATGGAAAAAAAAAATCAGATTTAGCAAGTAATTTTTGGCAATAATATTTGTATTTTTTTGTGACGATTACTTTGTTTTATGTATACACACACTCTGTTATCTAATTGTATTTTGCAATTTTTCTAACCTTAACTTCTTGTCCATGTCAACTGGTTTTTCGACATAATTTTATTGATTTGACGATGAAATTGGTACTTCAGAAAGACTTGGGGGCCGTTCTCTTTGTATTTCGATTTTGAATTTTGAATTTTGGATTTTGGTTGTTTATTTTGGGATTGCTAAAAACATATTCTCTTTATGATTTTGAAAAACTGTTTTAAAAAATAGAAACTGAAATTGCGTTTACTTTGTAATTTTCTGATATTTTATATGTAAAAAATTGTTAATTTGTTGAATTACATTAATTTTAATGTCAATAAATCAGTTAGTTCTCTATATCAGTAAATTCATCATTAATATTGTTTCAGCTAAACAAAAATCCAATCTCATATCAACAAAATCTTAACATGAATCTATATATAATGGCAAAATAACATAAGAACTTCAAGTGAAAGAAGTGTCTCACATTTACCAAAAAAAAAAAATCTTAACATGGATCTATATATAATGGCAAAATAACATAAGATCTTCAAGTGAAGGAAGTGACTCACATTTATTAAAAAAAAAAAAAAATTAACATGGATCTATATATATTTAATGACAAAATAACATAAAAACTTCAAGTGAAGGAAGTGTCTCACATTTACATTTACCAAAATAAAATTTTTAATATGAATCTATATATAATGACAAAATAACATTAGAATTTCAAATGAAGGAAATGTCTCATATTTACAAAAAAAAAAAAAAAAAAAAAAAGTCCAAAATGTGCGTTTTGAACTTTTTAAAACAAAATATCCAAAACGCAATAAACTCGTTTTGAGTTTCCTTTGTATTTTTTTTTTTTTTTTTTTGGAAAACAAATTTCTGAAAATGGGAAAAGTGAATGTATTTTCAATATTTTCGAAAATCGAACACTCAAAACGAACTGAAAATAGCAAAGAGAACATAACCTTGATGTTTCCGTGATTTTGATGTTTCTGTGATTTTAAAAGAACTGATTTTTGCTGAAATAATCAATTCCAATGATCAACCACAAGATATCCCCACGTGGACGCCCACACACCATCCCGTGGGGATCGGCACTGAAAAACAGAAGTCAAATCAGTATTTGGTAAGCTTCTTTTCTTCGAAAAATAGGGTCAAAATCAGTATTAGCATTTGATAAAAAAAGTAATTTATTGATATACTTGTATATAATTACTAAAATGGGCATTAATTATAACGATGTCTTTTATAATTATTATTATAATTATAATTGGTAGTATTATAATTTATTTATTTTTACTTTTTTTATAAAAAAATGTGTAATATTCTCAAATAATTTTTTGAAGATAGTGCTTTTATTATAATTATTTTAAAAATTAAAATACAAAAACATTAATATCTATTAAACTTCAAAAAATATATATAAAATAAAAGCACAATCCACATAGTATAAAAGAATTACATTTAATTCACTAAGGTTAAAAAGTATTGTAATTTATAGATATATCTGCTGCTAGATGAAACATATTCTTTTACAATCTATTTTTCTTACCCTCACTAAAGCAACTTGTAATTAATTTGTTGATCAAGAATGAATTCTCAACATCTTAGCACAAATCATCAAGTCTTTATCACAAGTATTTGATATTCTTGCAATTTCAACTCATTATTTTTCCCCCAATATCCAAACCAATGTTCCTAAAAAAACTCTCGTACCCAAGTCACAGAAACCACAAATATTCATATCTTGTAAAAATTTGAGAGGGACAAAAAAAAAAAATGAATACCTTCCAGTAAATTTCAGTTGACAATCACTTGAAAATGTACACAGCCTAAATTTTGAATAATACTCGCCTAAAATTTAGTAATGCAAATTGAACTAGTTGCAATACAGCACCGGGAGAGAGTTCAGAAGCATGAAGTATAACAAATGAAATAAACCCAAATTATTCAAAAGCACGATGTCTTGCAGGATCTTTTCGTCAAACCGGCTACATAGTAGTAGAGTTCAAGAAAATTCGGTTGTTGTTTGTGTTTATTGCTTCTTGTGCTCACTCCTCCCTTGCTTGCTGCTTCTATACCTTGCACAGACAGATAATTCTTTACCGCTTACTGTGTCTCAATCGAGCATCACAAGGAAAAAGCATTCTTAAACAAACAATTGTATTTCCAAATCAGATAATAAAACTCAGCCTAATCATAAGATAGGCAAGGTATTTGCCAAACATTTGAAGTTTTTATGTTGCAATTTTCATTTCTTATACAAGTTCTACAAATGGTTTCCCAATGTCTTTTTTGATACATTTTCCGAATTCTCTACCAAATGCAAAAATGTCGATTGAAGCATGGCTTTTGATGAGTAAAGAATAGCAGTAGCTATTGAAGGGACTAGATTTTAGCCGGTCAAGAATCAACAAAAACAGGCGATATGCGCTAGAGTAAAGTTGAAGGTACTTTTAGATTTTACTGCTAATGCCTTGTGTTGAGACTCGTCTCGTCTACTTTTATATCAGCTTCACCTTGAACAACGTATTGATAGCCCTAATCTTTGCTCAATGATGCACATAATTGTCAAATAGCCCATGGCAGACCCTACAAGTTCTACATTAGCAAAATGGCACATATTAAGTGCCAATGAGTCCAACTTCTTCTCAAACTCATTTTCAATCACACATTCTCTGAATAAAATAGTTTTGTAAGTATACTTACAACTCATCCCATTCTTTTTAACCAAATTCTCCAAAAAATCACTATTACAAAATCTATTATCCCAAAAATGGAGCTCGAAGAGCCCAAGTGTCGTTCATATCATACCATCCAAAGTATTCATTTGTGATGGAGTCGAGGATAGAGCATTGGCTTATTTGGACGCGCGGGATCGTTCGGTTTCGAAGTTTTCAAAGAATTGGTCATAACAGGGTCATACGACGTCTGTTTTGGGCCCATAAGTACTTTTCGGAAAGGTCTCGACGAGACGGACAAGACTCACCGCTTTGCTATGACGTATGACGGATTTTAGCCTTTCGAGATCGTTTAGACAGTCAAAACGGACATTCTTTAAATTGTTTTTATGTTTTTTTGGGGCATTTTAGTCATTTTTCAGTATTACGCATTTAGGGTTAGGGTTTTATATTTAAGTGGACTTCTCTCACGTTTTGGAGCAGTTTTTGACAAATAAATATTGTGTTCTTGGAGTTTTCTCTAATTTGCAGTCAATTCAATTCGGTATTCATTTGAATCAACGTGTTGAATTTGTGTTGTTTTCATTTATCTACGTTTCTGCCTGCGTCAATTTGAAGGTGTCAGAGACAGGGTTACGCTCCGAGAAGATGCCTCCACGAGCACGACCAGCCGCACATGATGCCCTAGCAGACGATCAACAACGTAGGGATGAAGCAAACCAGATCCGCCAGCAGATCGACTTGTTGGTAGTGGAGATGGCCGAGATGAGGACTCATCAGAATGACCTGATGGAACAGAACAGGGTGTTGATGGGGATTCTGACTGGACAACTTCGTGGTCATGGTGCGCGCGCACCAGGAGGACGTGGACGTGGCGCCGGTGTTCCGCCGCGAACAGAAGCGGCAGGCGACGGTGCTGCACAGTGGGGTAGACGAGGAGGCAGTCCGCCTTCAACGGATTCCTCTTCTGATGATGATATAGCATCGGTGCATAATCCGTTTGCACCTTTAGACGCGGAGGGGCGTGGTCGTCGGGCTGATGGTGGTGATAGGCGTTGGGATGGGGCATTTAAGGTTGATATTCTGGAGTTCCATGGCAGTTTGGAGGCTGATGATTTCTTGGATTGGCTGTGTGCGGTGGAGGAGGTCCTGGATTTTAAGGAAGTGCCAGATGATAGGCGTGTCCCTCTTGTTGCCACTCGGTTTCGTGGTAGGGCGATGGCATGGTGGCAGCAACTGAAGGCTACCCGTGCTCGGCAGGGGCGGTCCAAAATTTCGTCCTGGCGAAAATTGAGGAAGTGCTTGATGGAGTACTTCCTGCCTTTTAATTACTCCCGACTTCTATACCAGAAATTACAGAACTTGCGCCAAGGGGCGCGCACTGTTGATGAATATTCTGCAGAATTTTTTCAATTGGTTGCTCGGAATGAGTTGACAGAAACAAATGAACAGCTTGTGTCTCGTTTTTTCGGGGGTTTACGGGTCGGCCTACAGGATGTATTGAACTTGTTTGCACCTGCTTCAATATCAGAGGCGCACCAGCGAGCTATTTTGCTGGAGAAACAGGCATCGCGTCGTAGTTTTGGCCTGCTCCCGCAACTGCGTCCAGTAGCGGTCCACGACAAGGACTGCCTCCATCTATCACATAGGCTGGTGCAGGCGTGCGTGGGCGTGGGAATCCTCCCTCTAGTGCACCTTCCCCCGGGGGTAATTCTGTCCATGCGGGTGATCGAGGTCAGGGGATTCAGTGTTTCTCTTGTGGTGAATGGGGACACCATCAATCTGCCTACCCCCAGCTTGAGCTCGGAAAGGGCTCTTTGTAGATGATTTGGGAGACGGTGGGTATGATGGCCCCCCCGTCTTTGATATTGCAGATGACGAAGAATTGCCGGAGGAGCAGGTGGATGGTGATATTGGTCCGGCGTGTGGGTATGATGCCCCCCCCCCCCCCGTCTTTGATATTGCAGATGACGAAGAATTGCCGGAGGAGCAGGTGGATGGTGATATTGGTCCGGTGTTGGTTCTTAGGCACACTTGTCTTGCTCCCCGTGGTGATGACTCTGTTATTCAGCGAAACCGGTTGTTTGAATCGACTTGCACGGTTAATGGTAAGGTCTGTCGTTTTATTATTGATGGGGGATCTTGCGAGAACGTTATTTCCAAGGAGTCTGTAACAAAGCTTGCATTACCAACGGAATCACACCCTCAACCTTATCATATTTCGTGGCTGCAGAAGAATGTTGCTTTTACTGTTGATCGTCGTGCTTCTGTCCCCTTCTCTGTTGGTAGTAAGTATAAGGAGATTATTTCTTGTGATGTTGCCCCCATGGATGCGTGTCATATCTTGTTAGGACGACCGTGGCAGTTTGATAGGGCAATTTTACATGATGGTCGTAAGAATACTTACAGCTTTGTGTTCGATGGAGTTCGGGTTGTCTTGCTGCCATCCCTTCCCCAAACTGTGACTCCTCGCGAGACAGGCCCTTCACTGTTCTTATCTCGCGCTCAGTTTGAGAAGGAATTGCTGGCCGAGACTAGGGCGTTCTTGTTGGTTGGGAAGCCAGTTTCCGAAGGGGTGTCCATTCCACCTGAGGTTTCTACATTTTTAGAGGAGTTTTGCGACATTTTCCCGTCTGATTTACCATTGGGTTTGCCCCCCCCCCCCCTTCGTGATATTCAGCATCACATCGATTTGGTTCCGGGTGTTTCTCTCCCTAATCGACCGCATTACCGTATGAGTCCAGCGGAGCATGAGGAATTACGGAGGCAGGTTGAGGAGTTGTTGCGGAAAGGGCATGTTCGTGAGAGTTTGAGCCCTTGTGTAGTCCCGGCCCTTCTAATCCCTAAGAAGGACGGTACTTGGCGTATGTGTGTGGATAGCCGCGCAATTAATAAAATCACTGTTCGTTATCGCTTTCCTATCCCTCGACTTGATGATCTTTTGGACTAATTGAGTGGCGCAGCAATTTTTAGCAAACTGGACTTGAAAAGTGGTACCACCAGATTCGAATTCGCCCCGGTGATGAGTGGAAGACTGCATTTAAGACGCGTGAAGGGTTGTTTGAGTGGCTTGTTATGCCGTTTGGGCTGTCGCACGCTCCTAGCACATTCATGAGGGTTATGAATCAGGCGCTTCGGTCGTTGATTGGTACTTGCGTTGTGGTTTATTTTGACGACATTCTTGTCTATAGCCGCACAATCCCGGAGCACTTGCAACACCTGCGGTCAGTTTTCCTAATTCTTCGTGAGGAGAAGTTTTTTGCTGCCCCCAGTAAGTGTCTTTTCCTTGTTGAACAAGTATTGTTTTTGGGTTATCAGATTTCGGGAAATGGTATTGCAGTGGATGATGCTAAGGTGGCTGCCATTCGGGAGTGGCCAACTCCTCGTACCCTGACTGATGTCCGCAGCTTTCATGGGTTGGCATCCTTTTATCGACGTTTCATTTCACATTTCAGTATCATCATGGCCCATGTTACTGATTGTATGAAACAGAAGTCATTTACTTGGTCGGATGACGCCGACAGAGCCTTTCACATTATCAAGCAGAAGTTGACTTCGGCACCAGTCCTCATTTTACCTGAGTTTTGCATTCCTTTTGAGCTGCACTGTGATGCTTCCAAGGTGGGTATCGGGGCGGTTTTAAGCCAGGGTGGACGTCCGGTTGCCTATTTCAGTGAGAAACTCTCGGGTGCGCGGAGTCGTTATAGCACTTATGATGTCGAGTTCTATGCAGTGGTTTAGGCCGTTCGTCATTGGCGGCATTACCTGGTCCAGCGAGAGTTTGTTTTATTTACTGACGCTGGTTTGCAACTAACGCTGGTTTGTACCGTTCGCTCCCTATTCCGACTCAGCCATGGACTGATATTAGCATGGATTTTGTGCTGGGCTTGCCTCGTACTCAACGGGGATTTGATTTGATTTTTGTTGTGGTTGATCGCTTTTCCAAAATGGTGCATTTCATTCCTTGTAAACGTACTGCAGATGCGGTTCATGTGGCTCAACTGTTCTTTCGTGAGATCTACCGTCTACATGGCCTGCCAGCTTCGATTGTGTCGGATCGTGACACACGGTTTCTCAACCATTTCTGGCGCAGTTTGTGGCGCATGGCCAACACGTCGTTGAATTTCAGTAGTGCCTACCATCCACAAACCGACGGTCAGACAGAGGTCGTGAACCGTTCCCTGGGTAACCTGTTGCGTTGTTTGGTTGGTGATAACGTTAAGTCTTGGGATCAACAGCTTTGTCAGGCCGAGTTCACTCATAATGTGGCAGTTAATCGCAGCACTGGTTATTGTCCCTTTCAGATTGTATATTCCATGATTCCTCGTGGGCCCTTGGATTTGTTATCTTTTCCGACTGCTACCCGCATTCATGGACGTACAGCTGATTTCATCGAGGGGCTGCAGCGTGTACACTCCGCGGCTCACGACAACTTGGTCGCAGCCACTGCCAAGTATAAGCGCGCAGCTGATACCCGTTGTCGGCATGTTGAATTTGAGGTAGGTGATTTTGTTTGGGCAGTCCTCACTAAAGATCGTTTCCCTGCCCATGAATACAACAAGTTGTCATATCGCAAGATTGGTCCCGTTGAGATTGTGGAGAAAATTAATCCCAATGCCTACCGTTTAAAGCTGCCTAGCCACATTCGTACTGCTGATGTGTTCAATGTTAAGCACCTAGTCCCATTCCTTGGTGACAGTTCCTCGGACGATGATGGGGCTGGCGATTCGAGGTCGAATCTTCTCGACCCCCGGGAGAATGATGGAGTCGAGGATAGAGCATTGGCTTATTTGGACGCGCGGGATTGTTCGGTTTCGAAGATTTCAAAGAATTGGTCATAACAGGGTCATACGACGTCCGTTTGGGCCCATAAGTACTTTTCAGAAAGGTCTTGACGAGCCGGACAAGACTCACCGCTTCACCGTGACGTATGACGGATTTTAGCCTTTCGAGATCGTTTAGACAGTCAAAACGGACATTCTTTAAATTGTTTTTATGTTTTTTTGGGGCATTTTAGTCATTTTTCAGTATTACGCATTTAGGGTTAGGGTTTTATATTTAAGTGGACTTCTCTCACGTTTTGGAGCAGTTTTTGACAAATAAACATTGTGTTCTTGGAGTTTTCTCTAATTTGCAGTCAATTCAATTCGGTATCCATTTGAATCAACGTGTTGAATTTGTGTTGTTTTCATTTATCTACGTTTCTGCCTGCGTCAATTTGAAGGTATGAGGACAGTTAAAATGACTTAGGATCAAGTCTACCATCAAATTCTGGTTGTCTAATTTGACTTCCATGGTGGTTTGAGGACAGTTAAAATGACTTAGGATCAAGTCTACCATCAAATTCTGGTTGTCTAATTTGACTTCCATGGTGGTTTGAGGACAGTTAAAATGACTTAGGATCAAGTCTACCATCAAATTCTGGTTGTCTAATTTGACTTCCATGATGGTTTCACTTATCTCCTCATAACTGTTAAGACTGGTCACAACGATGTTAATGAGATATGGCATGATGTCATGCCAAGAGGCATTTCTAGACTGAAACTAATATGACTTGTGTGACGGGTAAGGACTATTAGAGAGAATTTTACATCACAAGAAATGTCGAACTGAATGCTTTCTATTACAAAAAAATGCTATTTGAATCATGGCTTTTGATGACAAAAGAAATGCCTAAAACTAATTGACCAGCGAAAATGAGATAGCACAAGCTATCTATTTAGTTATATTACACAAATTACCTGTATTTTCAACATCTTGACTGCATGTCCTCTAGACCTCTATATATGTGTCTTTTGATTCTTTCCAATGCACAAATAAGATAGTTGAGGCATTACCAAAATAAGAATCACAACTTGATGACTATTAGAGATGTTGCTTCATAAATGATCATATATATATATATATATATAGCAAGTCAAGAATACCAGAAAATGATATTGCGGACTTATATAGAGATGTTGCTTCATAATGATAAAAAATTATAGAAGTCAAAAATACCAGAAAACGAAAAATTGCCTAAGATGGTATAAAGTACCAAAAATTAATTAAATGAATACAATATTTCCCAATAATTATTCTTCTCCTTCACAACTCATATGGTGGCCTAACAAAATTAATCGGTAACAATTGCAAGGTACTAATAGTTTATAGCTGTTAAATTCTTTGGCAACGATAACTACAAAATCCACTAAAAAGTCGTACCTCTGGCTTCTCTTTTGTAGATCAAAGTTTAATCAATTCATACTTCTGAAATATATATATTCAGTGAGTAAATTTTAGACTCTAAAAGAAGGAAAATAAAAAATAATCATGAGCTGACAAATTTTTCATATTTATTAAGGATGGGAATAAAACAGGATGGAGATAGATACCATGACAAAATTACTTACCAGCTTTCTTGGGGGAGATTCCGGCTATAGAGAGGAAACTCAAAGAGAAATGTTGCTTTAAACCATGACGGCAGGTTGCCATACAGTGCAGGAGGAAGCAAAATGAGAGGACTGAAATAAAAAAGTTTTAAATCTCACCGTGCTTTTTCAAACAATTGGCAGCGAAATATCTAGATAGACAAAGTGAAAAACCAACCTTGTTCTTCTTTTATAATCCCTGTATGCAGAAACTCCACCATACTTCTTGTCTGCTGATTCCTAATTATGGTACACTTTTTAAAGTGAGCAAATATTCAAATTAGGAGTTGCAATAAAAAATGGAAGTATAAAAAAGGCGAGTAACCTCAAGCAATGGCAAGCCACTGATGAAAAGAAGCAATAGTGTGAGAAATATTGGCCCAAAGATGACAAGCCATTCAGCTTTTTCTAACACTGGAGTTGAAGCCACAAATATTCCCCACCAAAGGAAGATCTGAACATAACAAAAATAAAGGTTATATGTCATGTTAAATAATAATCAAGAAAATCGAGCATAAGAAATCTCATGAAAAAGATCTGTAATATCATATGACAGATAAGATCCCGTGATACTAATTACCTGAAAGTGTTTCATATTCTTACAATTTTCAAAGGAAAGTTAAACTTTCACGACTCACATCAAATATAAGTGTCAGCATGCAGAGCCAACTTCCCACACTGCTACTCCTAAAGTGATGTTAATTTATAATATTTGACATTATTTGTGTAATACCGCTTTTCATTTTTCGTACCCTTTTTAAATTTCACGTAATATTTATGTTAATGTTATTATAAATTATAAATTTTATGATATTTAACGTCTATAATTTGAATTTTTTGCAGTGGAAGGACTTGGATGCCGTCTCGATCAATGTGCCAATTAAAAAGTTTATAAATTGTTACGTGCAATTATGTGTCTAAGTGTTTATTTTAATCGCTAAGGATGCTCATTTCAATTTATTTAAAGTTGTAAATGGCCAAAATACATTAAGTTGAAATTGGGGGAAAGTTCAGTGGTAATTGGAGAATAAATAGAAGTTTGGGACTTACTTATACGCATTGTGAGAGTTGGGGGTTGAATTTGCAAATTCCCAAACATTTAAACCTAACCCCAAACCCTCACTTTTCTCTCACTCGCGACTCACGCTCAGCTCTCGTCTCTCCCTCATCTCACCGAACACAACCCTCTCTCGAATCTCTCATCGTCGCCACCCCCACCAGAAACCACCATCAATACCACCGGCAACACAACCTCGGCCTCCACCACCTCCCAGCCATCTGTAAGGCCCTATTTCGCCCCTCCGCGGGCTGCCACACAACGCACGCACCTGCGCACACACTTTCACACACACGAATATATATATATATATGTTGAGTGTGTGTAAATGTGTGTTGTTTCTCATAATTTCAGATTTTAGATTAATTGATTTCGAATTATACCGTTAAATTGGGGATTTAGTAATGCTTATGTATGTGTGTGTGTGTGTGTGTGTGTGTGTGTGTGTGTAGATGTGTAATTCCCACAATAGATTTTCAAATTCGGACTTAGTATAATTTCGAAATTTAATTGATTAATTTCAGTTTTTAAATTTAGGTATTTAGTGTTTATATGTATGCGTTAATGATAGATTTCGAAAATTATTAAATTGATTTGTTTAATTGATTTTCTTCTAGTTTAATGAAGGGTTAAATTGAGAATTTTAGAAATAAATTTCTGATTTTTTTAGAATGTATATATAAATTTCTGATTTTTGAGAAGTATGAAAAATTGTAGTTTAGTTAACTGTTCGGGTACAGTTTGGATATATGTTGATTTTAAGATTTGGGAAATTGTTGAGACTTTAAGGGAGTGAATTTTATAACGTTGGGTTAAGCTATGTAAATTTGAGTTTTAGTTTGAATTAAAAGATAGAAGACCTTCTAACGTGCATTGAAATTGATTATTTATTTCGAATATGATGTTTAATGTATTGGTCATAGCGTAAGGCCACATTTTGATTAAAAAATTATTCTTTATTAATGAATGAGGATAATTAGGATTTTTGGGCACATTGATATCACGGGCATCTGAGACTCTTCCACTTGCAAGTCAAGATAACGGTAAATACTAAAGACGTCAGGTAAGTAAACTTCCCCCTATTTTAATCAAAGTTGAATGTAAATGTGAAATTAATGTGTAAATGACTCTCTCGCAACTTACTTGCTTTGATGTATTCCGTTTACTTTATGAAAGTATGTGGTATTAAGAAGAATGTTCAAACATGCACATTATCATGTCATTGCATCATCAAACATGCGTTGGCATCAAAATTGAGAAGTCAAATGTCTTTAAATGAAATAAATGTGTCAAGGTGCAAGTTTGTTTAAAAGTTATGTATCCCAAGTTTTTTTTAAGAAAGAATGGGTGTACTTCTATGTCATGAAAGATGCGAGTGGAAAATGGGGCACGGGGACCGGCGTACCCGAATGTAATGAGCCGCTTTGCGGTTTTACTTGTAAATGTGATCTGGTTCCAAATAAGAATTGCCCACTATTATCTGATTGGCTAGAAGATACATCAAGTGAGCTCACGATGGAAATGAAGTAAAAGTTTTGAAATGTTAAGTGAAAGTTTGAAAAGTTTGAAAGTTGTGAAAGGTTAAAGTGAATGGGAATACATATTTCAAGTTGTTTTAAAGCATTTCATGTCATAAGCATGCATTACTTACATGAAGTTTGCTTACCGAGCTTTAGCTCACCCTAATCCTTCCCCAATAATTCAGGTGATGAAAGCTAGATGAGACGAGGAGAGCATTTGGTGGCAGACTCAGGCTACACTACTTCAATTTTTTTAAAAAATAAAGTTAAATTAGAAGTTAATTAAGTTTATTATTAATTATTTCTTAATTCATTTATTTTATTTTGATAATTGTTTTGGTTGAAATTAGTTTAAATGAGTTATGGCATTTCTAATATTGGTTATATTATCACTTATTTCACTTAATTGAAGCTTATTGATATAAAATGTTTTGTTGAGGAGTTTGGGGATTCAATTTGGAATAGTGTGGTGATGTGGGAGGTTGATGTAGAATTATGGTTAAATGTTGGATTTTATTTAAGTTGAGTTTTATGTTGTAGAAATGGTTTTGATGTCCCTCTACAGGTTGGTTAAGTCCAATTTATAGAGGAAACTCTGCCGAAATTTTTGTAGGATTTTATAATAGAAAATGAAAATTTTAGTGTTTTAAAATGTTTTATTTTGCGATAAAAGTAAAAGGGAAGTTAACACGCCTAGTTTTAAGCTTTTAAACTTGGGGTGTTACAATTTGACATTATCAGTTGTAAATTATCTGAAACTAGTTGCTCAAATTTTTCAAAATGAAAGGCAAGTTCCCTGAAGGAATATGTGCATTGGAAGCAGCAATATAATTAATATCACATTTATAGATGGTTAATAAAGAAAGGCATGTACTTGGACCCCTTTTACTTGTGGGTAGTGTTATATGCCACTTTCAGAATTAAGTAAACATAACATAGAACCTTCCTTTCTTTTCTGTTCTAGTAAAAGTAAATCAGTCGCAATAATGCTATCAAATCAGCAAGAATACAGTATATTTTTAAAATTAACCTCGCCAAAGTAGTTTGGATGACGGGAATATTTCCAGACTCCAACATTGCACCATTTCCCTCTGTTGTCTGGAGAATTCTTGAATGCCAATTTTTGTTGATCAGCTAAAGCTTCAACAAGAATACCGAAGGACCACATAATCCACCCTATAATATCCGCAGTTTGAATGGAGGGTTTTCTGTTGCTTGCATTAACAACTGTCACGGGCAAACTTACAATCCACACCCAGACAGCCTGCATAAAAGTTAAATAATAGATGTATAAAACAAAGTAATATCAAACTACCGGGATAACAAACTTCTATATTACGAATCTTTATTTGCTTAAGTATAAAAGACTCCGTGAAACCTGAAAAATCCAAAAAACTGCGAGTTTTCCAAAATTGGTGCGCATTTCATCAAACCGTCGATCCTCCCCCCACTGCAGTATCCTGGTACGAACATAACAAGAGAACAGCTGAAATGTGTCATTAACTCGTACATTTTAGAAACAGGGTCTCTTTACAACCAATAATGTAAAGTAAAAGAGGTATGAATCAGGATCGAAGATTATGCAAATTTAACTATATAATTAACAAAAGATTTGGTGCAAAACCATTATGATGCACTGATGTAATATATCATACTGCAAAAAAATTCAATTGACCAACTCTGTCCGAACTAGGAAGTTAAAGTTCCCGAAAAGAAATCCCTCACAATGAAAGCTAGCACTGAGTCTCTAAACAAAATTCGGTTGAAAGATTTAAAGAAATATTGAATGAGAGAGAAGGATATGTGAAGCTGTGCAAAAGGTATAGAGATTATCATTCATATATACTTCTGCATTTTAGTTAGTAGGGTAGCTATTACTGTTAATTAGTTCATTAGTTTGTTAATATCGGTTAATTAGTTGCAGACAGTTTTACATTTTTACCCTTATGATGTATCTGTATATATACTGAACTTTCCTTTTCAGTAATGAATTGAACGGGAATTTACTAGTTCCCAAATAAAGCTTGTTCTCTAGACATTCTCATGGTATCAGAGCGGTGACGACCCAGAGGTACACCGATCATCTTCTACGATCTGCGAAGGAGCTGAAACAAGTTCTAGATGGCGGAAGGAGATAGAAATGATATTATGACTGAACCGATGAAGAAACCAGATCAGGAAGGAGATCCATTAGCGCTGAAAATTCAGACCATCCGGGAATGACTTTGGTCACAGCGCCATTGACAGGTAGGAATTATCTAGCCTGGAACAAATCTGTTCGTATAACCCTAGGGGCGAAGATGAAATTGGGCATAATTGATGGTTCAATTGAAGTACCAGATAAGGATTCAGCTGATTTTGAGAGGTGGAATCGTGTTAATTACATGGTGACTTCGTGGATTCTGAACTCAATCTCGAAGGAGATAGTGGATGCATTTTTGTACACCACCACTGCAAGGGAGCTGTGGACAGAAATTGAAGAGAGATTCGGAGGGTGCAATGGACCTCAATTGTACCAGATCCAGCGGGAGATATCTTCCATGACGCAAGGAAGCTTGAATGTGACACAATATTACACAAAACTTAAGAGACTTTGGGACGAGCTGACATATCTAATGCCACTGCCCCAGTGCACTTGTGGATCAGCAAAAGCAGCTACAGAAATGACTTCATTTAACAGGCTGATGCAGTTCTTGATTGGACTGAACGAAGAATATGAACACGTGAGAAGCCAGATCTTGGTTACTGAACCATTACCAACGGTGAATAAAGCTTATTCGATAGTTCAGAGAGTAGAAAAGCAGAGGGAGGTGCAAGTTATGTATGGAGAAGGAGCTGAAATAAACGCCTTATATACTAAATCACAGTCTTTCACGAAGGATTATGGAGCAAAAGGACAAGGTAAGAAACTTGAGAACAAAAGGGAAAAGGACCTGCAATATTGCACACACTGCAATATTAAGGGACATAATAAGGAATCGTACTTCAAGATAATTGGATATCCAGACTGGTATAATGGGCTTAAAGAAAGGAAGAAAGAGAAGCATATGGTGAGTTTGGCAGAGACACCTCTTGGTTTGATAAATGAAGAAATGGAGGATAGATTGAAGGGACAGCTGCAGGGAATAAATCTGAATGAAGTAACACAGTAGGAACTTATCAAAATCATCAATGGGAAAGGAAACAACATGGTGAACTTTGCACATTTCAATGATTTCGCAAGTTCTGTACTCACATCCGATTACATTTATGCTTTACATACCTGCAACCTTATAGAAATAGGCTCTTGGATAATTGACACTGGAGCATCCAATCAGATGTGCAATGACCTGAAACTTATGCATAAACCAGAACCTATTACTGCTACTGTACCAGTATATTTACCTGATGGAACCATAAATAGAGTCGAACATTCCGGAAATATAATTCTTAGTAAAAACCTTACCCTCACAACAGCTTTGCACATACCTACATTTAAATTTAACCTACTTTCTGTAAACAAATTGGCCAAAAACTCAAATCTCAAATTCATCTTTCTTGATGATCATTGCTTAATGCAGGACCGTCATACTGAAGAGACCCTGGCAGTTGGTAGAACAATCAAGAACCTTTATATCCTAGATAAGAGTTCCTTTCTTCAGAGCACCATACAAAAGTATATCCATATACATTGTAATAAGTCTATGATTGCTTCTGCAGCTTCTTTACCTTCTAAAACTTGTAATAATCAACCTGATACTGTCATTTTGTGGCACAAAAGGCTTGGTCATGTTTCTGAAATTGTCTTACAACATTCAATAATAGAAACACAGTGCAATAAAGGTGTTTTTAATCCCTGTGATGTATGTGCATTGTCCAAACAACATAGATTACCTTTTCAAAGAAGTCATATTCAGTCCAGAACATATTTTGAGCTTTTACATGTTGACTGACATATGGGGACTTTACAAAAGGGCTTCCATATGTGGGGCACGTTATTTTTTAACTTTAGTCGACGACTTCACTAGAGCTACTTGGACTTTTTTGTTGAAACACAAGACCCAAGTTTTGCAAACCATGAAATTTTTCCACCAGATGATTAGAAATCAGTTTCAAAACAGTCTTAAAACCATTAGAACTGACAATGGTTCTGAATTTCTGAGTCAAGAATTCCAAAGTTTCTTAGCAACCAATGGAATTCTACATCAAAAGTCATGTGTCTACACCCCACAACAAAACGGGGTTGTAGAAAGAAAACATAAACATTTACTTCAAGTAGCTAGGAGTCTCATGTTTGAATCTCATTTACCGACTTATTTCTGGGAAGAGTCTATTTTAATGGCAACTTATATTATAAACAGGCTGTCATCCAAAATTTTGAATTGGAAAACACCTTTTGAAATGTTACACAACAGAGCACCCACATATCATCATATAAGAACATTTGGTTGATTGTGCTATGCCACCAACACTTTACCTTCAAAACACAAGTTCTCTCCTAGAAGTTTTAAATGCATTCTACTAGGATTTAGTTCAGGACAAAAGGGATACAAGGTTTTTGACGTTGATAATAGACAGGTTCTTGTATCTAGGGATATGATATTTCATGAGCACATATTTCCATATAATAATCACTGCAAACATGATCTCGTAGCACCATTACCCATAACTACTGCAGAACATGAGGCTGATGAAGGTACAGTAAATGAAACTACACCTTTGCCACCAAGACAAGAACATACTATTCAAGAAAATACTCCACTTGTTGAACCAAACTTTCAGCCATCATCCACTGAACATCTCACCACAGACTCTCCTACTGCCAGGGATAACAACAGTCTAACACTTGAGATAAGTGATGAAATTGATAACCAAACACAGACACAAAATCAAATTGCCACATCCAATACCCCAAGAAGAAGCAATAGACAAAAAACCACTCCCCATTGGCTTCAAGATTTTGTGACTAATTTCAGCCACAACGATAATGTCCAGCCTGTTATACAGCCTGCAGTCACACCACATTCTTCACAATATACCCCAAATACATTCCCTTTCCATATTTCACAAAACTTCAGTGCACATTACACAAACTTTCTTGCTAATGTTAATACTGTTCAAGAGCCTAGATCATATAGGGAAGCTAGTACTAAAGCTGAATGGATTGAGACGATGAATGCTAAATTAGATGCACTAGAAAAGAATGATACCTGGGATCTAGTTTCTTTCACCCCGGATAGGAAACCAATTGGATCTAAATGGGTCTTTAAAGTGAAATTAAAAGCGGATGGGACATTAGATAGGTGTAAGGCTCGGTTAGTGGCTTAGGGGTACCATCAAGTGGAAGGAGTCGACTTCTTTGAAAGTTTTTCACCCGTTGCAAAACATGTTACCATTAGAATTTTCCTAGCAGTTGCTACTTCTAAGTTGTGGCCTATTTTCCAACTGGATATCAATAACGCCTTTTTACATGGGTTCCTAGAGGAGGAAGTGTATATGTGGCCACCGGAGGGATATTCTAAGGCTAAAGAAGGGCAGATTTGTAAGCTCAAAAAATCATTTTATGGGCTTAAACAGGCCAGTAGGCAGTGGAACACAGAATTGAGCAAGCATTTTGAAAGCTATGGTTTTCGTCAGTCTGCTTACGACCATTGTTCGTATATTCTGACAAAGAGTAATTTGTTTGTAGCTGTACTTGTATACGTTGATGATTTACTTGTGACAGGAAATAGTGAAAAGGAAATACAGAATCTCTTCACTCAGCATTCACCATCAAAGATCTGGGACATGCAAAGTACTTTCTTGGCATAGAAATAGCAAGAGCAAAGGATGGGACATATATAAACCAAAGAAAATACGCACTTGACTTTATCACTGATGCTGGACTTGGAGGAGCAAAGAGCACCGTCACTCCACTACCAAAGGGTCAAAAGTTCATTGGAGGAAATGATAAACTGCTGGACAATCCAGATAAGTATCGAAGACTAGTTGGAAGGCTTTTATATCTCACCTTAACCAGGCCTGATATCACATTTAGTGTACAACAATTATCACAGTATGTGCATTTACCAACATTGGATCACTGGAATGCAGCAATTCACGTCATCAAATACATCAAAGGAACATTATCCACCGGTTTGTTTTATCCTGTTACAAATGAATTCAACATTGAAGCATTTAACGACGCTGACTAGGCTTCCTGTCCAAACACACGGAAATCTCTCACAGGCTACTGCATATTCTTAGGAGGAGCTCTCATCTCATGAAAGACAAAAAAACAAACTACAGTTTCTCGTAGTTCAGCAGAAGCAGAGTATCGAAGTATGGCAGCCACTGTTTGCGAGCTGCTATGGATATCTTACATTTTATCTGATTTTCAGATTCCTATTCTTCTTCCTATCTTTCTTTGGTGTGACAATCAAACGGCTCTCCACATTAGTGCTAACCCTGTATTTCACGAGCGCACTAAACATTTAGACATTGATTGTCACATTATTCGAGACAAGTATAAAGAAGGTTTTATCATTCCCAAGCACATCTCCACACATCATCAGCCAGCTGACATCTTTACCAAATCGCTTCCTGGTCCACAATTCAACAAAATCATCTCCAAGTTGGGACTGCTTGACTTTCACCGCGATCCCACTTGAGGGGAGGATATAGAGATTATCATTCATATATACTTCTGCATTTTAGTTAGTAGGGTAGCTATTACTGTTAATTAGTTTGTTAATATCGATTAATTAGTTTAGAATTAGTTGCAGACAGTTTTACATTTTTACCCTTATGATGTATCTGTATATATACTGAACTTTCCTTTTCAGTAATGAATTGAACGGGAATTTACTAGTTCCCAAATAAAGCTTGTTCTCTAGACTTTCTCAAAAGGTTGTTAGAAAAATTGGCGAGCGACATATTTGATGCTTAAGGCAATGATGCAACATTTAGCTTTGCTGAATTTCGTTCACAATTTAATAATCATTCATATAGTTTAAGGAAGAAATGTTTCTGATGGAAGCAGTCAATCGGCTACAGAAGGTCCTCAAAATATAGATAAACAGTTATCCAAATCATACCTCATCAGTAGAAACAGCCCCAGGCGAAGGCCCCATACCACTACAAGCAAGGACAAAACCACCTGAAAATAGTGCTGAAACATCAAAGCACTAAACAGAAACACGTTCTCAAATATTGTCCTGCATCAAGTCCATAATTAACTATTCATCTCATGAAAAAACCACCTGAAAAACTGTGCTGATTAAACATCTAAATGGAAATATTTTCTCAAAAACTGTGCTGCATCAAGTACACAATTCAAGTACGTCTCATACAAAAAATTCAGTTCCTTACTTTACCAAAAGAAGCAATTATTGAAATAGTATTTAAAGGATAACAGTTAAATTGAAATAGAAATCCAATTATAAAGAGATGAAATCCATTGTAACTTATTTTCTATTTTCTTTTATATTGTAGATTAGCTAGGAATTAATTTAGTGGTAGGATTATGTTTCCTTTCCTTAGTTAGCAATAGTCTTTTCTTTCCTTCCATAGGTTGGATTGTACTATTATAAATTGAGTTGATTTTGTATGAATAAAACCATTCCTCCTAAATTTCAAGCAGTTACGAAATAAAAAATTATAAAAGATAAGCAAGCCATAACTGTTTCTAGTAAACGAAAAAGTTGGAAGTTTTCATTCATCAATTGCTTAATAAATCTAAGAAATCAAACAATTGTAACATATCTGTCATTCAAATATGAGATGGGATAGATGTCCATCTCTTCCAAGATTATGATTTATGTTTTCTTCTCAAATTGAAACAACAAAATTATAATTTAAACCTGCCACTTCCTACTAAATAATCTAACTAAGGCTGCTCGAAAATTGAGAATACCGAGCTAAGTGAAGTTATTATCAATTAATAGTTAAATATCGTGAACACGGAAGTAAGTAAAATGAGAAGCTCAAGCATAAAAAGTCACCTGTCGAAAATGCCACGATCCTTTAACAATCAATGTTAACAAAGCAAGTATAACAAAATTCGTGCTTCCTGTATTGAAGAGTTCAAAACAAAAAACCACATAATAAATATATTAAATAAGTCTATAATTAAAGCAAATTATTTCTCAAAAGTATTAAATTGTCAAGTTTATAATTCCTTTAACATCATATAAAATGAAATCTTGACAACATTGTAACTCGATAAACTTGGAATTCCTAAGTGTGCAATTCCTTCCCCTTAAACCCCCCACTCGAGGATGCCAACATTACTCAGTCACCACAACGTTTACTATTTTGATAAAACAAAAAAGATTTACCACTATTCTGTTTGTTTTGTCTTAGACCAAAATCTTGTACTCCCTCCGTCTCAAGTATATAGGCTGGATTTTCTTTTTCGTTTGTCCCAATTATACAGGTTTGTTTCTTTATTGGGAAGTACTTATTTTGTTTGTTTACCAGTGTACCTCTATTTATTACTTCCAATATAATAGTTTTGAAATTAAATAAGAATACGTTTGAACTTTTCTTTCCAAAAATTATTTTTCACTGACATTAAATATATTTTCTTAATTTGTGTGAAAAGTCAAACGAGCCTATATAATTGGGACGGAGGGAGTAGTTCGTAGTCATTCGTACCATTAACGTCCTAAAGCATCTAGTCCAGATTAAAATCAACTGCAAATGAGGGGAGACCCTGCTAGACTCTTATAGTTGGAAGATTATAATTCACAACTATGAGGAAAACCTTCATTAAATCATAATTTCTCCCCACACCCCTGCTCCAAAGAGGCAACATACCGTTTGAAAAGACATTTAAACTATTTCTACAACATATATATCCAATTTTAACTAACCATACACTGTTTTATAGTTAACATTTAAATTCATTTGTACTGTTAAAGATTCGTGTTCCCGAACTAGTAAGCTCATATATTAGAACACTAACAACGTTTTACAAAACGAAAGCCGCTAAAGATTTTCCATAGAGATTATAATATCAAAATTGGCTTCAACCATTTCATACGAGCAAGCCTCAAGCGCAAAAAGAAGAGATATGAATGAAAATACCTGCAAAATCAGTAACTTTATCGAATTTGAGAAGAGCAGTGATTATAAAGAATAAAAATTGATAACCCACCTGCGAAATTCAAAAACCACAGCATCCACAACTCATTTCATCACTCACCTCATATAACACAACATTATAACATAAAAATGCCGTCTCTTTTGCCTCTTCAGTACTTTTGTGTGTGAGTTTTTACTTACAGTGACTATTGCAGTGATGGCTAAGAAATGGGAACCAATAACAGTTCCCATGATCGCTCAATCCCAACCAACAACTTAGAGAGATCAATTGTATCTTCGTCTGTTGTTGGGTTTTGTTCGTTTTAACCGGTCAAAGAGTATATTTGTTGGGTAAGTAATGTATGGTTGGTTTTGAAGGGGCCTGCTGTACTTATGTGGACCTTATGCCATATCCAATCAATTACCCCATCTTTACTCTAAATTTATTTAGAGTAGACTTAAATTCTTCTTCAACAGTTTGATTGTAAATTTGGGGTCAAGTAAATAGTATTCATTTTTTTGTAATTTTTTAATAATTATACCTTAATTATAAATTTGTTAATTAATAACTTTAATTTAAATTAATAATTAATGTGTAGAATGGATCAAATATCATCTCCGTCATGCAGAGAAATGCCTTCGTTTACTATGAATTTGAATGATGAAAATTTTGGAAGTACGTGACACCTCCCACGGGAATAAAAAAAATCCAAACTAAAGAGAAAAAAATGATGAGGATACTTCTAAGATTATTGAGGTTATCAAGGAAGAAAATCGTAAACTTGGTGCACATCTACAAAAGGGCAGCGACGAGAGGCAACATATATATGATCTTGAAATGAAAAAATTGGCCATAACAGAACTTCAGGAGGAGAATAAAATTTTATTCATGGATTTATGCACTGTGGCATACCCACATGTACGTGCGTTTTTAGAAAGTGAACAGTTAAGAATAGTCCAAAAAAGAGCTAACAATCAAAGTTCGGGATCGCAGAGTACCCCTAGTTCATTTTCTCAATTGCTAGGCGACATCGGGGGATCATCTACTGGTTTGGGTGATTACTAATTCATTGACTATCTCGACTTACTATTTCGTATTAGTTTTCTTGTATGTTGAAGTATATGTTTTCCTCTCGTTGTTGTTGCATATGTAGCTTCGTTTGACATATGCCGTCGTTAGCTTTGGAAATAAAATTCCTGTATTTTTAATTATCCAAACTAATTCGTGCAAATTTTGTAACAATATTAACAGAAATATTACTATTATTTAGAATAAAAATAATTTTTCGAAGAAAAACTAAATTAACAATTATAGAATTATAACAATAATTATTAAATAATAATAATTATAATATTTACAATTAAGATAATTACTATAACAACAAATTATTGAACGTATTAATAATGTTTAGCATTTAAATTAAATAAGAAAATGACAATTGGGGTTGCACCATTCACTACCCCAAATTGGGGTGTGAATTGGGGTACCATCGGAGAGGATTTTATCCCAAATTTGGGATTTTACCTCAAATTTGGGGTATGATTGGAGATGCCCTTAGAGCATCCACAATGGATGGACTAAAGCATTTATTATTGAAGTAAGTTAGCAAGAGGTTGAAAAAAGTGGAAATTACACACAACCCTACATTTAAAAATTCAAATTCATAAATAAGGTGAAACCTATATTACTTCAAAATTCAGGTGGTAATTAAAAAATAATTAATTAATAAATTAGAATAATTAAATTAAATTAAATTAATTATTTAACCATATTTCAATCATACATCATTTTAACCCTAATTATATTATCTCATATTCTCCACGCACTGTCCATTCTCTCAATCGGATTCCTCTCTCAAATAGTTCTACAAATTGGCGACGCCTCCTCCTCTTCCCACGGCTGTCACCGAATCTTCCACTCTCCGGCAATTTCTTTTACATAAATTTATTGGTGAGCCATGGAGTTTCTGGAATGAACACGAAAGGGAAAGCGAGCAAACTTCGCTGGGGAGCAGAGCCTCACGGCGGCGCTACGAACGGAGGTCGACTGTAATACAGATCTGGCGGTGAAGGAAGCTGCATGAACGGCCGTTTCTTTGATTTATCTTCCGTTGAATCTTGAGAATTTCAAGGGATTTCTGAGCTAAGCCTCAAATCCTGCATTGTTGAGGGTTTCGACTTCACGAGGTTAGTTGGCAGACGTTATCAGATCTGGAAACGGGGATATATGAGGTCAGATTTAATATTTTGTGGGTCACGGGTGGTGGTGGTGGTGTTTCGGTGGTACTGCGGTGCGGTGTAGCGATGTGGTGATGGTGGTGGTGGTATGGCGGTCTGCTGGTTGCGGTGGTGCATTTTGGCGACGATGATGCTGGTTGGTGGTGATGATGTGTGGTGGTGTATGTGGCTGACTGGGTTTTTTTTTTTTTTTTTTTTTTGAGGTGGGGGAGGCATAGATGGCGATGATGATTGTTTTTGGTAATTTATTGAAGTGAATAAACAGCGGCGGCGGTGGCGGTGGCGTTGAGGCCGTGGTGGTGAGCGGCGACATTGAGAAGCAAGTGGTGGTGGGACACTGACGTGGACAAGTTGAATTGTGACCTAATAATTTTAAGTAAATTGTGACTTGTATGATAAATGTGACTTAAAAGATGGGTGAACTAATAATTTGATAAATTGTGACCTAGAAATAACTTGAGATTAATTAATTTAAAACTTGTGATCTTGAAATTATGTGACTTAAAAAAATTGTTATTGTGACTTACTATTTTGATAATTTGTGATCTTGAAATAACTTGAGATAAATTAATTTAAAACTTGTGACATTGAAATTATTTGTGACTTTCAAAATTGTTATTGTAACCTACTATTTTGATAATTTGTGACCCTGAAATTATTTGTAACTTAAAGAATTTCTGTTTTGTGACCTGAATTTATATTATATTGTGACCTGAATTTATATAATTAACAAAATATTTTTAATTATTTAATTTAAATAAATAATTATAACTACAACCTGATTTTTGAAACTTTTTAAGTTATATCTTAAAATTGAAATTATGTATAGTAAATACCTTATATATGTATTTTTCCCTTGAAAAAATGTATACAATGGACATGTTAAAATAAATTTTAATGGAATCTTTTTTAGCACATATTAACTTGTATGTTAAATTTGGCTAGCAAATTAGTGGATGACATGGCAATGATAAGTTGAAAAATTTCCCCAAAATCTTATTCTTCTTTCTTTAATTTTTTTAATATTGATAAATAAAATATTTTTTTGTTAATTTCATATTATATAATTTAATGAGATCTTCAAAATGAGTACCATATTAATATATAAATTTTGTTATTTTAAAAATAAATATTTATTCTATTCTTGGAATTAGTTAAAAATTCAACTATCCATTGTAGCAATTTGTACATGTTAACTTTGATATGAGGATGTGTCATTTAACATGTAATTTTATGCTTATGTAGCTAGCTAAATTTAACTTGTTTATTGTGGATACTCTTATGATATCTTTCAGGGTTAAGTACACAACAATATACATCGACGCTAGAAATTTTTTGTAATCAGGCATTTTGTAACTTATTACACAAGTATCAAAATAATTTTTAAAATTAGGTATTTTTTTAAAATCAAAATTAGGTTCTATAATTAATTACAATTATAACTTATTTCAATTTGTAATTAGTTACAATTGTAGATTTAACTAAAATTGCAATTAATTAACACCACCACCATCAATCACCACCTAATTTGTAATCAGCCACTGCCACAACCATCGTCGAAAATAGAATTGTAATTTGTTACAATTGTAACTTTAATATGGTTTTGTAATTAATTACATTTATAACTTTAATTAGATTTTATAATTAATTACAATCGTAACTTATGAATTAGTAAAATATTAGTGTAATTCGTAATTTATAATTAATTACATTAGTATAATTTGTAATCAGCCCTGTCACGACTGTCGTTGTCGGATCACCGTCGAAAATACAATTGTAGCTTTATTTCAATTTTGTAACTAATTACAATTGTAACTAATTACCACCATCGATCACCATCAACCACAACCACCACCACCACCACCACCACCCATCACCACCTAAAACCATCACCACCACCACCACCACCACTGATTTGAATTATTTCATCGAACCCCTTCTGCAACCATAGTATTTATTCAACTTCCACCATCTGTAGTGTGACCCAGAAGAAAAAGATTTAGGCGACTCCAGCTGTAGTGGAGGACTGATGAATAGTGCCTTTGAATACACGCTTGACTTATGAAGGAAGAAGAAGACTGCCCTTACACGAACACTGACCACACGGCTTGCAAATTCGACAAGACCAAGATTGCTGCAAAGGTTGCTAACTTTAGTGCTTTTTTCCTTGATGAAGTCCAAATTGCCGCAAATCTTGTCAAGAATGGTCCTCTTGGGGGGTGATGTCATTGTCATCATCAGAAGAAAAGGAGGAATCATCATCAAAATCGAAGCGATGGGGGAGAGAACAGAGACCACACGAAGTACATTGTAGCGGTCGTGAGGACTCCACAACCAACTCCAAACAGCAACGCCCCAACCACACTCATGATGAACTTGGTGCGATCCCTAATCGAGTTCGAGACCGAGGAGTGTAATTTAACGAGACTCTTGTATGGAATCATATCGTGTTCAAGATCGATGGGCCGATCGTTGTAATTAAAGGATGTATGATGGTTGGGGAATCGAGAGGTGGTGGTGGTAGTGATGAAGAAGAGAGTGAGACAACGAGGTGAAGACAAGGAAGAGGGTTTTTGGAAGAGCAAATTGGCCTCGTTAGGGTTAGGGTTCTGGGAATAGGAGTAAAGGTGATTGAATAATATTTTATAATCACCTGATTTTAAAAATTTTCAATTTGAAGATATGATTTTGTGTAATTTGCCCTATCTTTCACGAATTTATGGGTTAATCACACCAAATACTACCCATTTTTACTAAAAATTTTAAATATATCATTAAAGTTTCAACTACCATTTATATATTTAAAATTCTTACACCATATAACATCTCTTATTGCCTCCCTCACTTTTTGGTAAATAATATGATTTTAAATACTCCCTCCATCCCAATTATATAGGTTGCTTTTTTTTTCCTCTCTTATACCAATTATATAGACTTTTTTTTTTTGGGAAGTATTTATTTTATTTGTTTACTAATTTACCCTTATTCATTAATTCCAATAATAATAGATTTGATACTTAAATAGGGTAAGTTGAGAATTTTCTTTACAAAAATTACTTTTTCAATAATATTAAATATGTTTTATTAATGTATGTGAAATGTAAAACAAGCCTATATAATTGGGATAAAGGGAGTAGTATTTTTGGGTGAATGTGTGAATAATAAATGATGTTAAGACTTTTGGATTTATGTGTAATAATATTTTATTGGAGAATGTGTGGTTGGAGATTTGAAAGAGAAAAATAAAATTTTACTTTAATGGGGCCAGACAGCGGGCTTAACTTTCTAACCTAGTTGGATGTTAAATGATGATATGATGATGACGTGTCATTACCTTTAACAAGTTTGAGCTACATAAGGACTGAAACGGAATTTTATTATTTATATTTTTAATAGATGTTACAAATAGCTTTTTATTATTTTTAATGAAAAATTAAAATTGAAACATCCAAAATACTTGAAAAATCTAAGAAAATATTAAATACACAAATAAAAATAAAAATTATTAATTTTTTGTCTGAATTTTCAATTCTAAATTTTTATATATTTTTTTCATTTTTTATATTACTCACTTTTAAAATTTATCAATTTTATATATATTTCATTAAAAATAAAAAATAAATAAAAACTGTGTAACCTCTTTTAAAAAAATCAATTTCAATGCTTATGTGGCGCTAACTTGTTTGAATGTAAGGTCATGTCATCATTTAACATTCAACTTGGCTAAAATATTAAGAGAATGGTACATGGTGTAAGAATTTTAAACATATGTAGTAGTTTGTGTCATTTTGAAACGTTAGTGGTAAATTTGAAATATTTCGTAAATATTGGTGGTATTTTGTGTAATTAACGAATTTACACAAATGTGCAAATCACACTTATCACATACACCCTCCTTTCCATGTAGATAGGTGTGCTCCAATTTTCACATATATTAAGAAATATCAATTAATATGATTGGAAAAGTAAATTATATATTCATCTTCTCTAATATACCCTTATTCAACACTTGTTCATTAATAACAAATCACATTAAATAAGGGCATATTAGGAAAATGAGAAACTTAAATACACACTCAACAAGGTAAGTAGACTATAATATAGGGGTGGACAAAATAACCGGAACCGATATGACCGAATCGGAACCGAACCGAAAAAATCGGAATCGTATGATTTTAAAAAAATAAAATAGGAAATCGGTTTTGGAACCTAGAACCGATTGGTTTTCAGTTCGGTTCTCGGTTCCGCCTTTAGAATCGAAAATCGAAGTTAGAACCGGTCTTTGATCCTTATTTATTATTTTTTTATGGTCTTAATTGGTTGTTCTAAAACTAAAAATCAAAAGAATTTGTAATTTTTTTTGGGTAAAGTGAAAATGATTAATTTCTTTTTATGAAATTTGTTACATCTCTACCTCATTGTAACATTTAACTTCACACTTGGACTGAAATTCTTAATAAATGAAAATCGAATGAGACTAACTTATTAATAAGCGAAGTTTTAAATGATCATGATGGAGTTAATTAAATATTTAAATACAAATATAAAATAATTAATAATAATGCATTTAAAACTCATGATTCATCCCAAAAGTTTACTATATTGCCATGCTCGAAAAACCTTTTAGGCCATTTGTTTCCTATTTTTGTTTATGAATATCTTCCGTTTCATGGAGAATCCTATACTTTCTTTGGGGTGAAATGATTTTCGAAATCCTTGATCTTGGTATATTCGGTATAAGTTTATTTCAGGTTATTGTCTCACTTCCCGAGGTCTGATGCTCCTCGATAAGGCTCTCGAAAAATAATTATTATTGTAGAACCGAAACTGAACCAAAACCGAATGGTTTGGTTCTGGTTTGGTTCTTGTGATTCAATGGAACCGAATGGTTCCATTTTGTAAAAATCGAAAAGTATGGTTCGGTTCCGGTTCTTGAGATACCCGAACCGAACTACCGACGCCCACCCCTACTATAATTTGAGACAAACAAATAAAAATACAAGCATATTTTCATGGGACGGAGGGAGTAATAATTTTGTAAAAATGATCAAATTTGGGTTTAAATTCCCTATTATACTTTTGTTCACACGTGATTCGTGCAAAATAATTAAGTATAATTTGTACATGAACAAATCTCTTGAGATTAAGTCCTAAAAAGGATGCAATTTAATAATAGATTTGCTAATTCCAAGGGCGGAAGCCAACAATTACAAGAAAGTAGAAATTTGATGCGAAAAGTAAAATAAAGAAATCTTCATTCTCTGTTTTGGGAGTTGATTTGTTGGTCCTTCAAAATGCCTTTATTTCTTGTTTTTAAACGTCTTGGAATCATATCTCTGAAACTAGCCCTTGCTCTTGTAATTTTCATTTTGGAATCATATCTCTGAAACTAGCGCTTGCTCTTGTAATTGTCATGTCCTTATTTGAATGATTTCACTACTTGCACTTCTTCAATAACCGCTTCCATGATCTATCAAGTAACTTTCCTTACCAATAACTGGGTGATCACGGGGGATTATGAATAATTGTGGACAATAACAGCTTTATTACTTTGCCAACTTTCCTCAATGATTTCCTCTTTTTAGGACACATTCTACTGGAATTTCGTTGATAATTATTTTTTATACACTTATCTAAATTAGAATAAATTATTATTATTCTTGAGTAATTATTATATAATTGCTTTATATTTGTTTACATTGTAGGAATTTTCCCAAACATTGAAGAATGAAGCAATAAAATTGAATAATGCACATTTGGAAGCTAATTGGAGTTAAAAAGAAGAAATTGGGTGTTGTTGTTGTCAACCGGGATTTCCAATAAGAGCTAAGTGTGAGAAACCAAAGTTCATGAGCTTAATTGAAGATGTGGGGAGTAGAAAAGATGAAATTGAAGAAATTAAGAAGTTTGGGACTCAATTGAACTAATTACAAGATGGAGGACTTGATGTACAAATAAAGAATGAGGACTTACTTAAAAGGATTCAAAGATGAAAATTGCAGCTGAAAGTATAACCACGTTGTCACCACCATTCGGAGGGCATGATCGCGCGGTCAACATGCAATTAGTCAGATTGCAAAATCTATAACCACGCTGCCACCGAAAATTGGCCAGAGTGGCCGTGCAATACAAATTGGCCCAGAAAGTCAGGCCAATGCACGGATTTTTGCCCTGAATTCTTTCCTTATTCACCTAGGTTTCCTCTTCAACTATAAATACAACTTCTTATGCACGAAAAATGAGACCTTTGAACAGCCTTCCAACCACATAATTCATTGCTCTATTATTAAATTCTTGAAGGCAAAGATCAAGACAAAGGCTTGGAGATTGAAGATTATCAACGGAGAGCGAATTTATGGTGCATGACTTCATTTTCTCTTGTTAATTCGATAAATTCAACATGCGTAGTATAGATTTTTACTGCATATTTATTTCTTTATTAATGAACGATTAATTTATTATTTGGGCTATTCGATGTAGCTTAGTTTTACACTTTTAATTTTATAATTCTAGTTTTGCACTTTAATTGTACGTGTTGATTTTATTTGTGTTTAATGCATGAATTAATTCACAACTAGTTCATGATTTAGTGGGTGTTTTCATAATCTGAGAGGTGAGCTAACACTTAGATTTAGGAATAAAATTCGGTAATTGGACAAACGATAGAAATATACGTTCATTATTATTGCAATCGCTACATGAATTCTTTTATTCCATGCACTTAGTCATTACGACCTGATGCTCGTTAACACGGTCGACTAACTATGTAGAGTTGATTTAAACCCGAGAGGGGAATTTTATGTGCATAGGTGAATTCGATTGAGCACTATAATAGGAAGAAAACTAGACAATTGGAATTAAGAGTATTGATTATGTGAAATCGGATGTCCCAACACTTATAAACGTCAATTTAGAATATTATTTAAATGTCTTTCTTTTGTTTTGCTTTTTAGTTTAGTTAGATTCAAAATCTCCAAATTCTACTATTCAAATAAGGCGAAAACTAACATAATTTCGATACTTAATTACAATATCTATGAGACGATAACTCGGACTCAAAAAGTCCACTTTATTACTTGGATTCGACACCGTACACTTGCGATTAGCACACATCACTCGTCCAAGATATCTATTCATCTTTGCTTTTTTTTTTTTTTTTTTTGCCCTAGTTGGGCGAATCCTGTCTCGTCTTGTTCGTCCTATTTGGGCATACTCATACTCTATGCTAGGTATCATTTTGACCAATGTTGATCATTTTTAATGTTCTGGTCTCAACATCGCATTTGCCTTTACTTTTGGATGATTTTGTACGTCAACAACTACCACAAATATGGCTTGCTTAATATATTTGGCTTTGTTTGTTAAATTTTTTATATTTAAAATATTTTTTTATGTTTTCGAGGTAAAATATGTGGTTAAAAAGTGGAAGGAGAATATGTGTGTGGTTAAAAGATTGTTTAGGGAATTGTGTTGTTTAAAAATATGTTTCTTTTTTAGTTTGTCAAACAGAGGCTTTATCTTTTAATTTAGCCATATTAATTTAAAAATGAAGGCAAACATTCACTTATCTTTTTAGTTCCCAAATTATCTCTTCAATGTCCTTCAATTGGGACAGCATTTAATGCTCTTATGCCCATGAGAAGCCACCATTATTACTTGCACGTCATTTGGCATCCCAATCACGTCATAATTCTAAAATCTGAGTCATCTACACTGTTTTGAACTTCAAAACATGAAGGGTATCTCTTAGTCTCCCAATAGTGCATGGACGTGTGGGCGGCTGTATTCTATAAAAGGAGGATCTCCTCTGAAACTGTCACCTTCATCACAGAGCTTATTTGAAAACTTTCTTCACAGCCCTAACTTCATCTTTAAAGTTTCATTTTCTTCATTACATTTTGCAATAATGGCTTTATCCGATGTCTCTACTTTCCAAGATTATAGAGATTTTTTCAAAAAGCCCTTTGTTACTCTTGATAACTTTTCCTTTCAGACATGCTCTAACCGCCTCTGTTTTGTCCCCATTTTACTGACGAAGCATTAGATAGTGTTCCTCAAGCATAAATATTCCCGAATACATAGGCTCTCCCAGTTTCAACTTTCATGGCCATGGGTTCCATTTGCTCCAAAACGCCATCAGGACGTAGCCAACGTCGAATTTATATTTTCAAAAATGATTGAAACGTATAGTTTCTCATGCTCCTTCTAGAGATAGGTTTGCGAGAGTAGGTATTCTGAACTTTCTAGAGCTTTCAACTCAAGTTCCTTCCTTTGACCATTATCTTTTTCCAGAGCACTACTAGGTATAATATGTTTGTCTTTCTCTTTGGTCTGTATACTATCACGTTGCTTGACATTGGCACTTTGAACAATCTCTTCTCCACGGGTAAGAGTATTTTTCCTAATCTTTTGCTTCAAGGTCCCATTATATTGATAAAGCCATTTTTTCTTCTTACAAATCCATTATTGCATTTTGCTAGAGGATAACTACGCTCCTTCTAACATTGAAAAAGTAGCGTTCATTCATTACTAGTTTTAATAATATAATATTGAAGAATTGTGGTTGAAATTAAAAGAGAGAAAAATGTATTAAAATTATAATGAAGATCAAACAAGGGCTTAATGTATTGAAGTCTCATTGGGAGAGATGTATATATATATTTATCTAAAAGTACGCAACTTTAGATAGAGCATATGATTAAGTGTATAATGGTAATTTAAGACATAACAGACTAAGACATGAATATGAGAGGATTAATTAAAAGGAATAATTTCATTCACTTATGTGAAGTCAAATGAGAGTTTGGGTGATCCGCTTATTAAATCACTCACAAGAAAATTGAAAATCCATCACTAAATTCACCAATAATGGCAACATTACCTAACTATACTGACAAATATACCTCTGATTCAAATGGTAACAACAATGGATAGGTTTAGAACTTATTCCTTTTAACCATATCCTAAGTTATAAGTGTCGGTTGTCACGAGTAGGCGAGTTGAAGTTCTATACTTAATAAAGTTCAAATCATTAGATCGAATATCTCTAAAAGTGACAAAGATACTACAAAAAGTTTATCTATATGAACTTTGAGGTAGTACCGCCTAAATAGAGAGTTGAAGTTTTCTCACTTTGAAAGTTCATGAATAGGAGAAGTGCAAGGCGATTAGTGTTCTAAACGAGATTGTATAGAGCTTGGAACACATGATGTTTGTTTGTGTAATTTCACCGATATTATTGTTGGAATATTTTGTGTATAGTGACGCCAAAGAAGTAGAATAAATTTATATGAAATCCGTGCCAACAAATGGATGGAGTAACTACAAGGAAACAAGAAGAAGAAAGGAAAATAAAAGAAAGGTGACAAAGTCGAGACAAGTGTTGAACACTTTGTCCTTCAGTCGAATTTGCCCCCCAATGGTGCCTATAGTTTATGCAATCTACACCCATGATACAATGACTCCCACTTGTATTTGTAGCACTCCAAAACACAATCACAATGAACCAGAATTATGACTTTTATACTCCAATAATGAAAATGAAAGAAAATCAAAAAAATATGCAACAAATGCAAGAATTTCTGATTAAGAGGAGAGTAGAGAATGATACTGTGATGGCATATCATTGGTGTGAGGAATAGGACATCCCAATGGTCTTATTTATAGAGAATAAATGGTTGTGGACAAAGTGGTGTGAAGTCAAATCATGCAACTCTTCCAAAGAACAATATGTTCGAACAACCGTACGACCATACGGCTTTACGCAAAAACAGAAATATTGTTTTGACGTGTGATCGCATGGTTCTAGAACCATGTGATCGCATGGGAAAAATTATGACCCTATTTTTTCCCTTTTTCGTAATTTCTCATTCATCCGATATTGGTTTCGAAATGCCAAATATACCCTTCAATACATGTAGAGAAATCTAAATTTTCTTTCGGGGGCGTTGCCTCCAAGCCCCTACGAGGGGCGCTGTGGTCCGAAGCGGTGAAGTGACAAACTAATTTGCCTAAACGAATTGGGTTGAGTTTGAATATTTGGCTGAAGTCGACAGGAAGTGACTTTAGTTGGTTTTCAATATTTAATTAATTTCTCGCTTTATTAAACCAATATCCAACAATCCCCCACATGAATGGAAATTCCTCGATATGCGCAACACAATGCAAATGAAATGCGGACTCTAACAAATGGAGTACATGCGAAAAGTCCTAGCATCATCAAGATAGGTAGCTTGTGGGTTTGAACCTTCTTTAGTTGAGTACAATTGGATTTCCAAGGCTAGTTGGTAAATATGATGTCTTGAACCATCCAGCCATTCATGTAAACCTAAAAAACTGTACCAACACCATGACTCATCTAACCAATTTGGTTCTCATGGTTGTGTCCATTTTGGCCTTGAACAACTCTTGGTTTCATAAGTGCTATAAGAGAATTATGCCTCAAATTCTCGTAGAAGCGGGCCCACTTCATACTTATATAGGTGATCTCATACCTTTCTATTTCAAGGTTATGAATCATTAAAAGTATGTATACTTATCCTTATACACATTTTACATAGCACTTCAAATTTTAGGAATGAGAATAAGTGCTTTATTCCGAATCATTTATGACTTAGTTGTCTCATTGAACCAAGATCTTGGGATCTCCAATCTATAAGGTTGGGTTTCTATCATATTAATTCTATTCAATATGCTTTAGGCTCATTCTCCTCGAAAGATGGTATACTTGATCTCTTGCAGGTCCTTTCGTCAAAGGATCGGCCAAATTTTCTTTTGGCTTCACATAGTTAATAGAGATTATATCATTCGATATTAAATATTTAATGGTATTATGTCTCCTACGGATATATCAAGACTTACCATTATACATACTGTTTTGTGCCTTTGCTATTGCCGACTGATTATCACAATGTATGTTAATTGCAGAAACCGGCTTTTCTCAACATGAAATTTCTTTAAGGAAATTATGAAGCCATTATGCTTCTTCACTGGCTTTGTCTAACACAATAAACTCAAATTCCATTGTGGATAGCACTATATATGTTTGCTTAGACGATTCCCATGATGCAGCTCCACCTCCAATGGTAAATACATAACCACTCGTGGATTTTGAATCCTTAGTGTCAAATATCCAATTTGTATCGGTATATTCTTCTAACACCGCAGGATATTTTGGGTAGTGTAATCCATAGTCAACCGTGTATCTTAAGTATCTAAGAACTCGGTTTAATGTCTTCCAATGTTCAATACTTGGATTACTAGTGAATCTATTCAACTTGTTGATTATGTATGCTATATCCAATTTTGTGCAGTTGATAATATACATTAAACTGCATATGACACGTGAATATTCCAATTGAGATATAGGCTCACTAGTATTCTTGGCTAAAAGTATACCTAAGTTAACTGGTAACTTAACCGGTTTGTCGTCATACACCTTAAATTTCTTAAATACAGTCTCAACATAATGTGATTGAGACAATGACAAACCATTGGATGTCTTAGAGATTTTAATCCCTAATATTACATCTACCACTCTCATATCCTTCATGTCAAAAATGTTTTGTTAACATTTTCTTAGCTGAGGAAATGACTTTTAAGTTATTTCCCATAATTAACATATCGTCAACGTATAGGCATACGATTACATATTCGTTAGGTGTGTTCTTAATGTAGATACACTTGTCACATTCATTGATTTTGAAGCCATTTGACAACATAATTTTGTAAAACTTTTCATGTTGTTGCTTCGGTGCTTGTTTAAATCCATACAATGATTTTACAAGTTTACACACCTTATTTTCATTTCCTGATGCAACAAATCCTTCTGGTTGTTCCATGTAGATTTCTTCTTCTAATTCACCATTTAAAAACGCGATTTTAACATCCATTTGACATATTTCAAGATTATATAATATTGTGATTGTAATCAAGACACGTATAGACGTAATTCTTGTAACGGGTGAATAAGTATAAAAGAAATCCAATCCTTTCTTTTGTCTATACCCTTTAGCTACTAATCTAGCATTATATTTAAATTGATCCATCCAACTTCAATTTCTTTTTTTCCCGGGGGAAGTTCGACCAATTCCCGAGTATGGTCACTCGTGATGGATTCAATTTTCGTTACGTACAGCTTCTTTCCAAAAAGGAGCTTCGGGAGAGGACATTGCTTCATCAAATGTCCTTGGATCATTTTCAAGTAAATTGTTTACAAATTCTGTACCGAATGTCTTTGGAATTCGTTGCCTTTTACTACGTCTCGGTTCTTCATTTACTTGAAGATGTCGTCATTTCCATGTATGTTATCATAAGTTCGTTTATTTGACCTTACTTCTTTTTCTTTATATGGAAAATTGACTTCAAAGAAGACCACATTTCTTGATTCAATAATTGTACCTACATGTACATCAAGTACTTCGGGTTTATGAACCAAGAATCGATATGCACTACTATTGATTGCATATCCAATAAAGACACAATCAATTGTTTTTGGTCTAATCCTAACTTGTTTAGGTTTTGGTATTTGTACTTTTGCTAAGCACCCCCACACTTTGAGATATTTGTAGGAAGGTTTCCGACCTTTTCATAATTCATAAGGTTATTCAACCTTATCCTTGTGTGGTATTTTATTTAGGATATGATTTGCAGAAAGTATGGCTTCCCCCCACAAGTTTTGAGCTAAGCCTGAACTAATCAATATAGCATTCATCATTTCCTTTAATGTTCGATTTTTGCGTTCAGCAATCCCATTAGATTGAGGTGAATATGGTGCAGTAGTTTGATGAATGATTCCGAATTTTGCACAAAATTCTTCAAATGGTGCAACATATTCTGCACCTCTATCAATACGAATCATTTTTATTCGTTTTCTAAGTAGATTTTGAACTTCATTTTTGTAGTGTTTGAACATTTTCAAAGCTTCATCTTTGCTTTTCAACAAGTACACATAATAGTACATTTTACAATCATCTATGAATGTGATGAAATACATTTTACCACCCTTTGTTTGTGCAAACTTTAAATAACACACATCTGTGTGAATTATTTCTAAAGGTGTTGTGGTTTGTTCAACTGAATGAAAAAGTGTTTTAGCTGCTTTTGCCTCTACTCATGTCTAGCATTTTCCATTATTAAAATGCATATTCGGAAGTAAAATTTAATTCATTAACTTACGTAAATGAATTAAAGTTTGCATGTCCTAATCTATGATGCCATAGATTCGATGACGTTTTATTGCTTGTACTATTTGGTACAATAGTTAGGACATTCATTTTGAATAGTCCATCTTTTACATAACCTTTTCCTACATACATATTATTTTTGGTAAGTACAAACTTATCAGATACAAAGACTAATTTAAAGTCATTCTTGCTTAACAAAGAACCCGACATTAGGTTCTTGTGAATATCCGATACGTTAAGGACATTATTGAGGCTAAGTTCCTTTCCCAACGTCATCTTCAATACCACTTTGCCTTGTCCTTCCACTTTGGATGTTGAGGAGTTCCCCATAAACAATTTTTCTCCCTCGGTTGGAGTGTATGACGTGAACATTCCTCTATCAGCACATATGTGACAGGTTACAATGATATCAACCCACCATTCCATGGGATTTCCAACAGGTTGCATTCTAAAACAACCGCGGATAAGTTCATATCGGACATGCCATTTGTAATGACATCAGATTCGGCTATGTTTGCTTGGGCTTGCTTCTTTGGTTTGCGACAATCAACAGAGCGATGTCCAGCCTTTCCACAATTATTGCAGTTGCCCTTGAACTTATTTGCATTCTTCTTTGTAGGTTCAACAGAATGCTTTCTCTTCTTCCCTTTGTTGTTGTTGGATTTCACCACATTTTCCTTTGCTTGTGGTATGCTATTCCCAACATGTTTGTCCAAACTTCGGTTGTCTTCTTCAAACCTTAATTGGACTACAAGTTCTTCGATGTTCATCTCCTTGTGCTTATGCTTGAGATAGTTTTTGAAGTCCCTCCACATGGGTGGAAGTTTCTCGATGATTGCAGCCACTTGAAATGATTCACTTAGAGACATATTCTCCGAATGAATGTCATGGAGTATGACTTGCAACTCTTGCACTTGATTGATGACCGTCTTTGAATCTACCATTTTGTAGTCCAAGAACCTTCCCACTATGAACTTCTTGGTTCCAACATCTTCTGTCACGACCCCAAAAATTCTGTTTATTTCTTTTAAAATCTGCTGATGACTACTAGTGGCATAAGATGAACTAAAAACATAGCTACAGGAGGCTACCAGTAGCGCTTTCAGAAATAGGGCAGTTTTAATACCTCTACTAAAAATTCTTTCTAAATTTGTTTAGAACCATTTTAATTGTTCTAAACAATAAATTTACCCTGTTAAACATTTAGTATCATCATCCTTACATTAAATTAATCATTATAATAACAATCAAGTAAAAATAGTTTCAATACTTCATAATAATGATACTTAAACATTAAGTGGAACTTTAAAATACGAGGCCCATTTCTTTTCATTAAAAAAAAAAAAAAAAAAAAAAATCTACTTATATATCTCAAAATCAAGCCCCAAATAGTATTTATCTTTTAAATACTAGAAGAATAAAATTTCATTCCAGAATAATTTTAAATACAAAAAAGGCTTAATCATTGCTCTCTTTTGGTTACCAATAAGTACTCTTCATTCTCGGCCTCATCCTCCATGGGGAATTCAAACACCCATTAAATAAATGCTCTATTTCCTATAAAAAGAGATATGAAACAATTATGAACCACATGGTTTAGTGAATAAAACTTGATAAATATAATAAGAGGTTAATTTCAACATAAAACGTATGAAGTCGTAAAATCTTCTTTCATTGTAAATCTTTTCTCGTCAAACCTTAACTTGAACATAATTCATACACTTTATCTCTTAACTTTGACATTATATTTCATGTAAGTGAATGGAATCATAATCATATTAACATATCATTTGATAATCAACTCATATCACATTCACAACCTTTAGTTCCATATTACTACATTCAAATAAACAATATCATATGATGCGAACCCGGGAGGGGGTCCGCGTCGTAGCTCGCGGAATAACGCTTGGAAAGTTCCAAATTCAGGTTGGAACAGACGAGAACACTACAACCCGAGCCTCACGACGTAAGAACCATGAGTATATTAAACCCAAGACCCGTTACGATGTGGAAACAATAACCGTAATGGTTTGAACGCCACAAAAGATGCCCACGCCTTTGATAAGTTCAATTTGTTGAACGCCACAAATATCCAACAATATTTGATAAGTTCGAAGTTTGTTCAATTCCAAAACAATGTTGAGAAAACACTCAATATATTTTTCATTCATCAAATCTAACTTTTACATTCAATGGAAAAGCATATAAATAGGCAAAATAAACCCTAGTCGCTAACTAACTCTGAATAGAATTCTAATTAGGCTAAAATAGCTAAAATAACTAAAATTACCAAAATTACCAAAATTGGAAAAATAATTAAAAACCAATAAAGGAAATACAAACCAACTGAAATACTAAAATCCCGAAAATCTAATTCGCGCCGCTTACGGCCGTAAGTCCTTCTCAGATCAAAATGTCTCAGTATTAGTTACGACCGTGAAGATTGATGTTACGGCATTAAATCTCCTTCTGAACAAAAATACCAATATTCATTTACAGTCGTGAGAAATGTGATGCGGCCGTGAAATCCATAAGTAAGTTACGGCCGTGAGAAACAATGTTACGGCCGTAATGCATCTTCTACCCAATTTTCTGATCCTTTGACATTAATTGATCTGATTTGAATCTCGACTCGAGCCCAACATGAGACTTGTTCATTTTCCTATGTAGAATATTGTTGAATTGCCCCTATATTGATTTCTCATTTTTGACGTCATTTCCGGATCACATCATTCCATCTTCCTTTAAGATGATTCGTTCTGAATCATAACATTGTTCTTAGCTTCTTTTCCGGATCACATCATCCCCTCTTCCTTTAAGATGATTCGTCCCAAATCATAAAGCTGTTCTTAGCTTGCTCACTTGGTGTAGCCTCGAACCTTCTTCGTACAAGCAATGTTTGATCTTTGACGTTCTCCGAACCTGCTTGACTTCTTGTTTTGGCTTGAATTATAGATTTTCCCGTCAAGCCCACCCTGATTCGTACAATTCCCTCCTTCTTTATGATGGGACGAATCATGGTGTTGTTCTTGAAAAATCAAACTGTACCTCCTGGATCAAACAGAAAATTGTCGATTCCCTGACATGCATTCAATAAATGATACTCCTCCAATTTGTAGACAAGAAGGTATTAAAACACGAGGGGAATTGATCAAGGTTGATGTAAATCAAACTTCCATGCACAATAAACCTGCAAGAAAGATTTAAAAAAAAAACGGGGAGGGAAATGTTAGCGTCTCCATGCACAAGGTATGGATCCTTGTATTCATGATACAAAACCTCCACAACTTTTTTTCCCACCACGAGGCCCTTCTCGTCGCCTCCAAAAGTCAATATACTTTCTTGCTCATTCTCTTCTTTTTTCTCAACCACTTCTTCTAATTTTTCATATTCAACCACCTCTTCAATATTTTTATTGACAATTTCAACATTCAAATGTTGAACTTCTACCCCAACTTCCAATTCATTCCTATCATTGTCAACAATGTTATTTTCAATCTCCTCTTCCACAATTTGATTCTCTGCTTCAAGACTCGGAGTTTGATCCACTACTTCAATTTCTTTTTTCGCACACTCAACCTCCACTTCTAAATTTCTAGGCTCAATCAGCTCTCCTAATTTCTCATGCTTTTGCTCATGCACCTCCTCATAAATAATTTTATCGACATGATTAGGCACCTTCTCAACACTACACAAATTTTTATCTTCTAACTCGTTCCTCAAGTCTCCCTCCTTCTTCTTAACAATCATATCCAAAGGCGTTTCTTGTGATTTAACTACCTCCTCTCTTCCCCTTTCTCTCTCTTGCAACTCGGCTAACTTTTTCTAGCCTATTCTCTCTTCATCTAACTGTATTAATTTCTTGGCCATCTCCATGAATTCATCCTTCATACTCCATTCATCATCTCCGAATTTTCTTTGCTCATCTCGCTTTTCTCGCAATACTTTCTCTTCAAGTATTTGTTCCAGGGTTAACGGCATAAGCTTAATACTTTTCTCATCCTTAACAAATTTATATATATTTCTACGCTTATCATAGACTACTTTCCTCTCACACATCCACGATCTACTCAACAAGATGTCACAAGATTCTAGAGGCACCACACCACATCACACCACACCACAGTTCATCGCTATATCTTCCAAGTGTCAATTTCACCATAACCCCATGGATTACATTTACCTACCCACACTCCTTTAACCACGTCAGCTTATAAGGATTGGGATGTGGTAGTAAAGGTAAGCCAAACTCCTCAACCATGGTGGTATTGGCCAGATCGCAATAATACTCCTTATCAATAATAATATTGCACACTTTACTGCTCACATAACACCTAGTCTGGAAGGTAGGACCGAACTCATAATTCATCCCTTTATGTAGCTTTCAAAATTTTGAGAGACTCAAAATAAGAGGGTCCAGATATTGACAAATATCAAGAAGGAATTTAATGTTGACTCGAAAACGAAAATAATATCAAGAATTTTAAAGAAATTCAAGAAAGTGGTTCTTGAATTTTGACTAGAAATGAATGAATATCAAGAATTTTAATTTGACTTGGAAGGTAAGGAATTATCAAGAATTTTTTTTTTTTTTGAATTATGATGAATTTTCGGAATTAATAAAAATAAAAAAATAATTTTTTTTTAATAAAATCCGAAAATTCGACACGAACGCAACAAAACAAACGGTATTGGATTTGGATGAAAAAAGAACAAGAAAAGCACTTTAATTTTTTTTTTTTTTGAACTGACTCTTATGGATCAAACTGGAAAAAAAAATTACTGCCAAGAAGAACAAGAAAAATTGAAAACAAAGACTCAATTAATAAAAATAGGATATGGATGATTTTTATGGGACTCGATGATAAACATAAAAAACATAAAAATAACACTGGATAGAAAAACACAAGAACCTGAATTCAGAGTCCAACTCTGATACCATATGATGCGAACCCGTGAGGGGGTCCGTGTCATAACTCGCTGAATAACGCTTGGAAAGTTTCGAATTCAGGTTGGAACGGACGAGAGCACTACAACCCAAGCCTCACGACGTAAGAACCATGAGTATATTAAACCCAAGACCCGTTACGATGCGGAAACAAGAATTGTAATGGTTTGAACGCCACAAAGGATGCCCACGCCTTTGATAAGTTCGATTTGTTGAACGCCATAAATATCCCACAATATTTGATAAGTTCGAAGTTTGTTCAATCCCAAAAAGATGTTGAGAAAACACTCAATATATTTTTCACTCATTATAATCTAACTTTTACATTCAATGGAAAAGCATATAAATAGGAAAAATAAACCCTAGTCGCTAACTGATTCTGAATAGAATTCTAATTAGGCTAAAATAGCTAAAATAACCAAAATTACTAAAATTACCAAAATTGGAAAAAGAATTAAAAACCAATAAAGGAAATACAAATTAACTGAAATACTAAAATCCCGAAAATCTGATTCGCGCCGCTTACGGCCTTAAAAGTCGGACTGACGGCCGTAAGTCCTTCTCGGATCAAAATGTCTCGGTATTAGTTACGGCCGTGAAGATTGATGTTACGACCGTAAATCTCCTTCTGAATAAAAATACCAATATTCATTTACGGCCGTGAGAAATGTGATGCGGCCGTGAAATCCATAAGTAAGTTACGGCCGTGAGAAACAATGTTAAGGTCGTAATGCATCTTCTGCCCAATTTTCTGATCCTTTGACATTAATTGATCTGATTTGAATCTTGACTCGAGCCCAACATGAAACTTGTTCATTTTCCTATGTAGAATATTGTTGAATTTCCCGTGTCTTGATTTCTCATTTTTGACGCCATTTCCAGACCACATCATTACTGATGTGATCTCGGGAGGAGGTCACGACGAACACGCGGAATTAACGCCGAAAAAGTTCCGAATTCAGGTTAGAACGGACGGTAACACTACGACCCGAGCCTCACGACGCAAGAACTAGGGGTATATTAAGCCCAAGACCCGTTACGATGGGGAAACAAGAACCACAATGGGGAACGCCACAAAGGTTGTCCACGCCTTTGATAAGTTCAATTGGTGAACGCCACAAAGATATGATAATCTTTGATAAGTTCGAAAGTTCATTCAAGAACAATATTTGGGAGAGAAATAACTCAACACAATTTTTATTCATCAAAGTCTAATATTACATTGAATGGAAATAGAATATAAATAAGCAAAACGAAATTAAACAAACCCTAACCGCTATAGAGGCACAAAGATAACCCTAGACCAATTAAAAACAAAATTTAACCTAAAAATACGCAAAAACCCTAATTTCCGTCTGCATAATTGACTTGTTGTTTTGAAGCCCCGAATGATGGAATTTGGCCATAAAATCAGTCGGCTCAAGGGCTTTAGGCCATGAGTTTTTCTTAGTGGCCCATTTCTACTTAAAAACACATATTATGCATCAAATTCCGACATGGTTGACTGGACTGCACTTTTATTTGGCTTGAATATTTAACTTTCGGTCAAGCCCACTATGATTCGTATCATCATATTTATGGAATGAATGTAATGCATGGTGTGATATGCATGAATGATATGAAACTCATTTTTTTCAGTCTTTTTCTTTCTTTCTTTGAAAAATGACATGAATGAGAAATATAATATTTTTCTTTTCAAAAGATCTTTTTTCTTCTCTCTTTAGGGCTCTTCCCATATTAGGGTCGTACATCGCGCACAAAAATGCTTTCCATAGCACATGTCACAAGAGTGTTCTTTTATACTCACGAGTTTGCTCTTCTTCTTCTTCTTTTCTAGAGCACTTGGCTCATGAGCATGCTAGCTCGAATGAGACTTACTCCCATAACAGACACCCATACTTTCGAATCAGCGTCCACGTCAAGCAGGTGCCCATACACTCTAAAGTGTAACCAACATCGAAAGTCATGTTGCCTGTTTTAAATAAATCTTTCTTTCTTCTAAGGAAATCTAATAGTCCATGACCTCAAATAGAGACTTTATCCCTAGGTGTACAACCTAAATAAGGATTCTTTAAAGTTTCAAAATCATTTCTTGAAAACATCATTTGAAAGATCTTATACATAATCATTTCTTCACATTTTGAAAACACATAATTTGCTCTTTCATGTGAAATGAGCATGCATGCTTGTGATGATGAGATGAAATACTATTCATCAAATATCATATGAAAGACTTTACATAATAATATTCAATCGCATATTGAAACATAATATTTTATCCTTAGCTTAACACATAAAGGATCAAGGTCAAGTCTTTCACTATAGAATAAAGTTTCCTATGTTTAATACATAGAATCCCAACCCTTGAGTTACATCCTAGAAGCTTAATTTAATCCTTAGCTTCATAAAAATCTTGATTCTAATTTGTAGGTGATCGCAAACTTAAGAAAGTAACTCAAACAGATTTTACATCCATAAGTATACATATTTGAACACTTAAAATCATAAGGATTGATTCTAACATAGGGCATATCAATTCACAAGCTTTAGATATAACATCTAGCTATCATTCATTTCTAAAAACTTCAACAAGTCTCATCTTAACGTACTTTCATATTCTTATCTCCATAACTATTATCTTCAAATCTGAAATTCTTATACATACAACCTCAAAATATGTTTAGACCATAAAGTATCAACATCATATGTCTAAAATCTCAAAAATCAGATTCATACGTAAACATCAACCTCAAAAGCATGTTAATCCGTAAGATATCAATATCATATAATCAAAACCTCAAAATCCGATTCATACCATAAGAATAAACATCTTCAAATCTGAATTTTACACTTTATAAGCATGGATATAAGTCATGGAACTTCATCACTAAATGTCCATAACTTCAATTCTTTCTTATACCAACATACTAACTTAAAATAGGATTTCATATGCCATTATACTTGACATAAAGACTTAAATTCTAAGATCCTTTACATAAAATCAGCAACTTAAAACTTCATGTTAATCCTCATCTTTGCATCTTCACATTCTTATAAAATTCCATAAGGACTTTCTAAGGCATACTTCATAACTTAAAATTAGCTTTAAGGTATGAATAACTCTAATTTAAAGTGGTCTTTTAAGCTCATTTATCATAGGGACAAAAACTTAGTTTCAACCTAACTTTGAAATAAGTCTTTAAAACATATCTTCTTTACTCATAACTTTTACATAATATCATCAACATTAAAATTAAATATCCTCATTCAAAAATTAGATTTATAACATCAATAACTCCCATATACACATGTAATTACTTTCATTTAAGTTTCAAAATCAGCACTTAAACTTTTTGTCAATTTCAACTTCTAATGCTTCTTAACCTTCATCCAAACATTTCTCCACTTATAATCATATTCAAAATATATCTAATTGTTGTTATTGATAAGTGTGTTTTACACACTTATTTTGCTTTTAAATCGACAATTTAATTGAAAAATTGAGCAAATTTCTACTTATAATTTGTGTTTATCTTGTACAATTAGGTACAACCTTAATTGGAATGAAAATGGACAAGATCGAAGAGAAATTGAGCTAAAAGAATAGCAAATCTCAAGTCCAAGGACATAATTGAAAGAAATCAAAAGTTTGGGGACTCAATTACAACATCTCAGAAAGTTGGAGGAATAGAGATGCAAATATTTCAGGGGCATAATTGTAATTAAATCCAAAATTAGAGGACTAAATGAAGAAGACCAGAAGATGAGGGACTTGGATTGCAAATTGTTCAAAAGAAAAAAGGAAAAGAAAAAGGAAAAGGAAAAGGAAAAGGAAAAGGAAAAAAAAGAAGAAAAAGACAAAAACAATAAAATAATATATATATATATATATATATATATATATATATATATATATATATATATATATATATAACAACAAGGCATGGGAAAAGCCCATGCCTTGGTTTTTGGGCGCTCGCCTGAGCGGCCATTAACTTGGGCAGTTGAATTTTCATCTGCCCACGAGATCGCGTGGGGTCATTTTTTGGCCCAATTTTGATTTTAATTTCTGTTTTAATTTTTATGATTTAAGGGCTTGTTTGGCTCGATTTGTACGAGTTTTGGGACCTTTTTTAGGTCAAATTTTGGGGTATTTATACCCCTACTTCCCTCTTTACAAAAAACACAATTTTTCTCTCCAAAAATCCTAGCCTCTTCCCTTTTCTTCTTCTTTCTTTTTGCTTTATTTTGTAATGTAGTCTGTAGTTTTGTTTTGTTTCCATGTTTCTAGTATCCATTGAAGGTATAAAGCAAAAAGTGAGGTGAAGATTCAAAGCATTGTTGAAGGAATTTTGGGGTAAAAATCAAGGGAAGTGATTTATTTCATTATCTTGTATTTTTAATCTTTGATTTCTATATTTTGTGATGTATTTTTGTAAACCTCAACTTTTTTGCAATACAATGGGCTAATTGTTTTATGTTGTGATGATTGATGTAGCTTAACTTAGTTTAAGTAATTTTAATGTTTGTTTATTAAGTTTGAGCTTATTTCATGTGTATTTGTCATTGAGATTATTCCATGTGTTTGATTAATCACCAAATATATGTTTTCTAAAGTGTATGATAATCGAGAGATATTGTGCATTTTAGACCAAATAACAAATGTTCTAGGTTCTTGTTAAGGATAGAGATATACCTTAAACTTTAGATGATCCATTGAGTTATTTTCATAAAGAGTTAATGCAATTGATTGAACTTTAATTGACATAAATATATAATAGGTTAAACCAATTGATTAGGGTTAATTTCACTCGAGAGAGGTAATTAGCTAAACTTGAAAAATCGGATTTAACATTGTAAATGTGTAATTTATTAATTTGCATATGTTGAGAAATTACTTAAGCAAGAGTTAAGTGAAATCATGAATCCCAACTACTTTATCTTTCATTTTCCTTATTTTAATTTGGTTTAAAATTAGTTTCTTTAATTTAGAATTGTCAAAAATCCATCTTTTAATTTTGTGTTTCTTTTTATTGTTAGAATTAAATTAATTAAAGTTGTATAATCTAAAGTAAACATTCCTCGTGAGATTGACAATCCGGACTCAAAAAGTCTACTTTATTACTTGTATACGACCCATGCGCTTGTGGTACACACTATTTTGAGCGAACAAGTTTTTGGCGCCGTTGCCGGGGAATGTTTTTACTTTGGTTATTACTTTAGTTAATTTTTTTTAATAACTTGTAATTATTTTTCTTTTATGTTTTATTTGGTTACCTTTGGTTAACCACCACTATTCTAATCTTTCTTGTGTTTACTTTTCTTTCTATGCATATTTGATTCTAACATTGGCAAAATTGGAAAGCAATTGCAATGAACAGTCTCAATATTGGTGATGAATACATGCTTGAAGAATATTCAAGTTGTGAAATTTGTTACAAGATGCATTGTAATGGACAATGTTTGTTTTCGGGCCATAGTTTGATTACGTCGAAGCTTATTAAGTTTAGACAATATTTGAAATGTCGAAAACAAGCAATTGACACATTGGATATAAGTTACATGCTCTTGGGAGATTGTGTGCCTTATGATTGGGATGAGGACATCACTCTTGTAGGAGATGGTCCTCCACTCTTGAATGAGAAGGTACTTGCAAAGTATTACAATAAACTTGCCAAATTGGATGAAGATGATATCCTTATGGGGGATGCCATGTATTAGGAAGAATTTCAAATGTGGGGGTATAATCCACTCTTGAGGATTAATAGGAAAAACTTGTCATTGCCCATGGATTCAAATTTTGGATCTGTCATTCAATCTAAAGAGGCATCAACTAATGGAGATGAACTTGAAGAGAATGACAATCTAATCACACAAGAATCACATGGGGAAGTAGCAATTAATAAGAAAGAGATCAAATCAAACTTTCTCAACTTCATTGATTGTCCAATAATTGAGTTTGTGATTAAGCCATTTGAGGAGGTGCAAGTCTATTTAGTTGAGTTTGAATTGGATGGAATAGGCAAGTCCCATGACATTGGAAGGGGAAAAGTGCAAGTATTTCGAATCAATGAAGAGTAGGGCAGAGCCAAAAGAAGCAAAATGGGCAAGGCATCAAAAGCTATATTTAGAGTGCCATGAAAATTCTATACGGAGAGTCGAGCTAATGACTTTAAAATAAGCACTTAATGGGAGGCAACACATTCTCTATCCTTTACTTGCTTTATTTACTTTCTTGCATTTTATTTACTTTCTTACAAATAAGTTGGTTAGGCCCAAGTCTCTATCTTCCACATTTATTTTCCTCAAGTTGGGTAGTGTAAAATAGCTCCAATGCATTCTCATTTAATTCTAGCATGCACTCATGTCAAACTTTCAAAGTCAAATATTAGCTTAAAACTCATTTTTAAATCACTTGGTGCATATTGTATTTTGTCTACAAATGTGATTTAATGTTGAGGTGGATGGACAAATTATATTGGATTTATGAATTAGAATTTAGATGTTGAATGTGATTTATATTTTTGGGTCATTAACCACATAATATCTACTCTTTTCTTGTATTTTCATAGGATGCTCACAAGGTATTCGATGAAATGCCTCATTGGAGAAATTTGTATTCAATTGATTAGAGGCTTCAACACAAGTTTGGGGGCGGATTGTTGGTGCTTGCCATGAGAATTTCACATACCCAAGACTACTAATGAGTAACCCACCACTTCTTGGGAAGTCTAGTAAATTCTTTCCTCTTACTTTGATTTTATTTTACACATTGAGGGCAATGTGCATTCAAGTTTGGGGGTGATTTCTTATTGTGTATTGACATGTTAGATAGCCTTGTCGACCAGGATTACTTGATGTTTAAAATTGTTATTGATTCATGATTTCTGACCAATATGCTACTTGTGTCTATTTTTACAAAATGCTTATCCATGCAAGATCCTATTTACATTGAGCACAATAGTCATGATTGATTGTTGGTGAGTTTGGGAATTGTTGAAGGGTGAAGAGGTTAATGGAGTAAAAGAACTAGGTTGTGAGCTTGTATTTTTAATTTTTATCAACCTATCCAATTTTTTCTAATGCTCTAAAATCTCTTGATCCTAATGTAAGACAAGTTTGGGGGTGGTTGACCTAGTGAAGGAGACGGTCTAGACGTGTGGTGATTCCATGGATGTTGGAAATAAATTTTTGTGTGGAGTGTCTTTCACCAAGTATAAGCTAAGTAATGACCGTATGCTAAAGTTTTAAGCCCATTTTAATTTTTGCATTGCATTACCCTATCTCGAAGCCTTTTTGACTCGAGTGATTAAGCCCGTAGGAATATCTTAAAACTTGGTGCCTTAAGTTTGAAACTTGGGAGTCACCGGCCTAAAACTCGCTACATGGGTCAATTAGAAAGCTTAATGAGTAGGGTATACACACACTTTAAAAATAAAAATAAAAAGAGAGAGAGCACTTCATCATTGCATTTGCTTAATAGTCTACCTCACTTCGTAGCCTTTTTGACTCGAGTTATTAAGTTCGTAAGGGTATTTTGAAATTTGGTACCCTTTGGTCTTGAAACAATCGAGGAGCTGCCGACCTAAAGCTCGCTACATGGATCAATTAGAAAGCTTAAGGGAGCGGGGAAGGCACGAGCATTCATCACGTTAGTTTTTAGAAATCATACATTTGTACTTGTATAAAGGCTTAGATTAATAGTGGGTCTAAATTGCTTAGTATAAACTTGAATGTCGAAGCACTCATTTAGTGAAGAGTTAGTGTACTTCTAGATTGTCGAAATTGTCTGTAAAACATCACCAAACTAGAGTGAAAAAAGAAAAGAGTGATTTTAAAGTACCCTCTAGAATTGCATCCCGGGATAAAAAAGAAAAATATCTATTGGGGATGAATGTCACGAGTGGGAAATGAAAGAATTGACCACTAATGGTGTGTTAGTTTTGACTTGAAACCTCTTTACTCATCAATATTCTCGAAACTTAAATTAACGATTGAAAGTGGTTACACACACACACACCCCGATCGAACATCGGATAAGCTAAACTTCTTTTTGGTAGCATTATTTGGAAACATACTTTTGAATTGATTATACAATTTTACATTCATGAGTAATTTGCAAGTTATCTAGCATTGTTGATCTATATTCCATATTACTTGATTGCACTAGTAGATAATTTTACTCGAAACGAGCAAAAGCTCAAGTTTGGGGGTGTGATAAGTGTGCTTTACACACTTATTTTGCTTTTAAATTGACAATTTAATTGGAAAATTGAGCGAATTTCTACTTATAATTTATGTTTATCTTGTACAATTAGGTACAAGCTCAATTGGAATGAAAATGAATAAGATCGAAGAGTAATTGAGCTAAAAGAAGAGCAAATCTCATGTCCAAGGACCTAATTGAAAGAAATCAAGAGTTTGGAGGACTCAATTGAAACATCTCAGAAAGTTGGAGGGCTAGAGATGCAAATATTCCAGGGGCATAATTGTAATAAAATTCAAAATTCGAGGACTAAATTGAAGAAGACCAGAAGATGAGGGACTTGAGTTGCAAATTGTTCAAAAGAAAAAGGAAAAAAAGGAGAAGAAAAAGAAAAAAAAAGAAGAAAAAGACAAAAACAATAATATATATATATATATATATATATATATATATATATATATATATATATATATATGACAAGAAGGCATGGGAAAAGCCCAAGCCTTGGATTTTGGGCACTCGCCTGAGTGCCCATTGACTTGGACAGTTGATTTTTCATCTGCCCACATGATCGTGTGGGTCATTTTCGGCCCAATTTCGATTTTAATTTTTGTTTTAATTTTTATGATTTAAGGGTCTGTGATGACTCGATTTGGACGTGTTTTTGAAACCCTTTTTAGGTCAGATTTTTGGGATATTTATACCCCCCCCCCCACTTCCCTCTTCACAAAAAACACAATTTTTCTCTCCAATTAGGGGTGGGCGTGGGTTGGGTTGGGTCGGTTTTTTGCCCAACCGGAACCCAATCCACTATGATCGGGTTGAAAAAAAATCAACCCAACCCAATCCAATCAAGTTTCGGTCGGGTTGGGTTGGGTTGGGTGGTTTGGGCTTTGGTCCAATTAAATAAAATTCTTAGAAAATTAAAAAATTATACCCATAAATCAATTATTAACTCAAATAAATTATGTACAATATAATAAGCTCAAATATAATAAATTAAATACTTGCTAATAAAACTAAAATATGTTCAAATTATATTTGAGTTTCATCCAAATTAAAAATGGATTTAAGATTCTTAAAATTTAAATGGTCTTATATTTTTAAAATTTTGATTGGGTTGGGTTGGGTCGGGTTGGATTGGGTTTGTCATCCAACCCACAACCCAACCCAACCCAAACAATTTTTTTTTATAACCCAACCCAACCCAATTTTCATCAAAACCCAACCCAACCCGATCGTGTTGGGTTGGGTTGGGTTGGGCGGTTTTGGCGGGTTGGGCGGGTTGATGCCCACCCCTATCTCCAATACCCTAGCCTCTTCTCCATTTCTTCTTCTTTCTTTTCTTTCTTTTTGCTTTATTTTGTAATGTAGTTAGTTTTTTTTTTTTCCATGTTGCTAGTATCCATTGAAACTATAAAGCAAAAAGTGACGTAAAGATTCAAAGCATTGTTGAAGGAATTTTGAGGCATAAATCAAGGGAAATGATTTATTTCATTATTTTATATTTTTAATCTTTGATTTCTATATTTTGTGATGTATTTTTGTAAACCTCAACTTTTGTGCATATATTTATACAATGGGCTAGTTGTTTTATGTTGGGATGATTGATGTAACTTAATTTAGTTTAAGTAATTTTAATGTTTGTTTATTAATTTTGAGCTTATTTCATGTGTATTTGTTATTGAGATTATTCCATGTGTTTGATTCATCACCAAATATATGTTTTGTGAAATGTATGATAATCGAGAAATATTGTGTATTTTAGACCAAATAATAAATTCTCTAGGTTCTTGTTAAGGATAGAGATATACCTTAAATTCTTGATGATCCATTGAGCTATTTTCAAAAAGAGTTAATGCAATTGATTGGACTTTAATCGACATAGAAATATAGTAAGTTAAACCAATTGATTAATGTTAATTTCACTTGAGAGAGGTAATTAGCTAAACTTGAAAAATCGGGTCTAACATTGTAAATGAGTAATTTATTAATTTGCATGTGTTGAGAAATTACTTAAGCAAGAGGTAAGTGAAATCATGAATCTCAACTATTTTATATTTTATTTTCCTTATTTTAATTTGGTTTAAAATTAGTTTCTTTAATTTAGAATTGTCAAAAATCCATCTTTTAATTGTGTGTTTCTTTTTATTGTTATAAGTAAATTAAATTAATTAAATTTGTATCATCTAAAGTAAACGTTCCTCGTGGGATCGACAATCTGGACTCAAAAAGTCCACTTTATTACTTGTACTCGGCCCTGCGCTTACGGTACACACTATTTTGAGCAAGCAGTTATCATCCTTAAAGCATAATTCCCAACATCTAAAATATAGCACAACATCAACATAACTCAACAAAGTTATTGTTGTTTCACTCAAAAATTTTCATAAGAACAAGATCCATAACCTTAAAAATCTTTAGTCTTTAAATCAACTTATAGATGGACTTTTATACATGAAACCCATGAAAAAGCTTAAGCCATAAGAGAGAACATGATTTAGTGTACAAAATCAATTTAAATCATGGTTTAATACTTTTATATGAAAATAAGTCTCAAGTCTTAGTGAATTCACTCAAAGTGAATTTAAGGGCATTCAAAATTAAAAACAGCAACTTAATTCTCCCTTTAAATCTGAATTCTAATACATGTAGCTTCATACCCAAGCTTAAATCATGAAATAGAATACCCTTAATCCTAATTCAACATCCCCACTTAAAAATTGGATTTAAAGTATGAATAACTCTAATTTGAAGTGGTAATTTACACCCTTCTATAATAAAAACATCAACTTTATTTTTCACAGATTTTGAACTAAGTTATTAAAACATATATCCACTCACACCTTTCATCAAACACTTAGAAGGTGATTTTTGGTTTTAACATAAATCTTGGTATATGGGTTATCAATTCAATACCCATTTATAAAAAAATACATCAAATAGTAAAATCATGTAAAAATCTTCTACACCTTATAAGAAACTAACTCAATTAAAACATAAACCAAGTTTTACTCACCTTCTAACTCATAAATGATGATTTGAGCCTTTACCCCTACAATTAATTAACCAAGTGTCATGGTAACTTCAATATACTAAAAATCTTACCAAGAAATTCAACCCAAAATTGAGAATTTCGTGATTTTGAAGAATCTGTTTCGAACCAAAAATGCTAGCAATAACCTTCGTTTTGCCTCTGCCGATGCTGCTAGTATCCTCGGTACAGCAGGATCTCATTTCTTCCATTTTTACCTTTGATTTCTCTCATTTTCCTCTCAATTTTCAGTCTCTCACCCTCTTCTCTCTGGTTCTACCGACTTTGAAGAACAAATGGGGCCTAAATCATTTTGAATAGATACAATATGATGGGTTTTCAAAACAGTCCCATACTTTCAAGTTTGCACAAATTGGCCCTTATGTAATTGCAAACTAAGTCCTCAAAGCTTTCTTTTCTATTATCCAAGTCCTATAACTCTTGAAGAATAATTATTTTTCACCAAAATAAGTTGAGGTGCCAAACATGCTCTTAAATTAATAATATGGGAATGCCAAGTGTCTATTCTCCCATTTTTTTATGACTAAAAATTCTAGGTTTTTTCATCTCAAGTTGCAACCTTCGGGTCAATATTTGAAGATCAAGACGAGTTCCATTTTGGTCGATCTTTATACCGTTGTAAAGTTCATACTACAAGCTTCGTAATGCTTATTCATGCAAAGAGAACTGATAACTATACCGCCCGTACCGTTCTTCGTCCAAAAATAACTGGTCAACTGGATTTCCATACTTTGCCAAATTTCTTGATTTTCTCAGTACTTTTATCATTTCAAATATGCAACTTCAACTCGATATTTGAAGTGCTTCCCAACCTCAATTGTACTAAAATTTGATACCAATACGTACATCTCATTGTGGACTGCAAGGTAGTATAACATGAAAAGATATAAAATTACCATGTTGTTCACACCATCCTCTCAAACATGGCTACTCGATTACCACTTAGAATTATTTTGAAGATTTTCAGCATTCCAACTATTCTTCTAATGTAACTTTAGTTCAATTTTTGAAACACTTCTTGACTTTAATATTGATCAAACTTGATACCAATACTTAGATCTCATCATGAACTATAAAACGGTATAGCTTGCAATGGCCAAAGATCACTATATAATCCACAAAATGATCACAAAGTTGTGTTCATCACAATGGCAAAATTGTAATTAATAGGACTTTATAAAATTTCCAGCTTAATCCTCAACTATGAAATTCCATCCCATTAAGTTCAAATATCATATACAACTTTCTTTTATGCCAATTTAGTCTCTAAAGTTACCAATAACGTCAATTTATCCTGTTTTCTTATAAATTCTATATTATCTCTTCATACAACACATGAAATTGTCTATTCTCTAAGAAAAAAACTGATTCTAAATTTCTTAATAAATTATTTAGGGTACAAAATTTTCAGGTTGTTACATCTTCAGTCTTGTATTTCTTTTCCAAGGATTCCCATAGTTCATTTGCAGATTTCTTGGAACAATATACATTGTATAAGGTGTTGTCTAAGCCATTCAGAATGTAATTCTTACATAAAAAATCTAAATGTTTTCAAGCATTCAAAGCAATCAATGATGCCCAATTGTTTTCTCCTTCTTGTACGGCAGGAGGATCTTCATTCAAGAATTTTACCAAGTTGAGGGTCGTGAGATATAATAGCATTTTCTGTTGCCACCTTTTGAAATCAACCCTAATAAATTCTATGGATTTCCCCTATGTGGAATGGAGTTTAAATGTAAGATAATAGGGATAGCCACAACCGGAGGAATCACATTAGTAGTAGTTGTAGTCACAATCGGAGGAATCACACTGGTGGGAACACTTCCTTCAGAAGTTCCCATGTTCGAAGTATCATTCGAAGTAGTATCGGTATTAACAGTAAATTCTAGTTTCAACCCAGGAGAGAGAATCCCTCAATCTAAAATTATTAGAAAGGTTCTTCGATCACTACCTGAGAGATTTAGACTCAAGGTTACAGCTATAGAGGAAAGCAAAGACTTAGACTCTTTTAAGATAGAGGAATTAGTTGGGTCCTTGCAGACTAATGAACTTACCGTATCTCACACTAAGGAAAATAAGTCTATTGCTTTAAATACCACTAAGGATGAAAAATGTGACTCTACTGATTAGAAATGTCTAAAAGCTGAAGAGTTTGCCTACCTTGTTAAAAAATGAATTACGCCTTTTAAAAACTTAACAAGGATTTTCAATCTAACAATACATGTGAATCTAGAAAATTGTGGGAAGACCGTAGAGAAAGGAAAATAGTGAAGGCTGTAAGAAGTCACAATCTTAATCTATTAGATGTTTTGAGTGCCAATGTTTTGGACACATTAAGTGTGAATGCCCTAAATATAAAAAATTAAGGGTAGTGGAAAGGCATTAAATGTAACTTTGACTGATGATGCGTCTGAATCTAATAATTTGAGTGAATCATAATGAGGGATCAAGATTCATGACCTTTGCCCCTAGCGTTAAGCTTGACAGTGAGAATGATGATGATGATGATGATGATGATGATGATGATGATGATGATCAAAGTAACTGTAATGCGGATGAGTCTATTATTGATCCTTATTGGGAATAGATTTATAATTAGTTACATAATGTAGCGACCCAAATTTTAAAATGCAAAATTCATAAATTAAGTTTTGTCTGTACGACTTTCCAAACAAAATTACAATTTATTTTACGCCTTTCGAGTCGTCTAGCGGAACATTCAATATAAGAATTTAAGAACGATTTTAAACTTGAAAAATCAATTTTCTATCAGGTTGAATTTACATCATTCATCAAATTCAAATTATTGTTGGCCCAACTAACGAAATTAGTCTCTTATTTTCAAACTCGTTTTGGGACCAATCTATTTTAAAATTATTCTTAGTCCATTAATTTTCTTAAGCCCAAGTTTAAGTCCAAGATCAGACCAAATCAATTATCCATTTATGTTGAAATTCAGGGTTGTAGGGTTGAGGGAAACCACTATTCAGCTAGTGTCAAAAACCAAAAACCAAAAATCAAACATTTTCCATCTCCCAAAACTCCTCACACAAGGCAGATTTCTCAGAGGCCCGAATACTGCAACTAGGTAAATCTCTCAACACTTTAGTCGTTCATTTCCATTTATTATCTTCTCAAACAAAGCTTTTCAAACTATTTCTCCCAGCCGAATCTTACAAGTTCAAGCCTCATGACCAATAAACCCTTCTCGAAAATCTCTTCAGGTAACTTCTTGGAAAGAATTTTCAGATTTCATTATGAATCCTATAGTCTTGTGTTTTCTTTTCAATAGAACACAAACACACACACACACACACACACAAAAGGAAGAGGAAATCTCGAGTTTTGGCATTGAGCTTCCACCACTCAGTTCAAACCCAACAATCCAATTCGCATGATTTTATACATTTTCACCATGTGAGTACTTCATCACGGAGATCACAAATAAAAAAAATGTAAGAATAGGAAGTTTGAAGATGAAGCATTGAGTAGAGTCGAGTTTCGAAACGAGTCTGTAGACCCAATATTTTCTCCTCCATTTCTTTTATCTTGTGACTGAGGTTTTGGGAGCAGTGAAGGACACTTGAAAACCCATCGTTTCCAGTAATGAGTGGCCAGAGCAGTCCTTGGTAGCCGGATTTGGCCACTGCACAACCTCAATCTTTCTCTCCCTCCTGGTTTAATGTCACATGGCCGATCTTGGACGTCTTCCTTCCCCCGATTGGCCTCAATTTTGGTCACACTCATTGAAATGTAAAACCCAAAATTTGAATTGAACCCAAGTTTCATTTTCACTCTATTCCTCTGTGCAAATGCCGAACTAAGTGATAGGGATGAGGGCTTGCTGAACTAAGTGATAGGGATGGGGGCTTTAGTTATAAATGTTCGAAACTTGATTTTAAATTCTCAAGTTTTGCCAATAATTTAAGTCGGTCCCAATTTTTAATTTAACTTCCTCTATAGCCTTACAGTTTGGTCTTCTTTAAATTAAATTTTAAAAGCACACTATGATTCCATCATATTGGCTCTAAACTTTCTTATTTTGGTAATTAGATCCTAAAATTTAAAGATTTATCAAATTAATCACTCCCTTTATTTTCAAAAAGTTCAATTAAGTCCCTAAAAGTTTTAAAGTATTAATTTGGACCTAGTATCCTAAATTATGTTTATTTAAATTGTTCTTACTAGACGAGGTCGCAGAAAAACTTTAAAGCTCGGTAACTTCCCATTCGTTTAGTTTCAAGAAAATTTCCCTAAACTTGAGATGTGGTTTACATTAAAGCAATTGTGGTTATTTTGTCCATGTTATTTCTTGATATATGATTTTAATTGTGATAAGATGCTTCTAAGTATGAAAAGGTTTCCAGAGATCGTAAATAGTTCTGGGATCGAAATTAGGTCCTTGGGCTTATCCCACAATTTTATTTAGCGCTAATAACATGTTGTCAGGGACTGTAAATAGGTTCGGGAACAAAATTGGGTCCTTGGGGATGTTCCACATTACATTTTTAAAAGGAAATTTTGTATTGGTATTATATTCATAATTTGATTTTATGTTTGAATTTAACTGGACTGATTGTTGTATCTCCACTAAGTATAATTCATTATGCTCACCCAACTATTTCTGCCTTTCAGGTTAAGGAGATCGACGATGCATGACAATAAGCGAGGCAATTCTGATTAAATGATAGACCATTAAATTTATAAATTTTTAAAACAAATATTTTAATAGTTGGTTTCCATTTGTTAATTTACTTTCAAAATTTAGTAATTCACAAAATTTGGCATTTTGCTTATTATTATGTTTGGTAGTTACAATTTGATTTGAGTAAACTATTTCAATAAATGATGCTTCCGCATTGTTTTTCTAAAAGATATTATTTTAACAATCATTTTCCATTTGTCAAATTAATTTTGAATCCTATTATTTTGAAAGTTTGATGATTTGTTTATTATGTTTGGTATTGAAACTTAAATTATTTCAATCAAATACGCTTCCGTATCTAATTTTTAGTTGTTATTCTTTTAGAGAAAAAAAATATATTACATATTTGATGTTTATTGAAAATGACTATTTAAACAAAATTTAGACTTTAGTAGCATTCCTAGTTAATAGAATTTGAGGCGTTACACATAAGGAGGTCCAACAGATGAAAAAGATTAATCAATCGATCCATAAGAAACTGAGTGGTGTTGAGGTGGAAAAACAGGCTCTAGTTCTTGAACTTCAGGAATCCACTAAAATTTTGGAAAATTTGAAGATTGAGAATGTTTCTCTAGTTTAGAAGAACAAGACTTTAGAGGATGAGTTAGAGAAGACCAAAGCTCAATTACATAGTTTCTCTAGTGGATCTAAGAAGCTTGACAACATTTTAGGAGTCAGCAGACCTGCAAGAAATAGAGGAGGTTTAGGTTTTAAGGAATCTAATACACAAAAACAGAACACTCCTACAAATGTTCCTGCATCGGGAAAGGTCGATCCAAAGAAAACTGAAAAATGTGATGATCATTCTTTCAGCAAAATGAGGTTCCACACTTGAGGAATCAGAACATGAAATCTAGATTTCCTCCAAGGTTTATTCCTACATGTCATAACTATGGTGAGTTGGATCACATTAGGCCAAGATGTAGGAAGCTTATGACTAGAGACAACAATCATGATGTTCCATCATAGGTAAAAGCTCTAGCTAACCAAGTTAGTCACTTGACTAAAATGGTGAGTCACATGACTAAGACTAATTTACCTCACTGGAAAGTCTGGGTTAGGAAAAGTGACCGCACTTATCCAAATAATTATTTAAATTGCTATGTTGCTCTTAAATCTGAAAAATGATGTGATGAGGTATCTTGATAGTGCATGCTCTAGACATATGTGTGGTTATAAAGCCTTGTTCTCTTCTTTATCTGATTGTAAAGTTGGAACCATTACATTTGGAGACGTGCTATTGCACCTATTATAGGTAAGGGTATAATTAAAATATCTGGTATGCCTGCCTTTAATGATGTTCTCTATGTAGAAGGTCTTAAATCTAACTTGTTTAGTATTAGTCAAATTTGTGATGATGATTACGAGGTTAGTTTTGTCCAGAAAAGATACACTATGTATGATTCTAGAGGTAATGTTATCCTAGAAGGTAGTAGGACTGTTGACAATTGCTATAGGGTACAAACTAGTTCTGTCTATGCTTGTTGTGGTGCCAAACTCGATACCTCTGAACTGTGGCATCAAAGACTAGCTCACATGAACTAAAAAAACCTTTCGAAGTTGTCAAAACATGAGTTGGTCAGTGGTTTTCCTAAGATCAACAAACCTGATAATGTTGTTTGTGAACATTGTCAACAGGGAAAACAACTTAAAGCATCTCATAAACAAGCATCTAGCATATTGACTACTAGACCTATTGAGCTTTTGCATATGAACTTGATGGTACCTTCTAGAACTAAGAGTTTAGGTGGTAAGAGGTACATTCTAGTTGTGGTAGATGACTACACTAAGTTCACAAGGATTGATCTATTGAGAGAAAAATTTGAGACACATAAGATAGTGAAGTCTTTGATTAAAAGACTTCAAAATGAAAAAGAGAGACAAATTGCTAGGATTCGTAGTGATCATGGGAAATAATTTGAGAACTCTCAATTTGAGGGCTTTTGCTTGGAATAAGGAATCCTACAAGAGTTCTCTTCTCCAATCACAACACAACAAAATGGAATTATTGAGAGGAAAAATCGTGTTTTGCAAGAGATTGCTAGAGCCATTATACCTAGTAAAAATGTATCTGTGCATTTTTGGGGTGAAGCTATTAGCACAGCATATCACATTGTGAATAGAGTTTACATTAGACCTAAAATTGATAAAACCCCATATGAGATGTGGAAGGGTAAAAAGCCTAGCGTCAAATATTTCAAAGTGTTTGGGAGTAAATCAATAACTTGAGAGAGAGAGAGAGAGAGAGAGAGAGAGAGAGAGAGAGCCTAGGTAAGTTTGATTCTAAAAGTGATGAAGGAATATTTCTAGGTTATGCGAAGAATAGTAGAGCATTTCGTGTCTACAATTCTCAAACACTCACTGTTATGGAATCCATAAATGATGGTGTAGAGGATGGCATTCTTTAGGGAGAACCTTTTGGAAATTTGGATGAATTAGACATGTTAAGAGATAATCAAAACTTTGAGTCCATTTATCACTCTAATTCAGAATCTCAAAACTCTCCTAAAGATGTAGGTACTCAATGTGAGAACCTTCATCCAACTTTAAGAAACCATCTTTAAGTAACACTCTCATGAGAACCATCGTCAAGGGTTAAGGCTAATCATCCTAAAGATAACATGCTTGGTGACTTAGATGAAGGAATGAGATTACGTAAAAGAGCTTTGAACAATTTAACTCACACAAGTTACGTATCTCAGTTAAAGCCTAAGAAAGTAGATGAATTTTAGATGAATGCAATGCATGAAGAATTGAATAAGTTTGTCAAGAATTATGTGTGGTATTTAGTACCTAGGCCTGAAAATTCTAATGTGATTAGTACCAAGTGGATATTTAAAAATAAGACTGATGATCAAGGGTCAATAACATGAAATAAGGTCAGGTTGGTTGCTCAAGGATATACACAAGTTGAAGGAGTAAACTTTGATAAGACATTTGCACATGTTGCTATGCTTGAATCAATTAGAATTCTTCTTGTTGTAGCTTGCTCCCTAGGATTCAAGCTTTATTAAATGGATGTCAAGAGAGCATTCTTAAATGGAATTCTTTAAGAAGAGGTGTATGTTGAACAACCGAAAGGCTTTGTTGGTTCAAGATGTCCACAACATGTCTATAGACTTGTATGGACTGAGAAAGATTTGTATGGACTGAAACAAGCTCCTAGAGCTTGGCATGACAGACTAACTGCATATCTTTTAGAACATGGATTCTCTAGAGGTGGAGCAGATAGAACATTGTTCATTGGGAGAGGGCAATGCTGCTCCGGTCTTCTTCTCCGATGACGCTGCTCAGGCTACTCCGAAAACATTGCTCCAGTCTTCTTCTCCGACGACACTCCAACGTGGGTCCTTCTCCGATGCACCTATGGCATGGATACCTTGCCTTCTCCGACTCTTCTCCTTTCTTGGTTCAGCTGCAAAGGAAAAGGTAAGTCAAATTTCTCTGAGCTTGTAGCTCGTATATTATATAATCTCTAAGTATATATGTATAGGGTTAGGGGTTAGGATGCTAACTGTTGGGTGAGTAGGTTAATGGCCTACTTGCATAATTATTTATTATAAATATGTATAAAATGTCATTGTAATTTTACTTATTCTTCATTCTCACATCCATTCTGATTGTTCCGTTATTTTTTATGTACATTTTTTAAATTTTAATTTTGTTTCTCAAAATACACAATTAAAACTTTTTGATCAAGTGACAAAGAGACTCTTTATCTTGATAATTTAATAATGTTATTTTTTGTTTCTTGTTTTATGATTTTGCTCTTTAGTTCAAAGATATGAGTTCACCAATTACTTCTAATAGTACTTCGATTGAAGATGAAATAGCTAAACCGCTTTTGAAATATGTAACAAAATATGATAGAATCAATGAAGGGGGTGATAATATTAGTTGGGAGTGCAATTTTTTTCATAAAAAAAAAAAATCTTCATATACAAGTGTTAGGGCACATTTGTTGAAATTGTCTTGTTTTGGTATAGGAGTTTGTAAAAAAAAGTACTTCCTCCGTCCCACAAAGATAGGCTTACTTCTATTTTCACATGTATTAAGAAAACATAATTAATATATGTTAGAACTACAAATTTACCTACATTCTACCTAATATACCCCTACATTAAATAATGAGTTGTCCATATTTGTTGATAACGATGCATATTAAATAGGGGTTTATTAGAAAATGAAGACATTAATATACTTTAAAAAAAGAAAGTGGCATATATTTGTGGGACAAACAAAAAAGGAAAATAAGCATATCTTTGTAGGACGGAAGGAGTAACTACAAAGGATATCAGTGAGATGCAAAAGTTAGATGATGAAGCGAAAAATAATGAGCCCAAAAGAGTACCATTGCCTACGGAAAGAATTTCTATTGGGACTGCTACTAGGAATGATGATGTTACTTTTCATATGATGGAGCAAAAGTAAAGAAAAACTGGTGCACTTGAAAAAGCTTTTAATATGACATCTCGTGAACAATTGGATTCAAAAATTGCTACGTTATGCTATACAAGTGGTGTGTCATTTAATCTTTCCAAAAATCCTTATTTTGTCAGTTCTTATAGTTTCATTGCAAATAACCCCTTATCAAGATATGTGCCTTCGGGTTATAATAAGTTAAGAACCACTCTCCCTCTAAAAGAAAAGAGAAATGTGGAAAGATTATTGCAGCCTATAAAAAGCACATGGGAAGAAACAGGAGTAAACATTGTGAGTGATGGATGGATTGATCCACAAAGAAGGCCATTAATTAATTTCATAGCTGTGTCTGAGAGTGGACCACTGTTTTTAAAGGCTGTTGATTGTATGGGTTAAATAAAGGATAAATTTTAATTTCCAACTTGATGCGAGAGGTTATAAATGAAATTGGCATGAAAATGCTATTTAGGCAATTACAGATAATGTTGCAAATTGCTGGGTCAATCATGGCACTTACGCACCTATGCTTCAATCTTTGGCCTTGAAGTTATTGGTACAACCATCTTCTTCATCGTGTTGTGAGAAAAACTGGAGTACCTATTCATTTGTGCGTTCGCTTAAAAGGAATAGGATAACTCCAAAATGTGCTAAGGATTTGGTATTCGTTCATAGCAATCTTCGTCTATTATCGAGGAGGAGTCTACAATACTTCAAAGGAGATACTAGGATGTGGGATATTGGTGGTGATACATTTGATTCATTTGAAGATGTTGGAGTGCTCCAAGTTGCTAATTTGTCACTAGATGAACCAAATTAGAGGCAATAATATTTACTGATGATAGAGATGAAGATATTGGGGAAGTAGCTGAAGATAAATGACAAATTCATAGATTATTTTTTTATGTCTTGTTGAACTTCATGTTATAACTAAATTTAAACAATAAATTATATTTTTTATAATTGATATACTTGTTTTGATTCAATAAATATATAATGTATTGTTTGTATATTAAACTAAAATATAAAATAAGAAAATTAATTTGCATGTCCCCAAACATGTCGTGCCCTATCTTTTTGAAAAATTGCTTGTCGGTGTCGTGTCGTGTGTCGCGTCATGTCCGTGCAACTTAGATGAGCATGGTAGGAGAACTAACTTTCTTTCTTGTTTTCAAGTTAAGAAAACTGATGATTGGATGTTTATATCTCAATCTAAATATGCTAAAGATCTTGTTCAAAAATTTGCCTTAGACAACAAAAAATATAGCAGAACACCTATAAGCACTAGTGTTAAGATCGTTCTTGATCCTGCAGGAAAAAGTGTAGATCAAATTATAGAAGCGTGATAGGTAGTTTACTCTATCTTACTGCAAGTAGACCTGACATATCTTTTAGCGTAGGTGTTTGTGCTAGATTTAAGGCTGACCCTAAAGAATCTCATTTAAATGCTATGAAACATATTATTAGGTATGTTAATGGAACTATAGGTTATGAGATTTATTATTCTAATGGTTATAGTCTAGATTTATCTGGGTATTCTGATGCTGACTGGGTAGGAAATGCAGATGATGGAAGAGTACCTCAGGTGGTTATTTCTATGTTGGAACTAATCTTGTAGCTTGGACAAGTAAGAAACAAAATTTCATATCTTTATCCACGACTGATGTTGAATATATTGCTGCAGGATGTTGTACTCAAATGCTCTGGATTGTGATAATACTACTACTATCATCAATATCTCTAAAAACCAACAAAGCAAGTTCCAGATGTCCATCAATTCTGTTGCCATGTAGGGCAATTTCTGACAATGCACGCCTCTTGTAAGGCAGCAAAGCTTCCATGGATTTGATGAGTGTCAAACTTGTTGATTTATTCTTTCAAGATTGTTGAATTTTCTTTTCCTCCATTAGTGAGGAGGGTCCATCCATTATATTGGCATATGCATTTGAATTTTTTATCATACAAGTTTTTCGCAATGTTATAGAGAACCTTAATTCCCAACACCCTTCGAGATCTAAACCATGATCTTGTAATATTTGGTACATGTTTGGTATTTTCTCCAACTTCAATCTGAAAATTTTGAGCAACATATTCAATTGTGATAATATGCTCAGCAGGATAACACCTTATTCCATCAATTTCAAGACCGATTGAATAAAGTTTTAAATATATAGGTCTTCCTTGGGAAAACTTTGAAATTTCTTCTTTTAGTAAATTATCAAATTTTTCAATTTTTTTCAGATCTTTTCCTGGATAGATAGAATCCAAAAATCCATAATCAGCTGCCATTTTTTTCATAACGGGATCTCCTCCCTGAGTAACGATCAATCGTGGGTATACATGGTCTCCAGGTAAAATGTAATAACAATCAAATTCTTAGAGTTCATATATAACTTTGGCAGTAGTTTTATATTCGTCTTCTTTTGGTAAAAAAGGAGAATCATCTTCTTCCTTAGCACGAATTTTGATTACCCTTATATGTTCGTCTTTGGCATTGACCGTTACTTTTCGAGGATTGGCTTTATTTATAGTTACTTTCTTTGGACTTGGTTCATCTCTTTTAATCGTTGGTCCACCACTACTTCCATAAGATGTACCTGTTTGTATTTTTAATATAACCTATTTGGTATCACCGTGTTTGGTAATTAACGATTCAAACTGAGATTCAATCTCAATTATGTTATCGCTCAATTCTTTAGTATAATTGTAATGAAATTTTGAGATTTCCATCAATTGCTTGAAACTTTCCTGGAGAGTTTCTGCCAATTGCTCAATTCCAAGTTTTATATCTTCAGCTTCCTCTGTGAGGAAGTTCATTCGCTGTTTGGCGTCTATCAAGGATTTTTTTGATATTATCCATCTGCAAATTCAATATTCCTGCTTAAAAAATCTGCAAGATAATTATTGACACCTTTAATATGAATTATATCAAAATTATAAAATGCCAAATAGGCTTGCCATCTATGGAGCCTCCTATATTGAGGTTCTGGTAGTAACTTATTTTTTACTACGCCTGCAACTTGAGAATTATCAGTTTCAATAATGAATTTTTTGGATAATAAAAATAATGAAAACTTTTTTATTCCTCTGATAATTGCTAACAATTTTTTCTCATGGATAGTATAATTTATTTCTGCTTGATTAAACGTTCCACTGGAATATCTGCAAATTTCATTAAAATCTGTTTTTAATATTGCTGCCCAATATTTATCCGAAGTGTTGGTATTAACTATTAGATTATCTTTTTCATCTGGTAATCTTAATTTTGGCAAATTTTTACATTCTTCCTTGAGTGATTTGACAATTTCTGTGTGCTCATTACTCCATCCTTTGGTATTTATTTTTCTGAGTAAAATCTGAATTTTATGTCTCTTTTTTGAAAGATTTTCAATAAATCCTTTTGCATAATTTAAACATCCTAAGAATTTTTGTATTCGTTCCTTTTATTCTAATTTATCTGAAAATTTTTCTATCTCTTTAGATATATGGATTTGTAGTTTTATTCCTTTCTTATCTATTGATAATCAAAGAAAATCAATTTCTTATTTTTCTATTATAACTTTGTTTTTTGAAAGAACACTTCCTTCTTTTTTGCATTCACTTATAAATTTAATTAAATGGTTTCTATGTTCTTATCTATTATTCGAACATATTAATATATTATCAACATAGATAATTAATAATTCATTAAATTTTCTAAATATATTATCGAATTTTCTTTGATATATTTGTGATGCATTTTTTAAACAAAATGACATTACCATCCATTCATACATACCTTGAGGTGTACTAAATGATGTATATTGAATACTATCTTCTTCCATTTTTACTTGCGAAAATCCTGATTTACAATCGAATTTAGAATAGTATTGTTTTCCTTTTGCAAGATTTATTAATACTTCTTTATTTGGTAAAACGTATCCATCAAATTTGGTATATTTGTTTAATTCTTTATAATTTATCACCATTCTAGCTTTTCCTCTTTTTTGTTCAGAATGTTTTATTACCATGAAAGTTGGACTACTATGGGGTCCATTATTACTATGTCTGATTAATTTTTGGTTAAGTAATTCTTTTATTTAAGTTTTAAATTCCTGTGTATCTTGTATAGTATACATCATTGGCCTAACTCTTATAATAAAATTTTCCGTTAGTTCTATTTTAAGTTTTTTTGGATGATGTGGTTTCAAAAATAATAATGGATTCTCTCCACAAATTTTTTCCAATTGATCAATGATTTTTTTCATACTTGTTTGTATGTTTGTTATCAAGACTTTTTTATACATTATTATTCTTTTATTTTTTATTTCATTTTATGTAATTAGTTTTTTATCCCATTTATCACTACACTTTGTTGGCTGAACTCTGTAAGGTCTAAATTCTCTTGTTATTTTTAGTAAAGGTCCACAAGGTGTTTGTAGCATTATCATGTAATTATTTTGTTTATAATATTGAAATTGTTGTATAAAGTCATTTCCTAGTAATATATCACATTCTATTTGTTATAATTATAAATTTTATTTACAACTAAATTGTTTACTCCCAAGTATTATATCAATTTTATCAGTACTATTAATTATTTGAGTACTTTCTCCTGTTACTCCTGTAATTTTTATCTTTCCATTAGTATTCCATGATTTTATTAAGAAACTTTTGAATATTTGATAAGTGTATTTTATACACTTATTTGTACGTCTAAATTAGAATAAATTATTGTCGTTTTAGAATATATGCTATTTAATTTGTGTTTATTTGTTTACTTTGCAGAAAATATCTCAAAAGATGAAGAATGAAGTAATTGATGAGAAAGATGCATAATTGGATGTTAATTGGAGCTAAAACGAGCAATTGATAAGTTTGTGACATCAACCGGAAAGATGCAATGTGGCGAAGTAAACAAATCAGAGGTTGAAGGACCCATTTGAAGGAATTGAGAGTTGAAACGAGCGAATTGAGAAGATTCCAAAGTATGGGGACTATATTGTTGCAATTGGAAGTTGAAGGACTGAAAAACAAATTAAACATGAGGTACCAACTTGCAAATATCCAATGATTGATTTGGATAATAAGAAGATATTTTGAGGATTTTTAGGAGTTAATTGGATGCAAGTATAAGTAAAAAAGGAATGGAATATGATAAGAATATTACCATAAAATTGATTCCAATCCTAGAAGATTCTTGACAGAATTCTAGTCGGACTTTGAGACAAAATTTTGGGGCAGTAAACGTTCGAATTAGGAAGATTATATTTCAAGAAGAATTGTAGCCCTTTAAGTTATCTTTCTAACACAATTTTAATAATCATAATCGGATAAGGAAAGAGAAAGATATGGTCGAAATACTGAACGCTGTGCAGATACCAAAAAAGACTCGCGCTCGGATTTGATGAATTTCTTTCCTTCTTCAACTTGATCTCTTCACCAACTATAAATACAACCTCTTTGCACGAAACTCAGACCTTTGCCTCTCCATAGAACGAGCCACAATAGAGAATTCAACATCGAATTCTTGGAGAATCAAGAATTGCAAAGGCGCGTGAATTGAAGATAATTGAAGAATCAAAACTTGGTGCAAGATTTCCATTCTTTATATTATCTTTAATGAACGTTAATTTATATTGTTTTTGTTATTTATTGATGATGTGTAACTAAATTCTATGTTGGGATGAACGATGTAGCCTAGTCATATTATTTTAATTCCATATTCCTTGTTTTAACGCTTTGATGCATGTATTGATTTATTATTGTTCTTAATGCTTGAATTGCTTGATCACCAATTCATGATTTATTGAGTTGTTTCCATAATCCGAGAGGTGAGTTAATAATTTAGAACGTGGTAATAAATCCGGTAATTGAACGAGAGATAGAGATATACTCTTGTAATTATTGCGGTCGTGTGTGAATTCTTACGTGTTATGCATCTAGATAAGGAATATTCGGACCCTCTGTAGAGATACATGGTTGACTTATTTAGGTAGAATTGATTTAAACTCAAGAGAGGAATTTCAATTTAAATTAGTGAATTCGACCGAATGCATAATTAGGAAATAAAACTTGAATTGGAGTTAATATAATTGGCTAGGTGAAATCGGGATTCCCAACTACTTTACAATCGTATTTAAAAACAAAAGCAATTTCGCAATTTTAAAGACATACTTATGCAAAAGATATACTCAACATTGTGTGGCTCATTATGCATAATCCAGCCCGAATCCCATGTGGTCAATCTATGATTTCTAATAAAATTCCTTTCAACGCTCATGGATGATCACCACTTTCTGCTTTTTCTCTCGCATCCCAGGTTTTTATCTATGTGGGTTCTAAAAATATTCTTAACTTTTTCCACACAAGGCAGTCAAAATCAGAAATATGCATGCACAACTAATCAAAAGAAAGCAGTCCCCAATTCTACAACCTCAACCACCACAGTTTAGTCAACAAAGCTTATACCATGCAATTTTTTTTTTTTTTTTATGGACGACTTTTTCTTTTAATTGTCCCTGTCTTTTACCATCTTTGTGCAGAACTTTTCATACGGGCTTTCTACATGACCCCTATAGCGGCCTTTCAGATTGGTAACTCCCAAACCAGACGGCTTTAGGGTACCAAGTTCAGAGAACCCCTCAGACGTACTTGCTCGAGTCATAAAGGCTTAAACAGAAAAGTTAAAGATGTTATAATGTCTTATGTGTAAGTCCACTCTCTGTACTTGCTTTCTAATTGACCCATGTAGCGAGCTTTAGGTCGATGACTCCCAAGCCAGTTGGTTTTAGGGCACCAGGTTTGAAAGACCCCTCGGACTTACTTACTCGAGTCAAAAAGGCATTTGAATAGCGGAATAAGACCTTCAGCATTTTTCTGTTTTTATGCTGGAAATGGTTTATACCAGTTGACCTAACTGCAATGACTAAAGTGAAAAACCAAGAACCACAGACTTCCAACCCGTCAATACACACAAATTCCAACAATTTTACCCCCAAACTTGCCTTTTAGCATGATTGGTTCTAATTTAGGGGTGGGATGTCAAACGATCTAAGTTCAGGGCTTTTTGAGTCATTCCTAAGTTCAAATTGCATAAAACTTTGCCCCACATGCATTAAACAACATCCCTCACACAAGCAATTATCCAACACTGGCTATGTGCGCAATAAGTATGAATCTAGCAAAACATAACCAGTTCAAAATAAGTTCATGCTTTCACGTTGTCCAATTTTCAAATCTAAACACAAATTGATTCATACTATATCCTAGGCAATAAACATGTCAACAAAGTTTTCAAATTTTTTTTTTTTTTTATCCCTAAAGAAATAAATGAATATAAAATGAATGATGAATGCAATGAATTTTCACCCCCAGACTTGAAATGAACATTGTCCTCAATGTTTGTCAAAAATATTCAACAAAATAAAACAAGACAAAGAAAAGAGAACGAGAACTTCCCAAGTTTAGAGGATGTATTTCTTTGAAGCTTCTTGTTGCACTGTCTTTGATGAATAGACCATTTTCTTGCTTTTCCCGATTTGGTTTGAGGTGTCCTGATTGATGTTTACCTTGCAAATAAGAGATAAGTAACATTAGAAGTTATAAACACCAATAAGAAATAATGGAAGTTCAGGACCACACCCCCAATCTTAAATTAAAGCACAATTTTTGAATTTTCAAAATTGGTCGACCCCACACATTCAAGCCTTTACATCGCCTAGAAAAACATAAATTTTCCTGAGCCATCTTTTGATACGTTAAAGTTCACAGCATGATCGACAATATATTAAAAATTCAGCTCAATTGAAGATCAATAGGGTCATGAAACAGTGTAGAGAAGTAGGTGACGTGAGTGAATTTTCAGGTGCAGTGTCCTTGCAATGGGGCTGTCATGATGCCAACGTGGTTTTAATGGTTTTAATGTCAAGATGTGAACTAACTCATGCACTACACACACATAAACATTGATACACATTTCATGAAGATAAATGCTCGGATGGATTTATAAAATTAGCACAAAATTCTCTTTGTGGCATTTCATCAAATACATGGTGTGCATTGCAAAAATCAACGGTTATGCATAGGTTTGGAGGCATGAATGAACCAAAAAATTTGTCTACTGAATCACAAATCACAAACTCCAACAACTAACTTAAGCCCCTTCTTCACAATTCCAATTATTCAAAATCTAAAAGAAAATTTCGTAAATTTGAGTAAAGTATGTTTCAAGTGAAGAATTACATACCTTTGATTGATTTGGATGCGGGAAATAACAATGATATTGATGCAACTAAGTGTTGATGACATGCACACAAAATGTAAGGTAAAAAATGAGGTGATTAGGGGAGAGAAAACAAGTTTACAATGTGTGAAATTGAAAACATGAGGAACAACACTTAAACTGCCGAATTTGGTCCCAGTGTAGCCACGCGATCGCCTGGCTGGAGTGCCAGCGATCGCGTGGTTCAAGGTTTAAAAATCTGTTGATTTTTTAATGCAAATTCGCGATCGCTAAAGCCTATAGGCCCACGATCGCTTAGTTCCTGGCTGTAATGAAAATTTGTCCTATTTTTTATTTCCAAAATCATTTTTATCCCCCTAATCACTTCATAATCGATGCAATGATTTTTTAACCCTTATCGTCATGATTCAAACTAGTGTGTGTGTGAGTTTGGAATGACGATAAAAACCTAGCCTAATACAAACATGCAAAATTAAAAACATATCTAAATATGCAATAATAGACCATTATGCACAAGTGTTCTAAACATGAAACATGCAGAACACTCAAACACATTTCCTACCATGCATATATCTAAAATTTTAATACTAAAATAAATAATAAAAGCGTAATAAGTAAAAGGGAAGAAAGGTTGGGTTGCCTCCCAACAAGCGCTCCGTTTTAAGTCTAAAGCCCGACTTTTTACCTGGTTGTTCAAGGAACTTTAAGTAGAGCTTTTGATGACCTTCTTTGTTTGTGAAGGTCAAATTTGTTCCAAATTGCATTTAAGCTCAAAAAATGTACCTTGCCCATGTCATAAGTGTTAACATCTCCACTCGATTCAACTTTCAAAACGCAGACTTCAATTATTTCTTCATTACCAATGATGAAATCAATTCTTGCCCAATCATTGAATTTGGAGGATTGCATTGCAACTTCGACACCCTTAAGTGTCTGCTTTTCTGTGATCAACTCCTCTTTCTTCAATTGTTCTTCCTCTTTGATTGAAATCTCCTCAAGCTCGATGTCCTGATTCTGCATTGTTGACAACTGGACAATGATATCTTCATGGCAGCTATTTTCTTCTGGTTGATCCACTCTTTCAAGTTTTTCTTCTTTTTCTTCAACTGGTTCAACCAATTTGTCTGGCTCCTCTGATCTCTGCACCTGAATTTCTGGTAATGGCAATGGCTGACTCTCTGTCATGCTTACTGTCCACTGCTCCATCAACTTCTTAATTTTAGCTTGTTGTTTTTGCAATTCCTGGTTTATCAAATCTTCATTGTCAAAATCTTCAGTTTCAACTTGAACTGCATGTATTGGTGGAAACTCCTGCTCTACCATATAATAATTCCCACAACAATCAGCCTTCCATATAGCATCCTTGGGTACAATAGGGCAATCGAATACAACATGATTTTTCCAACAGAAATCACACATCAGATACGTCTGAACTGCAGTTCGATCAAAGAGCCATTGATTATTGTTTGTTGCCATCTTGCTGTGTTGCCTCCAACTGTCTGAAAATTCATTCAATACCTAAATAGGAAACAATACACAGATTTTAAAAATATTTCCTAAACAAAAACTAAGAAATAAAAATAAAAATAAAAACTAAAATAAAGTTCAAATTAAAACAAGAACTAATTGGTATCGATATTAATTAACAGTCCCCGGCAACGGCGCCAAAAACTTGTTCACCTGATATCTCGCGATGCGAAATATCCCCGCAAGTGCACGGGTCGTGAGAAGTAATAAAGTGGACCTAAGAGTCCGGATTATCGTCCCACGAGGACTGCTATTAATTACCGAAATGTGTTAGTTCCTAACTCTATTTGAACGGGCGAATTTGTTTGAGGTTTGAAATTAAAACTAATGAATCAAACTAAAGAAATTAAAATTGCGAAATTGCTTTTGTTTTTAAATACGATTGTAAAGTAGTTGGGAATCCCGATTTCACCTAGCCAATTATATTAACTCCAATTCAAGTTTTATTTCCTAATTATGCATTCGGTCGAATTCACTAATTTAAATTGAAATTCCTCTCTCGAGTTTAAATCAATTCTACATAAATAAGTCAACCATGTATCTCTACAGAGGGTCCGAATATTCCTTATCTAGATGCATAACACGTAAGAATTCACACACGACCGCAATAATTACAAGAGTATATCTCTATCTCTCGTTCAATTACCGAATTTATTACCACGTTCTAAATTATTAACTCACCTCTCGGATTATGGAAACAACTCAATAAATCATGAATTGGTGATCAAGTAATTCAAGCATTAAGAACAATAATAAATCAATACATGCATCAAAGCGTTAAAACAAGGAATATGGAATTAAAATAATATGACTAGGCTACATCGTTCATCCCAGCATAGAATTTAGTTACAATATTGTTATATCACTTTCTGTGTCAAATAATGTACAGGTTGTTATATTTGTTTCAACAATAGTAACTTGTATATAAACAATTAATGGAAAACTTATTTGGTTATTCATTTATTCAGTCTTTCTACATAGTATAGTTTGATCATTATGGGTTATATATAATTCTTCACGTTTTATACTATAATCTTCTAGTCCATTTAGGAAGCTTATTCCTAATAACACATGAGGATTTATCATACTGTTATCTACATGACATGGTACTAAGAGATTTATTCCTCCTATTTTTATTGGTACTTTAACTTCTAGTTCAGTCATATGTATTTGTCCATCAAAATTTATATATCTATACGGATCAGTTCTATGAGTTATTAACCATTTATTCCTGTTTGAAGTTATATGACATTCACTAGCTCCCGTGTCAATTAATGTATTTGATCCTTTTATATGTTCTTTTCCGTTGAAATATTCACCTTCTATTTTCATATTTCTAGCATTTCTATGAAGTTTTATTTCCCTTATATTACTAGTTTCTCCTAATTATTTTCTATTGGGTAAACTTGTTGATCTTCTATTAATCTGTCATCTTCAAATGTTATGTTATTATTAGGGTATTCTTCTTCTCTTAACTCTATAATTTCTGGTTTATTTTTCGTTATAGTAAGTTCATAGTTTCTTGGCTAAACTTATTTGTTTATCTGGTTCCACATCTTTACCAAAATATTTGCATTTTTTATGAATTTCAATATATGGTTTTTTAGAATAAATGTTTCCATAATTAGAATTAGTAAATGTGTATAATGCTCTATATTCTATAGTCATAATTTTATCTACTGATTCCATTATATCATCTTTATGTAATTTGAAATGTAGTTCTAAAACTTCATTAAAGCTTCTGTCTTTCAATGATATACAATATTTTGGGTAACATGTAAATATTAGTTTCTTATATGCTAGATTTCCTTCTACTGTTTCTAAATGACTGTCTTTTAAATTTATTATTGTTCCATCATGTAAGCTTACAGTCAAAAGTGAATATAATCCTTCCCTAAATAAGGATTTAAACATTATTTGGATACCTGCTAAACAAACGTATTGGATATTTTCACTTTGTTTTTATTGATCTTTGTTAATAATTCTGTAACCGTATTTTTTGTTAAAAGATTTAATTTGTGTGTTCCTTGAGTAATTATAACATCTATTGATTTTTCAATTTTATGATATTCATTTATTGGTACTCTTTCTCTTCTCCATATTCTGTCTAATATTTTCTATTTTCCTATTTTCAAATCTAAAGATAATTTTTGTATTTTTCTGAACTTATTATTATCAAAAGTTACTTTCAATCCATAACCTTCTATTCATTCACATTCTCGTTCATCTATGTTCTTATTTTTTTTTTCTATTTTTACTATTTCTCTATTCTGATTCTAATTCATTAATTTCTGGATCTGTTTCACTTATATAGACTTCTTGATCATAGTATTCTTCAATGTCAGATATTTTACTTAGTTCACTTTCTATTTCTAGATATTCTTTTTGTAATATTTTAACTTTATTTTTTTTTACAATCAGGGCTTATATGCCCTATTTCTCCACAATTCCAACATTTGCATTGACTTTTGTCTTTCTTATAAGTTTTATTTTTCTGTTTTTTATTTGAATTATATCTTCTTTTATAATATCTTCTCTTAGGTTTTATATATCTTTTCCTAAAATTTCTAAATTTTTTAAACTTTCTATTTTTATATTTCCTTTTAATATTTTTTCTTCTTTCAGGGTTGCATCCCCATTGGATAAGTTTTTCCATATTTTTACAACATATTATAGTTAATTTTCCCGATTTCTTTAATAATTGTCTTTGTTGACATATATATGCTAATCTTTCAAATAGAAATTTTATCCTTCATCCTAATGTTCTAGGTATTCTATGGTTATCTCTGATAAATTTTTCAAATTCTATTTTAAAGTGTATTCCCCATGAACCTGGTAATTTATTGTAATACATATCTCTATATACTTCTTGATTTTCATTACTATAGAATTGGACATAAGAGTATTCTTTGAATTCACAAGTGTATTCTTTGATTTTTAAACATATCGCATATTGTTAAATTTATTAATCTCATTCTTGCATTATCTTTTTCTCTAATTGATTCTGTTTCAGCATTACTTATCCAATTTTCTCCTAAAAATTTATTCGCAATATAATCTACTAACTTTTCTATACATTTTCTATCTGATTTTATTAGTTTTATTTGTGCTTTTCTCCTTATTAATGCTTTTGTATCACTACTTGTTCCTTCCCACCAATTCCTAAATGTCCTTCAAAAGATGCTGTTAAAAATTCTATCATTCTTTCAGTATTTTCTCATGTATCATCTTTATTGTATAAAAAGAATAGTATCATTGAATCTTCCCGAGTTAATAAGGTTTTTTAGTATCTAGTTTACAATCTAAACCTAGTTTTGTTCCTCCATGATTAATAGGTTTATCGTAATTATTACTTGGTTCAAATCTATCTTTATATTTATTCCCTTTAGGTGGTTGTCTATCTCTGATTTTATCATAATATTTTCGGTGTGGTTTACTATATAAGAGTGCATAACTTTCATCTAAATATGGTAATTCTTGTTTGGAAGTTCCAATTGAAGTCGGGCTAGGTGCTCCTCCAGTATTCATTAAAAGTTTCTAGGTTTAATTGGTCAAAATTTTTTATAAGTAAATCTAATTCTTCATTCATTTTTATTTTGTTCTTCTTCTGTTTTTTCTTTAGCTTTTAGTTTCCCTAAAGTTTTATCTATGGATTTTTCTAATTCTAATTATTCTTCTAGTATTTTGATAATATGTTTTTTTCTAAATTCATCATTCATACTACCTGCTTCTATTATAATTTTTTCTTGTTCAAAGTGTTTCTTTCACATTCTAAGTATTTCTTATTCTATGAGTTTTTTGTCTATTTTCTTATCTTTGTTTTTATTATTTTCTTTAAATTCTCTAATTTCTAGTTTTAGTATATTTATATCATTTCTTACTTCTTTTAATTCATTTTTTACTTCTTGAACATCACTTATTAATGATTTTATTAATATTTTTAGATCTTCAATATATTCACTTATCGACATTTTATACTCTTGGTTTAATAGTCTCAGTTTTTTGTACCTTAAATAATCTGTCATACATATTATCTATTTTTATTTCTAATTTTTTGATTCTTTCTTCTATTGATAAGATTCTTTCATTATCATTCTTGCTTATTTTCTCATTTAACTTATCTATTTTTTCTATAATTATTTCAATTTTATCTTGATTAATTAATTCTCCTGATTTTCTTTGAAATTCTTTAAAATTTCTTCATCTATATTTTTAACTTCTCCTATCATATCTTTTAATTCTTTAAATTGTATTGTTATTTTATTTTGAATATTCCGTAATTTTTCTTTGATATTCATATCCTGTATATTTGATTGTTGTAATTGTTCAATAGTTAATTTATCTTGTAAATTTATATTTTTATATGTTTGCCATAAAAAGATACTTATCCAATTTAATTGCATATTAAGAAATCCATCGAATTCTCCCAATGAGCTTAATGGTTGAAATATCGTTATATTAGCTCCTTTTATTTGATAAGATCCAACTTGAAGTCTTATATTTCCTATTATTTGTTTTTCAAAATTTATTTTTTGAAATTCTGTCATTAGTTTCTTCCTCTCATATGTTCAATTTCTAGAATAAGTTCCATTTCATATTTTTCTTCTTTATAATTCATTATTTGATATTCACAATAAAGACTATTAATCAAAGCATTAATTTTTCTATGATATATTTCTATAATATTTTAGATAATCTTCCAATGTTCTTGTTTTATCATATATTTTTTTTTAATTTTCTCTTTGTCTTCTAAAATCATTTGTATTTTAGTTAATTGCTTGAAAATTTTATTATAATATTCTCTTTTTTCTCTAATAATTTTAATCTTATCTTTTCTTGTCGTTTTATATTTCTATCTTCTTTTATTTGATCCATTAAATTTATTCTTTATTCTATTATTAAATCTAATTTTTCATTTGTTTCTATGTCTAGATATCTAACTAATTGAGGATCTGATCTATGATAGTCAATTTCTATAATTTTTATATAATTCTTCTTGTAATACCCCGATTAAGAAAGATTAAAAGAAATGATAGGTACTACTCATAATAATAAGGTGCACCTTTTTTTTCGGAAGTCCATCGTTAGAAACTCTAAAGTTAAGCGGGGAGCGTGCGAGTGAGGACAAAGCATGCTGAAAAGACCCGTGTTGGTACGGTGGGGACAGTACGCCGTCATCTAACGGTCGGGACAGCCCGTTAAGTGGGACCCGGGTCGTTACAAATGGTATCAGAGCCGGCTGCCAGCCGGAAATCGGGAACTAAGTGCTACGCCATAGGGCGGGAGCCACCTCTAGAATCCCAACGCCTGACAACAGATCCTCAGATGGGTTAAGTGCGACGAGAACGTCGCGAGTTTAACAGGGGGTGATTGTAATACCCCGACTAAGAAAGATTAAAAGAAATGATAGGTACTACTCATAATAATAAGGTGCACCTTCTTTTTCGGAAGTCCATCGTTAGAAACTCCAAAATTAAGCGTGCTTGGCTTGGAGAAATTCTGGGATGGGTGACCTCCTGGGAAGTTTTCTTGGGGAGCGTGCGAGTGAGGACAAAATATGCTGAAAAGACCCGTGTTGGTACAGTGGGGACAGTACGCCGTCATCTAACGGTCGGGACAGCCCGTTAAGTGGGACCCGGGTCGTTATACTTCTAGTATGTCTTTGTGGATTAAATCTAATATTTCGTTAATGATAAAATCTTCCTTTATTATATCGAAATTTATTAGATCATATATATCTCTTCTTATATCTTTGTCTAAATCTTTTAGAGTTCTCAAGATTTCTATTTTATAATTATCGGGTAGTATTAATGTATGCATAATCATAAATCGGTGTATATATTATGTATTTATTTTTATTTTTTGTCATATAATATTTATCTTTTTGATTTGCCATATGACTCTGATACCAAACGGAGGGGTGCTACTATGAGCGAACAGAAATCAAATAAAATCATATAAAAAAATTAATTAAAAGTATATAAATATAAGGTTTTAAGGATTAGGTTGTAACTTTTCTTAACTCTAATAGGCATGGTTGAAATATAATATTTAAGGATATTTTTGATAGTTCCTAATGTCTAAAGCTATTTTTATGAGTTGTTAAAACTTTTGGCCATTTTCATAAAATGTTAAGTTTGCTTGGCCACTTTCATGGTATCCCACCTACTAATAGTTGAACTTTACTCACGTTATCTTCATCATGATCAAGTAAGAGGTGTCTACAGAGAAATTTCCTTGGATATGGCAATGCTAGTTTTTTCCCTTTCCATTTTCAAGAAATTCCATTTATGGTTAACAAGTTCAAGTATTATTTTGGGATATCAAACAAAGTTTAGCATAATATTCTTGGTGCCATTGAAAAGCACTTAATTACGGCCTAGTTTCTCACGCATCTTAGCTTGTGGAAAATGGACAACAATAGTAGAAGCTATATTTTATTAAAATAGGCCATTTAAAACTAAGCTTTCGAAACTTTCACTACAAGCTAATTTTAAAAATTCACTTGTGATAATTTGTCAATCAAACTCGTGAATAAATTTCATATTTTTGAAGTACGTTTCGAGAACTACGTCATAGATATATCAGACACGTGCAATAGATATCGAAAGTGCTTAAACTTGCTCCTAGAAAAGGACATTTTCAACGCATTTCACTTATGTTATGTTTTTATGATTTCCACCATTTTATTTATTTTGTACAATAAGAATTTCAAAATCAACTTATTTTTATTTTATTGCTTAATTAGTAGCTAATAGAGACGTCCTAATTTTTTGGGACGTTACATCTTGAGTTTCTAAAATAAATTGAGATAAGATGGCAAAGGCAGTGCATGAAAAAAAAAAAAAAAGATAGTAAAAAGGCCAAAAAAAAAATTGAAAAAGAATGATAGCAAGAGGCAATAAATAAATAAATAAATAAAAAATAAGGCTTCCAATGGTAAGGTGGATGGGGTGAAAGGGTTAATGGAAATGATTTCTTATCACGAATTGATATTTTTAAAGAATTAAAAAAAATAATTTGAATCAATTTCTTTTTTCTTTGACATGTACAGTCGTTTGAAATTTTATAAATTGCAAATTTAAGTTTTTGGATAGCAATGTAAGAACAACTTGTTCAGTCATGCATCACGTGGACGATCTTTTAAAAAGTAATTTATTTGCTAAAGAACTCATTGTCGAGTAGTATTTCCAACAACAATTTGATAATCATTTTTTTACAAGGTTAATACTCATTAAATAAGGGAGGGCACAGCCAGCCAAAGAAAATGGAATGGGCCAGTGTGAATTGAGCCGGGCCATTGTGAATGAATTTTTTTTAGTGGACTTTCAAAGGGTTTTTTTCAAAGGGTTAAGTAAAGAGGAAATTACATACAAACAGGTTTTTAAGTTTTGAATTTCAAAAATCAAGTTGAAAGTTTTTTTTATACAAACATCATGTGAAAATTCATCTTACCCAACCCACTACATAAATATAACCTAACCCAGTTAGGGATTAAATCAATTCTCCATTGATTTCAAATTACCCAGGTGCCGATTGTCGACAATTTCTCCGCCTCATATCTCCGACGGCGACGACGGTTGTGACCTTAACCTACTTCAAAATCCACACCACTCTCTTCTCTATTCCCCACCCGACGACACAATGGTTGCTGCGAGCAACACCGACCTCGCGATATCGCGCGAAAAATGCAGATTGACAGCGATGCTGAATCGCCGGCTGACTGGTAGAGTCACCAAATGCGCAGTGTCAATCCTATTCAGCCCCAAACCTTCTTCCTATGTTGTTCTGTAGCAATTCCCAAATTTACTTATTTGCCCTGTGTTCCAAAGCTTGGATATGCTTCCTAATTTTGTGGTAGGTGGTAGACATGGTCGTTGTGGTGATGGGTGTGGGTGTTAGATTGTAATTGTCATGGAGATTGACGAGGTGGTGCGGTGGAGGCAGTGGGTGGCAGATCTGGACATTGGGTGGTTGAGTGGTTATGGTAGACATGGTGGCGCCGATCGAGGTGGCGATGGGTGTGGGTGTTAGATGCGGTGATGGTTATGGAGATTATGCTGGTGGTGCGTTGATTTGTGTAAGTAGTAGGTGTCGGATCTGGACATTGGGTGGTGGTGATGGATCCGTTGTGGTTGTAATTTGTGGTAAGGTGTTTGTGGTAGTGTTCAGGTGGTCACGATGGTGGTGGTGGCGATAGCGAATGTCGCGGTGGTGGTGTCACAGCAAATGGTGGTGGCGAGGGTAGTGTAAGGATGAGAAAATTTTGACGTTTGTGACCAATTTTTTAAGTGTTTGTGATCAAATATATTTGAGTAATTGCAATCAATAAATAATACATGATTGCGATTAAATTTATAATTGTGACTCACAATTATTAAAATTGTGACTGATTATTTTGAGATTTGTAACTGAAAAAAATTGTGACCTATATTATTGTAATTTTTTACCAAGAAACAAGTCGTGATCTAAGAAGTTTTAAAATTATGACCAAATGAAATTTGTGATTTGTGACCAATAAAGAAATTGTGACTCATAATTTGTTAAGTTATGACCAATTGACTCAAGATTTGTGATAAAAAAAAATCGTGACTTATGAAATTCGAAATTTGTAATTGAAAAATAAATTGTGACATAAAAAATTGTGACTGTGACTAATTTTTGAAGTGTTTGTGACCAAATATTTTAGTAATTGTGACCAATAAATAATGTCTGACTTTGATTAAATTTATAATTGTGACTCACAATTGTTTAAGTTGTAACTGATTATTTTGAGATTTGTGACCAAAACAAGTTGTGACATATAATATTGTGATTTGTGACTAAGAAACAAGTCGCGACTTAAAAAGTTTATAAATTGTGACTGTGACCTTAAACTTATGACCTGATTTGTGACTTGTGACCATAATAAGCTGTGACTTAAAATATTGTGACTTGTGATCATTAACAATAAAATATATAATTAATTATGACCTGATTTTTGAAATAAAACCTTAAATTTCTTAATTTTGAAAATATGTATTTTAAAAACCTTAGTTATGTATTCTTCCCATAAATAAAGTACACACATTTAAATATGTAAATTTTTTTAATCAGGTGATTTGTAACTAATTACATAAATATCAAAATAATTTTCAAAATCAAGTATTTTTTTTTTTAAATCACAATTAGGTTTTGTAATTAGTTACAATTGTAACTTTATCCCAATTTTGTAATTAATTATAATTGCAACTTATATTAATTAATAAAACATTAGTGTAATTCATAATTTATAATTAATTACATTAGTGTAATTTATAATCAACCACCACTACAATCACCGTCGTCGGACCACCGTCGAAAATACAATTGTAACTTTATATCAAATTTGTAATTAATTACAATTGTAATTTTATTTTAATTTGTAATTAGTTGAAATTGTAATTTTAATTAGTCTCAATATCACCACCACCACCACCACCACTATCTCAACAACAACACTACCACCACCGTCTCACCACCACCACTACCACCTTCTTAGAAGTTTTCAAGTTAATAAGTAATAAGAAATGACATGTGCAATCAGTAATTTCGTTGAAGATGTATATTCTATTTCAAATATCCAAACATTATTTTAGTTCTATGAAATGAACATAATTAAATCAGCATTACAGTTTCTGCTTACATCAAAATGAAGAATCCTTGAGTCAATTGTTAAGGCTTTATACTTTTATTATTGATTTGGTAAAATTTACTTCTTTGCAAAGTAAGCAGTTCTTGGTGTATATCGACGATGCACGGGATGGAGACCTTGAGGTTCTCGTAAAACTTCTCGAAGAAAACTCATCAATTTTTGATGATTTAAGACTTATATCCCCCCTTAGAATCTCTTCTACGTGTTCCAACCAAAGCCGGTCAGCTTGAATTTGTGCAGAAAGTTCTGAAACTCGATCCTGAAATTGCTGGGGATTTACAAGGATGGTTTTAGGCCTCTGGACATTGTAGTGTAGAGGAGGTCCTGAGGTTGTAGATCTGGAGTTTCTGCAGCTGGTGAGTTGTGGATTTAGTGGTTGTGATGGATGATGTTGTGGTGGTGGCAATGGCGACGGCGACAAGGCAGATGGTGGTAGTGCAGATTTTTGGTGTGTGGTGGTTATGGAAGTTTCTTACTAGAATTGATCAGAATTTTTGAAGGGGAGAGAGAGAAATATGAATGATTAGGATTTGATATATAATTTATGGAATAAATATATTAAAGGGCCTAATTAGCTCTTTTCCAAAATAGGGGGGGCATGGCCCGGTAAGCCCCTCCTCCCTCCCAGATCCGCCCTTGAAATAAGGGTAAATTAGGAAAACGATTGTTGAAATTTACTTTTTCAATAATACTCTTAATCATTATGAAAAACTCAATCAACCTATATAATTGGGATGAAGGGAGTATATTTTTATACTTACAACTTCCATCAATATTTCTTTTTTTTTTTTTTTTTTTTTTTTTTTTTTATGAACATTTTCATTAATACTTCAATAACACATTTCGTCAATTCTTTTTGTCAAGATTTATTAAAAAAATTGATTTTTAACTTAATCGAGCTTAAACCTTCAATTCTACGTTTTATTAATTTTTATAGAAATTAAAAAAATAAATCTAGTGAAACAAATGTTCGGCGGCTCATTAATCTAATTATAATGGATTATTTGTATTTTTCAGGTAAAATATGTGGTTGAAAATTAGAGAAAAAAATATGTGTGGTTAAAAAATAGTTTGAAAAATTGTGTAAATGAAAACAAGCTATCATTGTGATTTATAATGTGCCGTGTGCCGCCAAACACTACATAAAAGACACTTGGAGCCAATTCAAGAGGCATGAAATAGAGCCTCAAATGGCCAATTTATTATTAGCAAAGGTAGAGTTGGGGAAAAAAAAAATCAAGTATGGGTTTATTCCCCCCTTATTATCCAACTATACACTCAATTAATGTGGGGGAATATACGGGGAAACCCCAAAATTTGGGCATGTACATTTTTTCCACTACATTTTTACTCTCAACAATAATATTGTTCTAAGGTTGCGTTTGATAGCGAGGGTAAAAATTTGGGTGGAAAGAAAATGAATTTCAGATAATTGAATTCCTGGAAATTGTATATGTTTAATTGGTTTAATTTTCTAGGTGAAAAAAGTGTGAAATTTTTCAACTTTTGTTATTTGATTTTTCTTGGAAAATAAAGCAAAAATTTAGCTATTTTAATATATATATTTTTTATTTTTTTTACACATTGTACTTGGTAATGTAATATTAATTTTTGAAAAAAATAAATCAATTAACAATAAAGAATGATTAAATGTGATGAAAATGGTAAAAGATTTTTCATGAAAAGTAAAACATTCTTCCTGGAAAACGAATTCCTCCAAATCAAAGAAAATATCGGATTTCAAGACAAGATGAAAAACGAAATCCATGGAAAACTAGGCAATCGAACAACGTAAAAGTTGAAAAATTATTTGAAAAATTCATTTTCCATTGAAAACTTATAGTTATGCAGCCTAATGAGGGTTTATTCAATATAAATTTTGAAAGACTTTTAAAGGATTTGAAAATTTTGAGTGTATTTAATTTAGACTTTAAAGATTCCATTAAAATCTTGAGGTATTTATATAAATTTTAATGGACATTCTAAAAGTCCATAAAAGTCATGATGTATTATATAAAGACTTTTAAAAGTTTTCTAAAGTCCTGTGTTATTCAAAATATTTATGACTTTTAAAGACTCCTACGAAATCCTTTGTATACTAACTTTTAAACAGAAAGTACAACCACAAAATCTCTAATTTGTCTCTCATTAACCTTTAAGATTTTGAAAGACTTAAAAAAAAATATTTTAAATTGTAATTTTGTTTATTCTATATTTTCTCCAATTTTTCATGTTACTTTCATGCTAATTCTTAGAAACCTGCGACTAAACAAATCATTATTTTTCTTCTCTTAACCTTGTTATATTTTTTCTTTATATTTTGGCTCTCTTCTTTTGCATCGTTTTTTCAACTTTTGTATGAAAATAAATCCAACTAAAATTTATAAGATTTTATAGAAAAATAATAATTAAATTGTATCAAAACAAATAATAATTGAGCAATGATATTCTAGAATTTTCTCTAGAGAGATTTGTATATTCAAAAATATTAATTAAAAGTCAATCGAAATTTATAAAAAATTGTATATTCAAAAAAATTTATGAACATAATACAATTTTTATATCGATATCAAACATGATTTTAATTTTTCCCATTTGTTAATCACAATTATTTTTTGTCCTAAAACTATTTATCTCACATGCCGTAATTTTTTAATTTTTTTTTATAATTCACTTGACATATAATTATTATTAACGATTAATATTCACACCATACGAAAATTATTCTATTAATGTTTAAGTTTTTCAATTATTAAAAAATAAAAATTTATAAAAGTCTTTGAAAATTTATGAAAGTCTTTTAAATCAATCTACAAAAATTTTTGAAAGTCCTTGAAATTTTTTTAAATAAATATCTATAAAAATCTTTAAAAATCTGTACAAATTCATAAAAATTAATAAAATTAAATGAAATTTAGTAAAAAAAATCTATTAAAAAAGTGTCTAAATGTCTTTCAAAATTTCAATTTAAAAAACCCCAGATGAATTGAAAAGAGCAGAAAAAAACACTCGGGAGCCAATTTCTCTCCCACCCCACCCCGACAACACCCTTCTTATCCCAATCCTGCGAGTCTCCTCTCGTGCCTCTTCATTTCCAGTTTTCAATTTTTCTGTCTAGAGATGCAGGTTTTTTTTAATTAATTTTCTTTTCATGTATATGCATGGAGCCATCAATGGATCCACCTCCAACTACTGACACAACTAGTGAAGTCCACATATCTCCCGCAGTGAACCCAACTCCAACTAAAGCTCCCGCCCACAACCACCCACCTTATGCTGAGGTACGTTTAACTGGAAAAGCCCTTTGTCTAATTTTTGCTTAATTTGCAAGTTTTGGGGTTTAATTCTGTTGATTGGCTAGATGATAACGGCGGCAATTGGGGCTTTGAAGGAGAGAAATGGGTCGAGCAGAAGGGCCATAGCTAAGTACATAGAGAGTCGGTATTCGAACCTGCCACCCAGCCACTCGGCACTGTTGACTCACCATATGAAACGGTTGAAGAACAATGGTCAGGTACTCATGGTGAAGAACTCTTACAAGCTTCCTAGATCTACTACTGTACCTGTTACTGCAAATGGAAATGGTAATCCCAATTCTGCTCCTGCTTCTGTTGGGCCCAAAAGACGGCCCGGTCGTCCCCCCAAGAATGCTCAAGCTGCAGTACCCAATGTTATACCTGTTTTTGCTCCTGAAGCACACCATGCCATGCCCGTGACCAATGACGTGCCCACAGTTCTTCCGGGGACTGAATTGAACATGGCTATTGGACCAGGGTCTGCGTATATTTCTGTTGGGTCGGTAAATGGTTATGCTTCTGGTGCTGGAAATGGAAAGAAAAGAGGCCGTGGCCGTCCGCCTAAGCAGGGTGGGCCGAACCAAGGTGGACTAAAGAAGGGGAGTGGTCGTCCGCCAAAGAGTTTGGGGCCTAAGTCAGGTGGTGTTGAGAAGCCAAGAGGGAGGCCAAAGAGCGATTTTCCTTCTTCTGCTTCTGCTTTGACTGGGATGACCGCTCGACACCGGCCAAAGAAGGTTACAGCTGCTGGTATGGCGAAGGGGTCTGGGAGGCCACGTGGAAGGCCGCCAAAGCCTAGGAATGTGGTTGGTGGGGTCGTTCCACCTGCGGCTGTTGGTGGAATTTTGGCTCCTATTGATGTCGAGATGCCTACTGGTGCTACGTTAATGGTGGGCTCTGGGGGAGTCGCACCTGCAGCACGGAAGCGTCCAGGACGACCGCCAAAGGCAGGTGGAGAGGCGAAGAAATCCTTGAAGCAGCCTAAGATGAAGTCCAATAAACTCAGAAAGCTCACTGGAAAACCTTTGGGGAGGCCCAAGAAGGTAAAAATCATATTTTTCTGTCTTAGTTATGTGTGTGGACTGTTCAAAAACTGTAGAACTTGCAAAAATAATTTCATTTCTTTATGATTGTTAAGAATTACATTACTCCTTTTTCCAGGGAAAAGAGTTGCAGCTAACAATAGAATGAACTTAGGCATATATAAAACCTTCAATTAAAGGTTAAAGCAGTAAACTGTTAAAAGAGACCTTCATTTCTAAACGGGCAAACAAAAGAATGCTTAAGCATGAACCAGCCAAGGCCGCAACAATAAAATAGTATGAAAAGAAGGTGCTTCCATTTTATTCCAAAAATACTAATGTACTAGATCATGAGAATGGGAATTGCAGTTCATTGTTTACACAAAATAAAAAAGGGCTTACTTAAAGAAGGAAAGTAAGATAAGGTACTCAAATGAGACTATTTATCAATTTCAAGGGTTTGTTGCCAACCTAATGGTACTTCTTTTTACCTTTTCTTTTTTATAAAAGCTTGAACCTTAAGCATGAACCAGCCAAGGCCGCAACAATAAAATAGTATGAAAAGAAAGTGCTTCCATTTTATTCCAAAAATACTAATGTACTAGATCATGAGAATGGGAATTGCAGTTCATTGTTTACACAAAATAAAAAAGGGCTTACTTAAAGAAGGAAAGTAAGATAAGGTACTCAAATGAGACTAGTTATCAATTTCAAGGGTTTGTTGCCAACCTAATGGTACTTCTTTTTACCTTTTCTTTTTTATAGAAGTTTGAACCACTCACTGAAAGTATGAAATCCCCCATTTTATGTGTAACGTTGTTGTCACTAAATATAGATTCTCTTGGATTCGATTTAATTTGATGTAAAATATATCTTTGTCAACCAACATATGTGACGCCCTGAGCCCTAGCAGCCCAAGTGTCACTAAAATCATGACTTAAAAGTACTTGAACAACGAAACCTGCTTTATAAAACTTGTAAATTTATTAAATAATCATTAATCATGGATAGATAAAATTGTGTTTAAGTTTAAGTAAATATAAAATAAAATATTAAGAATCACCGTCAAAGCATTTAAATAATGCATAATGAAAATTCATAAATCTTGAAGCAAATAAATACTAAAAATTGATGGAACCTCTTTTACTCTCCACATCACTAACTATCTCATGCTTGATTGCTACGAACCTTTAATTACCTCGAGGGGAAAGAGGGAGGGGGGGGGGATCTCAATAAATAAGTAGTGCACGAAGTATATTTAATATATTTTAACTAGTATGTTTAACGTAATCATAATAATTCATACTTTGCACATGGAGACACTAAAAATCGACCGAACTTCGTGGTATAAAATTTCGTGCGTAGCGCTACTAAACTTTGGTCCATAATTTGATTCGGTCCATAACTTATCCTGACGGACCCATAACATAAAAAGTACTCACGTAATCAAAGCATGAAGAATAAACTTCTCTAAAATCACTTGCAAACTTATTTACCTTAAGATGATGCAACAATAAATTCTCGTACGATTCCTTACAAAAGCACTTAGAACCTTTTTTTTATGATGTGTGCCGCGAACATGTGAGTGAGGGTGTCTATTGTGTATGAAGGAATTGCATTTATATAGGAAAAATAAATCATGTTGAAATTTGGAAATGCCATTAAATGAGGCACGAATTCCTTCGTCATCCATAAGTCAAAATGGGTAATTAATTCCTTCTTTGTTAAGGTGAGGTTTAATGGAGTAAATTGTGGTTTTAATATGGAGAGGCCCTATAATAATAATAATAATAATAATAATAATAATAATAGGATAATCGTCTCCATTTTATGCACACACTTTCCCCCCAAAATTCTTTCTAAATCAGGAAACTTTTGCCACAAAAAAAAAAAAAAAAAAAAAAAAAAAAAGAAAAAAGAAAAAAGAAAAAAATAAGTATTAAATATAATTAATAAAAGTTGATATTAAATTAAAGTTATTAAGAAATGTGGGTCATTAATTTATATATATATATATATATATATATATATATATATATATATATATATATATATATAGAATCAGTTCAAACTAATTGTTTCAATTTTTAAATTATTACCTTAAGGTTAAAATGTATAATTATGTTATAATTATAAATTTCTAATTAATAAACTTAAAATCATAATTATATAAGAATTTAAATATTGATAAAATTACAATTTAAAAAATTTAAAACCATATTTGAACTAAATAAATAAATATTGCAAAATATAGTCAATACATGTTTGTTTGTTTTTTTTTTTTTTTTTAATGCTTATAGTTTTATTCATATTTTTTATAATTATACAATTATTTTGAAAATTGAAAAATATGCATTATGGGTATCAAATCGAAGATCTCAACAAAAACTTATATACTAATTCAAGAGTGAGAGCCATCTGTAAACACAGTCTCTAAAATCACATCAAATATTAAAGGTAAGAATATGCTTGATTGTCTTAGTTTTGCCTTGAAAATGTCACATCATGAAAATTATTTTCTATATTTGTGTTTGTTTGATGTTTGACTGAAAAATTTAACTTAGAAAATATTTTCTATGATAAAATCAATTGAAGCATACTTTAGCCATTTGTCTTAAAAATGTTTTCTTAGTTATTTGGTGAGAAAACATTTTTCACCTTAGAAATAAAACACAGCTTTAAAGTTTTATTTTGATAGATGTGATAAAAAAAATGAAATCGATATTTTTGCAAATGGTGATTTGGAATCTATAGCCTTCAATCCATTATATGGTACACTTATACTTAAAGATATATACACTTATCCTCCTAAAAGCTTTTGAGATATGTTTATTACTTTTTATATATTGTTGTAATTTTGTAGATACTTTTTTATAAATTCCAATGAATTGAGATTATATTTAGTTTAATTGTTAATTACTTTGGTTAAATGCAGTTTAAAAGAAGTATTAGAGACTTTAAAAAGGCACTGACGACATATAGCATATATAATTATTTCACAAATTAAAATGCTAAATATTTTGACTATTTGATATTACGTGCTTATACCTAATTTTTTTTTTACTTACAAGTATGAAAAGTAATTGATAATAAATGTCACTAACCCTGTCTGATCCAAAAATGCCTTTCAAATTTAATCGAAGATAATTTCCTCTAATTTTCTCTTATGCTATGAAAATCAATAAAAGTCAAGGTCAATCGCTTTCTTATTTCAGCTTTTTCTTTTTTAAGCAACGATCATCTATATCTTGCTGTTTCAAGAGTTACAAATCGCAAGGGTTTAAAAATTTTGATCCGCGACAAGGATGACAATCAAAGTAATTCAATGACAAATGTTGTATTCAAGGAAGTATTCCATAATTTGTAATCGCGTATCTATTTTTTATTTAATTTTTTTAAATTTCTAAAAAATAACATTCAGTTTCTCCGTAATATGAACATAAATATAGTCCTATTTTATAGCCATCTGGAAGCACCCTAGAACTCGAATCCAAGACCTCACCTTTAAGAGACACTTAAGCTCAATCCTGTGGACAGTACGTAAACTAATGGTGCACGGAATAATTTTTGAGCAACAGAGGGCAAGATGGAAGAAAGTCCGTGGTCATTACAACATACTTAGCAAGATGATATGTGAAAATTTTAAATGCTTTGATTAAGATAATTTTCTATGCTTACAATTCATTCGTATATTTTCTTTTGATTCAATTGGTTTTCAGGATTTCCGCTAAATTACCTAATGGTAATGATGTAAGTTGACACCGTAACAATTATTTTCAATATACATTCAAAATTTCAACCAATAAAATATTTAAATACGTTGGTTTTAAGTCTTCACCTTACCAAAATTTATTACTTTTGAGATTCTACTTTATTCATGTTCAACAAGTTTTCGGTGCTTTTAGCATTGTAGTGACATGGACTCGTGTTTCAAGGAATTACATGTGAACTAGGAGTTTACTAAGTTATTTGAAGAAGGAAAACTGATCCTAAAATTAGGCTTTGAATTCATAGTTAGTCTCTAATTATAATCAGATCAAATAAAATTCTTAATCTTCCTCCAAATCTCTTGTGACTTGAATATATCTTTTGTTCCGTGCTTGCTTGTCATTAATTCAAATTGTTGTCTCTCTATAAGATGCTTTTAAGTTGGAATAAATTGCATTTGGATTAATCTGCTTTCTAGTTTTACTTTGATAGAATGCATGTCCACCTCTTCATGCACAATTTTATCCACTTTATACTTTTGAGTGTGAACACCTATTTACACTTCACCATGTCCCCTTTAGGAAAATTAACCTACTACCAAGTTCAATTATTTTTAGAGACTTGATTACTTCTAAAGCTCATATTCTTTACATTTGGGAACAACAAAAACATTCTTTATAAATCTTAGCACTCGATATTATAGTGATAAATGCAAAGTCTATCATAAGACAAATTATCCATGTTTGAGCCCCACTTTTTAGGAAGAATGGATTTTGTAATAGTGTTTTTTTAGGAGAATGTGTGATTAAAAATTAAGAAATTTTTTTGGGTTTACTCGTAAAATTATTTTACGAGAGAATGTGTCGTTGAAAATGAGTTTTGAAATAAATGGAGCTCAAACAAGGGCATAATACACAATCAAGTTCTTTTACCAAGAGCAATTGGAAAGTCATGAAACATCTATACTTGTTGTGAAGTAGGGAGATAAATCACGTTTTTCCAAAACTATAGCTAATAAGAGGGGTGGTATTAAGTCCTATATCATCCAACATCAAGCTAACCCTCTTACGATTAGACTCACCCCTATTTTCTGTGATGCATCACTCTCCTAATCTTAGAGAATCAAATACGTACCTCCAGCTATGATAGAAATAGATATAGTAAGATGTGAACACTTTCCTCAAAAGTTACATGAGAGGTCCAATCAAGCCTTTATTTCCTACAATCAGTCCCATAAACCTACCCACATGGTTTGGAAAGACATTTTCCTTCATAAGGCAAGACATAAGTGTTGAGGCGCTTTGAGTCATAAGTCTCGCCGTGAACCAAAAAAATTATTTTAAAAATATAAAAATATATAAAAATAAACATGCAATCTGTGAAGTGCTGACACAAACACGAGTGTTGGAAACGATATGTGTCGAACACGTCGACACGTGATTTTCAAAAAAATCCGGGACACGACACGTTCATTATTTATTAATTTTTTTTTTTTTTTTTTTTAAATAAAAAATTTTTGTAAAACTTTTTGTATTGCAAATTAATAGGCATATATATATCAAATTTAACATTTAATACATATTTTCTCATAATTTGAGTTCAACAAAAAGCAAAAGATGACATAAATATTATCATTCATCTCTAGTTAAATCTTCAACATCTTCATTTTCATCATCGGCGATTATCATAGCCTCCAACTCCGGTTCATCAAGAGACAAAGTAGCAACTTCAAGTGTACCAACATCTTCAAAAGAGTCAAATGCATCACCACCGAGATCCCACATCTTAGACTCTCCTTGTAAATATTGTGGACTCCTTTGTGACAAGAGACGAAGATTGCTATGCACAAATACTAGATCTTTGGCACGTTTTGGAGTTAACTTATTCCTCTTAAGAGAGTGCACAAAGGAATAAATACTCCAATTCCGTTCACAACATGATGAAGAAGATGGTTGTGCCAATATTTTCAATGTAAAAGATTGAAGGTTAGGTGCACTAGAGCCATGAATGACCCACCAAGTCTTTAGATCCAAGTGGTAACGGTCATAGATGGATTCAATATCACCAAAATCTTCTTCCATTGTTGAGAATTTTGAATACTTCAAATTCACTTTAGTTCGCTCCTCATTTGACAACATGTATCTTTGAAACACTTTAACCTTTCTCGAGAAACCTCGGCATCTCTATGTAGAGGTGTACGATTGGAATATTCATTAAGCCATTCCTCACTACAGTACCTAAAGAAAGGAAAAACAAATTATAGTAAGTAAGTAAGTAACTAATCAATAATAATAGAGATTTGAACAATGAACAATGTAAATAAATATATGAATTAGAATAATTACCTTGAATTCAATGAGTGAACCAAGCAATAAAGTGGGGTGTTATTCTTGTTCCAACAATCAACAAGTATTTTGTGAATGACATCGTAAAATGATGAAACATCATCTCGACGCTTTCCTTCATGCCTATAAATGACCGCTTTGACTTTCTCTATCATTGTATCCCACATATCATAAACCAAGTGAAGACATGGTTTATCCGTATCACAAAATCGAAACATGTCATATATAGGACTAGTGAAAGAAATAACATAGTCTATAGAGTCCCACCAAATATCATCAAGTAATTTCATCTTCACAAAATTTGCCTTTTCCACATCATCTTCTCGATAACTTGACCATTTCTCATCAATCACCATGTTTTGATGCTCACGTTTGATAAGCTTAAACCTTTTCATCATGACTATAATAGAAGCAAATCGTGTTTCGACTACCGCTAACAACTTCAAGGTCACAAATTCATTAAACATTGCTCTTCTCATAAAATGGTTCATGATAAAATGTTTAATGGCCAGTATATCTTCATGAAGACAAGTTATCCAATTACATTCCTCATATATAACCAAATTATCCTCAATGTTCCTTGCCACACAAATATTTTTCAAAGCAAGATTAAGTGTGTGTACAACACACGGTGTCCAAAAAATATGAGGATATTGCACTTCAATTATTTGTCCCGCACCCTTACAATTAGCCGCATTGTCGGTAATAATTTGAACAACCTTTTCGGGGCCAACTTCTTCTATAACATCCTTTATCAAGTTAGTAATAAAATATTTATCTTTGATCTCAACCGAGCAATCAACCGCCCATAAAAACATTGGTCCACTTTCGGTCACCGCTATAAAATTAATTAGTGGCCTTCTTTGTGGATCACTCCAACCATCACTTACAATAGTCACTACTTTTAATTGGTTTTCAACTTATTATGACCTGGAGGCTTATATCCGGACAATGGACTATTCGCAGCTAGGGTATAAGAAGACATGCAATAAGGATTCCTTGCAAGGTGAAAGGGTAAACCACTTGAATAATACATTCTAGCAATTTCCGAATCCAAATGATCACGTGATGTGATGCTAAATGCCTTTTCAATTGAACTACCCTTTCTTTTCTTTTCCTCTAATGTGTAACTACCAACCGAACTCATGTTTTCCATTGGCAATGGGACCCGTTTTGACTCTTTACTCCTCATTTTCACTTCTTCCAATCTTTGCATTTCATTTCTTCCAATCTTTGCATTTCATTTATGTCTTTTTGGGTTACTTTTGGACAAGCTCCAATACCACTACCTAGCAATTTCATCAAATGTGCTCTAACCCTAGTATATGAACTTTTTTTTTGTTGTATTGCAAAAGTTGCATTGCCAAGAAATATTTCCACCTCCTTCATTTAGCTTATCAAATTTTGTAACATATTTCCAAAGAGGCTTGGTTAAATCTTCATTCATGTTACTAGTACTCATGGCTTCAAACTAATAAAATATACCAAGTAATAAAGCAATAGACAATGATATTACCCGATATTTTTTAGTAGAAGTATCTCCTTGATCTTGTAAATGATTCTTGAGATTTAGATTCCAAAGAAAAAGAAATAGGTTGAAATTAGTGTTGGAGTTTTATATTTTCCTTCCCCATCGGCAGTGAGCATACTGGAACGAGAAGACAAAGAATCACTTTTTGCTTTGGTTTTTGCCGTTTGTTTGGCCTCTGTATAAATTTTAAAATAAGGGTAGAAGTGTAAAATGTGGTTACTTAACTTGTTGGAGAATTCTTCACAATTTATTATTATTTTATAAAAAATGAACCGACCTTTTATGAAAAAAAGGGAACCGACATTTGCTGTTGATTACACAAGAGTCAATACACTTTTACAAAGGAATCTGAAAAAGAAAAACAAAAAGCAAATGATCTGTCTTCTTCCCTTCGTCTAGTCGTCTTTTCCGTCTTCTTCCCTGCAATCGGTGCCATCTTCTTCCCTACAACGAAGACCCTGCGACTCAGCGCCATCTTCTTCCCTGCAACTCGACGCCATCTTCTTCGTTCATTCTCGTTTCTGCAACAGGTTTGAGGGCCAATCCCTTTAAACAATAGAAATGCTTTGCATGAACTAGGTTATCATACCTATCTATATTTTACAAGTTTCTTATTTTCATATGAGACCTTAAGGATCCATAAGAGGTTAATTTTCTACACCATTTTGAGGATTTTTCCTCCTACAATAGATGCGGAGATCAAGTTGAGTTTGTTCAGTTAATTATTCTCCACCTACCACAGTTTTTTAAAGGAAGCACATGTCTGGACTTATTTGGTTGTTTAGGACATTTAGAACCAAGGAAGGCTAGGAGGTTTTGGTGAAGTTGTTAATAGACTAATTAGGTAAATGCTAATAAATTTCAAAAATGATCTTCAACATTCATATTCTATGACGCATGGACACTCCTGTTAGGACAATATGTTTGTATTCGACACGGGTTTGTGTTGTGTTTGCCATCATGCCCCTCATATTGATGTATGACCATTCTATTCAAAATATGATTTCTTGTTGTACTAGGGTTCTCTTTTTTTTGTTCTTTCTTATTTAGAATGGGATTATTTTTGCTTTATTTATTAGTCTTTGATTTCTTCATTCTTTTAGATTATGATTTTGTTTCCTTTTAGTATTTTTAATTTCTAGAGTGTTCTGTAATGAAATCATTACAGTTTATAAATCAGTTTATAAATCACACAATTTCTCAAACAACTTTTAACCACACATATTTTATCTCTCCACTTTTCAATCACATATCTTACATCAAAACAGTAAATAAACCAGTTTATAAACCGTTACAGTGTTACCAAACGGTCCATTCATTTCTTTTATTATTTCAGTTTTCTTTCATTCATTTTAGTCCTTATATTGATAAAATCAGTGATTATTTTGCCCATATAAACAATTGCTTTGTACACTTGAACTTCTCAAGCAAATAATTCATTATAATCAAATTATTCTCTACATACTTTTGTGTTTTCAACTTTATTATTGTTTCAAGAATTTCACCTCCACTTGTACACCAAAATTGGTATGAGTTGATGTCACTTATATAGGTCGAGATAACATGTGTGCATTTTGGTGGTATGGTAAGAAGATTATTTTGTTGCTGTCACGTGATGAGCAATTGTGAGTACTAGTACATTACAAACAAAGAGCAAAAGATTTATACGGAAAAAAAGTGAGGTTAAAAAAGATGTAATTCAAAATGATAAAAAAATGTTTCCCCATAATAGAGGTAGAGACTAGAGAAGCATGTGCAAGTCAAAAAATCTAGTACAAACAATGAGCAAAAGATATATAAGGAAAAAATGTGAGATTAAAAAGATGTATTTCTAAGTGATACAAAGTGTTCCCCTATAATAGAAGTAGAGAAGCATGTGCAAGTTGAAAACTCGAGAGCTACTGATCCATTGTACATGAAAATTGACAAACCTCATGTTTTGACTCCTTAAACTTGGCATGGTCAATTTCCTCTTTTTTGTTTGACATTCTTAATCTTTAACTTGTTCATCATCCGTGTCTAGCTCAATCAGGGTCTCCCGTTCCAATTTCTCCAAGGAGAATAAATAGATGGACATTTGTTCAATATGTGACATAGTTGATATTATTGATATTTTTCTTCGATTGATTTTTATTTTTATTTTTATTTATTTTATTTTTATTTTTATTTTTTTTTTTAAAAAAAAAACCAAACTCGATGATTTTTTTTTTTTTTAAAAAAAAAAAAAACCAAACTCGATGACGAGTTTTTCTTCAAGCGGAGAGAACAAATGTAGGACAATCCTATTCGAAATAGGATTTCTTATGGTAATAGAGTTTCATCTCTTTTTTTCTTTCTTGTTTAGAATATAATTTCTTTTTTTTCTTGATTATAACTTTTAGATTAGTATTTTGTTTTCTTTCCTAATATAAAGAATTATTTTGCCCATATTAAACAAAGGATTTGTACACTTATCAAGCAACTAATTTTTTATAATCAAATTATTCTCTTCATATTTTTCGTGTTTTCAACTTAATTCACATTTCAAAAATATCAATTTCATTTTTGCACCACTGACACTATAATAAATTAAAAATTTCAATTCTTGGAAAATAGTCTACACGAATCACATTGAAGTTGTTTTATATTTACTATTTTTTTATAATGGTGGTGGTAATATATACTTTAACTTATTGTCACTTTAATATAACAATAGCTCCTCTGATTTTAAAAGATGTCTTGATTTTTATTAGAAAATAAAAAAAATATAAAAATAAAGATATACTATGTAAACTGTACAATTTTAAAGAATTTAAATTGATGTTCCCCAATTTGTCTATACTTTTTTTTTGGAAAGTCACGTCACGCGACGTGTCACTTTGCTTCGTGTTGTGTCTGTGTTACATGTCAGTTCTCATGCTTCTTAGCTTGTATTATAACCTAGAAGATATTTCTGCATAAGATTAAAACATGAATGTTAAAAGGGAAAAACAACCAAAATCTAGCATGAGGAAATTTTTCTGTAGGCATCAAGAGGTGTTTAATGATTCTAGATCTTTCTTGGAATCCGACGCATAAATAAGCCCTTTTTTTTATCTTACCAATGGTGTTTTGATGTGAAGTGTCGCAACACAGAGATTGATGAAAAATGTCATGTATGTCCATGAATAGCATTAAAATATTCTTACCATTATTGACTTGAAGAATTTGAATTTATGTTTTCAATTAAGTGCAAATCATGAAATATAACTCTATAAAAACCTTTTCAGCGTTAGACTATTCTTTTAGAATGTAAACCCAATAAACCCTAGTGTGATCATCAATAAATGTTATAACCATCGAGAGGAAAAGGATTGGAGATATGAATTGGGAGAAATATATGCTTGCTGGTGTATAGATAACAGACAAATCTCATTGAAAATAGTAAATGGTGATTCTGTTAAATAGAAAAACTAAGATGGACAAGCCTTTAATGTCATAGCTTTATTTTATTGTAACAGAAAGAAAATTCACTACTGCTTGTAGATCGATCATGTTCGCTTCTGAAGGAATAATCCTCGAAATAGTGAAGTGCATCAACCACTTTAGCACTCCCAGTCTCCTCCCCAATCATAGGTCTTGGAATTCATAAAAAGTGAAAAGAACTTAATGACACAATGAAATCTTCAGTAATTTTGACGTGAGAAGATAACAACAAGCGAGGTTAGAAACAAAAAAATGCAGACAGAGATGAAAGAACCATTAGAAAATCTAATTTACAAGGACATAAATTATAGGAAAAACCGATTAGATAGACTGATCATAGGAATGCACCAAATTTATGATCATAGTACTGTATTTAAAGTTGAAGTGTTTATAAAATGGTATGATTATTGATATGTGCTTTACAACATGAGAGGGGAGTTTTAAGATGTTTGGGCCAATAATTTGTACATATGCTCAAATTGTCCTTTGGAGAATTGGTACTTATTTTCTACCACAGCTTTCATATCATGCCCATTCTTTCATTTAGTTCGTTTTTCCTCTAGTTCTGAGTTTTCCCTGTAGATGCCACCAAGTCTCTTGTGTGTCGTGGTTTGTTACAGAAATCACACGACATTTTGTATTTTTCTTCATGCTTTTTCTACTTTTTGTCCAATGACAGCAACAAGATTCTCTATTAGCAGAGCTTTCTGTGGGCTGTAGGTTGAAATGATTAGCTTCTCTGCCATTGCAGTTTTCGACTGTTTTCTCTCCATAGGACAGTCTTCACAAATGGAAGGCATGGGCGCTTTGCTTTGATCGCTCCTCTCATATCATCTCTCTTTGTTGAACCTAGCCAGAAAATAAAATGCACATTCTTTCTCCACTATATTTTCAAAAGAAACACTGTCAGCTGCATATCCCCCGTTTGGAATCATTAAAAGGATCCAATTCTTACATAAGACCTTTAAGAAATGCTGTAGTATTTGGTCACACCATAAACAGATCCGATGGAAGGACTGATTCTCTCTCTCTCTCTCTCTCTCTCTCTCTTTTTGGGGTGGTGGTGGTGGTGGGGATTTAATGTACCTGTTAAATATCCTATCTTTCCTCGCCTGCTGACGAATGGTTTCAGGACGGAAACCTGCAACAGAAGTAACTTCTGTTCAGTTTAGAGCAGTGATTTGCAGCGATGAGTTATAAGCATAAGCCCGTGCTAGAGTTTGTAACGGTGACAGAGACAAGTCTTGAAGAATCTCGAAAAGTTTCAACTCCTGAAGACCAAACAACTCTTCAGGAAAAATTCCTCTTAATTGAAAGCTATAAAAGAGGACTACTGGTTTTATTCAAGCAATCATACCAGTGTTGGTTTCGCCTTGTATCCTCCACCATATCAACGACAGTTTGATTTTGTGGGTCCTACTATGGAACTGGACAATCTGCCTTCATTAGATTTATTTCAGACTCAACACTTTTAGGTTCCTTTTTTCTTTTTATCCTTTGAGCGACAATCCATAACATATCAATAGAGTTGCAACTCTTGAAAATCCAGGTGTTTGAATCCAGTCTTTTCTGCCATTTCACCCCTTGCTTGGTTTTGTGTACTTCTCTTTTCATGTCCTTTCTCAAGTCGAGCTCAACAAAAATTTTATATGCTTCAATTATGGTTTTCAGCTTCATATTTGAAAAAAATGTTCCCAACACTTGCAATTTTGGAAGTTCTTTATTCCTTCAAGAATTCTGTAAGTAGTTTTGGTTTTTCAATCCTTGCAGGAATTGATAGATGCAGGTGGTGTCTCATTGATGCCAAATGGAAAACAGCCGATGCATAAAAAAAAAAAAAAAAAGAATAAATTGTCATAATTCTCATTCTTAATGCTGAGAACTTTGAACAGCTATAAATAGGAGTGTATACAATCTACAAGGTTAGGAAAGTAGACTGTCGTGCCTATTCCTAAAAATTAGGAATCAAATTAATGTTCAATAATAAAACTGGTCCTAGTCAGTCATCGAGTGATTTGTGTCTAGACATAGTTGGATCAAATTAAGTCAAAATGTATTTTCTGACACATGGTCCGTAGAAAAAGGAGATTCTTATTAGGAATTATTGATAGATCACTCTTCTATGAATATATATTTGATGAGTAGCAGTAGCATTCTAATTAATATATTTTTCATAGTTATTATATCAGAATTATATCAGAGGGTGCTATGCTAATTATGAAAAGGAATTATTCTCTCTAGATACTTGTTATCGTGTATAAGCTATTTTCATTATGCTACTACATTGTGGATTGTGGCCCAAATCTGCGATTACCATCTTGCTTTAAACTATTGTAAAAAGTAAAAGTGAAAGTGAAAGTTATAGTTTCTGAGCGATCATAGAGTTCTCAATCTTTGCATGGCTCATTATAATGCTGAAATTCAGCCATTATCCTCAATCTTCGCACGACTCATTATAATGCTGAAATTCATCATAATCGTAAGTTGTGACAAAGTTCTACCAAGTGTGAGGACCATACATTTATTTTCTTCTAGTTAGCTAAGGGCACATACAGTGGAGAAATGTAGAGCTAATTAATTACCAAAGTGAACTATTTTTCCGCCCCTATCCAGATCCTCAATTTGCTTATCTGATTCATGCAATCAAGCCAGTTATAGTTGCAATTGATATTAGCTTTAGGTGCAATGATTTTTATTGAGCTACTTCATATTTTTCTATGGCTTGTCTTTGGTTAATAGGATGCATCACATGCAGTGACTCAAGCTTCCAACTCCCAACAGCAAGTGGCCTATGAAGATCTTAAAGGAAAACTTGAACATTTGGTAAGAAGCATAAGCATTGTGGCTGTTTGTTTTCTTTCCAGATTTCTCCTGTAATTGAGTTGGCGTTGATGCACTAACGAATCCATGTTCTCAAATTGACTTCCAGCAATCAGGAATCAAGCCAATAGTGAGTGTGATAAAACCATTTTTAAACAATGCAACTGCATTAAGTGCATTGGAAGAGCTGGAAACGCTGGCATCAATGGACATAAATGCACCCACAAATGTTCAAAGCGTGCCACCTCAACCACAACAGCTTCAGACCGAAAAGAGTCCTTCATTGACAAGAGAGGAGTAAAATTTAGTTGTGACAATTGCAAGTTAAAGTGAGGATTATAGATATAAAACTCTTAGTATTAGGATCTGGTTGCAGGAAGTCTGATTTATGGGCAAGTGGGATCTTCAAAGCTTCTGCATAAACATTTATGTAGCATACGCTGAAAATCTCTTCCAAATCTCAGATTGTAGTACGGAATCTTCATGTTGTAGTTTGTTAAATTATTATAATTTCTAATTGTTAGCAGTTAGCACAATGATGATATGACTTGGTTAATTGCTAAATCTAGACAAGGACTAGAGACTTGAATAGCTTTTGACTTAATCTGTTTGTTACGTAAGGTCTTGAATTCCTTGAAAATGTAAAATCTAGCCTGTGTTTGCTTTGTGGATATTAAAATCAATTTTTTAGTAGATTTTGATAAAAGTTAATGAGTGTGGTTGGAAAGTTGAATGTCCTATGAAATATGTGATTGAGATAGATTGTTGATTTTAATTTAGATTAAAATTTAGATTCTAATTTGTAACAAACATGAGCTTTTAGTTGTTTTTTAGATTACCGCATGTACTACTGTGAGGGACTTATTATGTTTGCAACTAGTTGCACAAACATATTCATTTAATTAAAAATGAAGATCGAAAAAAAAAAAAATTAAAAGTAAAGTAATGTTGCGGGCACCAATTCAAAAATAAAAATCATTTTTTATCGATAATATTATAAATTCTTACACAAAAATCAAAAAAAGATTCATTACTTTTTAAATGTACATTTTCATAAAAATCACAATTAAAAAACTATTTAAAATGAAAATCAAATCGCGGCTAAATATATTGGCCCAAAATAAAAGAAACCATTATTTATAGGGTTAAGTACACAATTATAAACATTTAGGCTTGAAATTTTTTGTAACTAGGTAATTTGTAGCTAATTACACAAGTATCAAAATAATTTTCAATTTTTTTTTTTTTTTAATCAGAATTTGGTTCTGTAATTAATTACAATTTATTCCACGACACCTAGTACATTTATGGGCTTGTTAGCCTCTCCAGTCGAGCGAATCCTTTTCATTTTCGATCGACCACTTTGGCATTTAACTGCCAATTAAGGCAAAACGACACGTGCCACAACATGCTCCGGTACTTGCCAATCAACTTCGTTTTCCACCAGGTAAATTGGACTAGAATATGCTTGTTTCAAATAATTAGTTGTGTAAAATGGAATAGCACAAAGCTAATAAGTTTATGTCTTCACACCTCCGTGCTGCTGCCATTGCATGCTCACATGGAAATTGATTTAACACAAACTCCCTACATAAACAACTCTTACCTTGCAAATAAAATGTGTACCAGTGATTGTCGTCCCAGCCTAAAACTGATACATGCTTATGGAAATCACTTTCATTGTTCTTGAATTATCAAATTTCATACGTATTTTTTTCCTTCAAATTTGGTGTCAAACTACTTACACATTGGCTTGCCACTATGCACCTCTCATAAAATCATTTGTGCATTGTCGTTCTGATGTTTTCGACTAAAGACATTATCCACTCATGAGCATTCTTCATTAATGAATTCAATGATTTTGCATTATTCCACATCATAATATTGTAACGGTTTCTTTTAATGTGTGCCTTAGTCCAGTATTAGAAACCAACTTTCCGTAAATACTTTCCTACTCGCTTACTTTTTCTACAAATCTTAGCATAAAATTCCATGAACTCAACCAAGCTATATGCCTCAGCCGCTGATTTAAACAATGACAAAACGTTGCTTGTACCATATATCTCCTTTATGTTATTTTGCAAATGTCAGATGCAATGCCCATGGTGTGCTATAAGATATGATCTTATTGCCATTTTTAACCCTCTATGCCTATCTGAAATAAGCACAAGGTCTTTCCATTCACCAATTGCTTCCTTCAACTTTTTAAAGAACAATGTCCATGACATAGCAATTTCTGAACCAACTATACCCCAAGCCAGAGGATAAATTTAAAAATTTCTATCTTGACACGTGGTAGTAGGCAATGTACCTACAAACTTTGATGTCAGAAATGTTCCATCCATGGAAATTACTTGTCTCATCAATGAAAATCCATGCAAACTTGATCCAAAGGCCATGAAAAAATATTTGAAATGATTTCTCTTGCCAGTCTCAATATACATGTTACTGTACCAGGATTATTCTTCTCCAACATGTTATAATAAGATGGAAATTTACTATAACTTTCTTCTGGTGAACCTCTAATGTACACATAGGAAAACTCTCTAGATTTCCAAACTTTTTGACAGTTCAAAACAACCCCTAACTCTCTACGAATGTCACCGATGATAATTGAGGGTTTATAGCTTGTATTTGAGTCTTGAAACTTTGGAATGAAGTGTTTTCCAACTACCCAACTTCTAGCTTGTTTGTCGACAAGACGATGAATATCTAATGAACAAGTATGTTAGCGTTCATATTTTCGAATTTCAAACTTATCAGATTCCTTAAACTTCATAGCTCGCAAAAGCCACTTGCATTTGTTGTCAATACACACAACTGTATAGCTGTCCTTGTTTGACTTTTTTACTTTGAATTCGAAATTATGTTTCAAGGCAAGCATGCTCAATGCCATTTTTATAGGGAAATAGTTGTTTCCCACTAACATCTTCAGTGTCTAGTACTTGTCGTGAAGTACAAACTTGTGATAATGTAAAAGGTTGTAAATAACCAATAGATTGTACCGCATTCCACCCACTTCTAGAATTGTTATCAATATTATCACAATTACCAAAGAGTTGCGTAGGTTGATTGATAAGCGTATTTTATACACTTATTAGTGTGTCTAAATTAGAATAAATTATTTTCGTTTTAGAATAAATGCTATTTTATTTGTATTTATTTGTTTACATTTCAGAAAATATCCCAAAAGATGAAGAATGAAGAAATTGAGGGAAGAAATGAACAATTGGATGCTAAATTGAGCAATTGAGGAGTTCATGACATCAACCGGAAGACTTGCATGATGCCAAAGTGAATAAATAAGAAGTTGGAAGATCCAATTGAAGTAATTGAGAGTTGGAAAGAGCTAATTAAGAAGATTCCAAAATATGAGGACTAAATTGCGTCAATTGAAAGTGGAGGACATGAGGTGCAATTAAAAGTTAGGGATCTACTTATACTATTCTGGAAGTTGAATATTACACAGCGGATCTAAGCCATCCGATCGCGGCTTCGAAAGCGTGCGATCGATCGAAGTATCGAAAATTTCACCCAGATGTTTTACACTCTACTGCGTGATCGCGCGGTGAACTTCTTGGCTGCGATTTGGGATTTTTTCGCGATTTTTATCATATTTTCCTCCTCTTTCACCTAGGTCTTTCAAATACCTATATATACAACATATGAGGCACGACTTTGAGACCTTTGCCTCACCTAAGAACAGGCCACAATTGAGTTTTTGACATTTAATTCTTGGGAGATCAACACATTGCAAATGGGCGAGAGTTGAATATCACGTGGAGGATTAAAACTTGGTGTATGCTTTCCAATTCTGTTATGTTCTTTTCAATAGATGCTATATTTTATTGTTTAAGTTGTTTAATCATGATGTGCAACTAAATTCTAATGTTGGGATGAATAATGTAGCATAGTTTATTTATTTTAATTCCAAATTCCATCGTTTTAGTAATTCGTTGCATGTATATAGTGACGCCGAAGAAATACTTAATAGCAAAAGTCCTTTTGAAAGAAGCTATTCAAGAACAACTCATTAATATTCATCTATTCTTGACATGGTAAACTTGATAGCTTGTGTATCAAGATTTTTCGATTTGTAATTCCTAATTTTCAAAAGAGCACAACTCCCTAAATTTTTAATATCTTGATCTGATTATGATTTGATTTGACTCGAGTGAAAATATTTGGGTCTATTAACTTTCTTTGATTTGAATCCATATGATTTGGATAATGTTTTCCTTTGGTTCTAAAGAATTTCTGTCTCCTTGAGTTTTGCTCATACTCCACTTATGTTGTTATACCTCTTACATTTTAAAGTATGACTTTGAAAGTAAAATGTAGTGAACTGATGTTGCTAATGTAATTCTTATTCTGCCCCTACATTTCTTGAAAGAACACTTTCTTGGCTCCTAAGTTCAAAGTTCTTTCTTCCTTTGTGGTAAAGGAAAATTGAAATCTTTCCGTTATCAATTATTTCATGAGAAGCTCAGTTTTCTCTATCAATTAATTTCTACATATGTCTTCATTTGAAAGAATCAAAGTTTGTTCACACCGAGCCTAAATTTTGTTGTAATCATCCATTACAACAAACTCATATTTTGATCTACTATGATCACAACTTCTAGTAGCTTAGTCGTTACCTTATTATTTAAACGACTCGACCAATCCTGGTTTTATTAGAACTTGAATCATATTTATTTCTCTTTTGAAATACGAAGATCTTGAAATCTGTATCTATGAAATGGATACTTTCTTCATTTAATGAATCTAAAATATTTTAGCCCAGTTTTTCTATTGATTTTTTGCATCCATATTCGTATAGACATATATGATTTAGTGTCTATGATACCTTAGGTTTGAATCTTTACAAACGTATGAATTCATTGAGTTATTATGTCATAATCGAGAACTCTTGAACCCATCTTTTCTTATTGGAAATCCTCAACAAGGGAAAGAGTTCGACTCATATAGCACTTTGTTGTGACATTTCGTTTCGAATTCTGAATTTATGAATTTATAAGATTAGGATACCATATTTTTGGTGCACTCCTTAAGTTGAACCTGTGTATTGTGATTTGGAAATACTATATAGATAGAAGTAAAAGAGATGGATAGCAAAGCTATGTTGCTGAAACACTTGGAGATAATAAGTTGTATAGTTAGAACGATAGAATGAATTAATTTATGTATACTGATTGAAGAGCAATGGGTAAACTTTCTTTGATCTCCTCTCGTTCACTGCAACTACTTTATGAAACATAACTGGATTACTTCTAGCTTATCCTCGGTAAGAGCCCATCGAGTTTGGACTCCATTGAAATGGAAAAATATTCTAATATAACATGATGATATTTTAAGGGGTAATTTTTTTACAAAATTGATGCGTTCTTATGCTAATTCTAAAGATTTGAGCAGAAAGAGGATGTTATACGACTCATAAAGATACTTCTATGAGTAAATTCTGGCGTGAATTAGAGTGACACGATGATGAAGTTAATTGTTTATCGAGATAAGAAGGATATTTGAATCGCAACCTAAACTTCATGGCCACCATATTTACTTTGAAAGTATAAAGTATGAGGCAAACACAAGTAATAATGATTTGAAGTGTGGCTCTATCTAGGAAAGATAACAAATAAAGATTACCTGGATGACTAGAACTCAATTACGATTAAGTTATCACCTATGGAGAGTTTTATGTTGCTGCTGAAGCATATTATTGTAAGTTAATCATGATGAAGTATTTGAGAATTTTTACTGAAATCGTGGTCTAAACGCAGGAGTAAAGAATATCGATTCATTAGATGGATAACTATAAAAAGACGATGAGAAAGAAAATGCTAGATAGAAGTTCCACTGATTTTAATAATTGAATTAGACACGATGCAAATAGTGTATATAATGTGTTTTAAGCAATAATAGAATTGACTCTTGCAATTAATGAGTTTCATGTTTGAAGGTAGAAGAATACAAATAGAAGATAAAGACTAATATAACTAAATGATTAAATTTCGAGTACGAAATTTCTTTAAGGGGGGAAGAATGTAACGACCCAAAAATTTGTTCTATTATTATATTAAATTATTCACATTTGACGGGACCCACTTGAAAGTCAAATAGAAATTTTAATTCATTTAACTAATTTAAAGGGGCCTATTCGACATTAAATAAAACTTTTAATTTAGTTGACCTAATATAAGCAAAAAATAAATAAGAATATTAAATATTACTCTAAGTAATTTTATCGATTCAATAAATCGACTATCGATTCCATAATTGGGAAGATATGGTTTGAAGTCCGTAAAACCCGGGTCGCCACGTCGTCCATTTAAAACTAACTATTTAACAAAATATTGCGGAAATAAACTAAATTTTCAACATCATATTCATTTGGAAAATTAGCAACGATAACTCAAATTTAAATAAATTTACTTGGAAACATTCCATAAAATTTCAAATCTTGACAATTTAAATTAACAAGGTTTAATAAACCTGACTTTCAAAATAACTTAAAAATAAAGTTTGCCATTGCTGCCCCTCATTCACCACCATCTCCGAACTCTCCAAATGTTGATAAAATAACGGAGTGAACATTTCAAAAGAAATACTCAGTAAATTCATCGCCAATAATTAATTTACAAGATAATTGAACACGTAATTATACAAATAATACAATTACATTCTCTTCTTAATCATAGGCCTCACATAGTGAATGCAAATGAACATATTCTTGTCTTATACAAATAAAGCATATGTTATGACATGTATAACATAAATTTCTCTTCTTATCTCATAAGAGATACTCTTATCTTGTCTCATGCAAGTAAGCATATAAATCACGTAAATCCACATAACACGTGCAATTATAATATAAACTGATTAGTGGGGGCGAGTCTACCTCAATTTATCTCGAATCACATGAAAAGTGGAGCGGGAAGTAACCTCAACCTCTTAATTGTCCGCACGTTTCGTTTAGCCAAAATAGGAAATAAGCCTTGAATTAGTAATTCGAAATTTTTAAGGTTTTAAAATGATAAAGTAAAATTTAGGGACTTAATAGGAAATTTATTAAAAGTTTAAGGACTGAAATAGACTTTTTTTTTTTTGAAAATAATGGGATTTTAAAACTGTAGGGGCTAATAAAATATTTTAAAACCAGAGACTGAAATAACTTAATTTAAAAATAGGGCTAGGGACCATTTTGCTTAACTTCCAAAATTTAGGGACCAATGTTACAAATTTTCTAGGTTTTAAGTGATTGAAATTTGCAGATCTATTTTTTCTTCCGAATCCTCTACCAAGTTCTCTCTTTGTTCTTTTTCTTTTTCTTTTTCGTTTTTTTTGTTCTTCTTTTCAACTACTTGATAATTTTTGGGGAACAAAGCAATAGCACAAGGAGAATACATCTAAGGTGGAGAAATATTTGGAGAAATCATAGCCAAGCTTCGAAAAAAGAGTTTTTACCTATAACTTTGTATTTTCGCCATTATTTTGTCAAATTTTTAATGTATTGTTATAAATATTCTCTTTTGTATCATTTATATAGCATGTGCTAATTTATTGTGTTGAGATTTATAGTAGTAATTTAACCTAGCTTAGATTCATTTTTATATTTTCTCTTTGATGATTAAATACTAATTTTCATGTGTTTTTATTATTGTTATTATTGCATTTTCATTTATCTGGCTAGCGAATGATTATGCTTAGTGATTTGTAATCGTTTGAGAGAAGATTGTGCATTTTTAGGTTGGACCAATCAATTAGGGTTAATTTCGCTCAAGAGAGGTAATTAACTAAACTTGGTAGATCAGATTTAATATCTTAAATGAGTAATTTATTAATTGGCTTGTGGAGAAGTGAATTATACGATGGTTAAATGAAACTATGAATTCCAACCACGTTTTTTCCAAGATATCCAAGTATTTTTATATTTCTTTATTTTGTAGATTTTTAGTTATTTTTGAAAACCAAATTTTAATTGCATATTTCTTTTTATTGTTTGAATTAAATTAATTAAAATTGTGTAATCTACAAGTCTATTTTATTATTCGAATGCGATCCACACTCTTACGGTACATTATTTTAACGAACTATAAATATAACGAAACATATCCATAGACATGCATCTCAATAGAGAACCAAAACAATGCACATCTCAACACACATAGATTAAAGCTAGAAGTAGATAACTCGTCATTCACCGACTTTAACCTTAGGCCTTGGATTAGACCAAACCAAACCCCCAATTTGGCCTCAAGCTAACATGACAGGCCCTATATCCCAGGAAAAGCAATCTATGATGGCCTAGGTTTGGCCCCCAGTGCCACAGTCTTCTCTAGCGATACCTACCTGTTGGAATTATATATGCCCATAGAGTATAATTCACGACATTTAAAAGTAAAATATTAATTGATTGTATTAATATGATGTTGTGTTTGTTCACGGGTCGATTTGATATTACAAATTGAGTGTTTAAGTTGTTAAACACAGAAAGATTCAATTTGTGATTCGATCTAAAATTAACGTTCACGATCAGTAAATAAATATGGACAATTTATTTTGATAAGATCGTCTCGATTTTATTAAAGTCTATCTTTGACTTTGGTAATAAAATTGAGAGTACGTTTGGAACGTATTGGACGGGACCACGTGAAATTAATTTGTGACATTGACCGTACAAATTTAATTTCACTTGATTATTGTACGTGGGACCTTAATCCTAATAGGATAATGGACTTCGATTACTAACTTGAAGTTCTTTGAGGTATCAATGGGTGAGATCAAATTGCTGATCAATATCTCGGTACTTTGGGAATTAAAGTGAACTAACGAGGAACATATATTCGTATTATGGAATCCGTCACCTTTTAGGTATGATCATAATCTCACTGGTTCTTCTAGTGGACAGTTGAATCTGAGCTCAGTAATTCGATAGTGACTGTTGAATTCTATGATGTGATGGGATCACATCGAACTGTCAGATATAAGATGAGAGTTGAGAATTTATGAATATTCAAAGAAGGGCATTTTGGTCATTTTAACTTGCTCCGAATATTCGAGTTGATCGACGGGGGTAACATGTAAGAACGATAAGTCAGAGGATATAATTATTGATTAATTGTTTCAGTAATTTCAATTTTACTAAGAGTGCAGTCTCGTTCTTTTAGTGGAATGGAACGTGATTAATAAATTAATTTTGACTGATCAAGAGTTGATCGGGTCATAATTAATTTATTGGAGCTTAGTTTAATTGGGTCCGATCAGGTTCCCTCGGTGGCTTCACTATAATGGGTTTATACAGGCTTATTACCTGTATTGGGTTGTGCAGAAATGGGCCTGGGTTATGGTACTAGGCCTGGTAGGGTTTTGGAATGTAAAGAGGTTACAAATAGTCTCTTAAGACTATTTTTATTAACCTAATTGAAAAGGTGGCGAAACACACACTAAAGTGTGTAGTGTGTGTTTCCTCTTTATAAAGAAACCCTAAACCTAGTTTAACCTAGATCTTGAGAAAGGTGACCACACACCTGCACAACTGCCATTGGAGAACACCGAGGAAAGCTTGAGGGTTTGAAGCTTTGGTGAAATCAAGAAGCAGTTGATGAAGATTATTGTAAAGCACGCTACAAAGGTAATCTTCTCAAAATCATTTTTGTGCACAAAATTATTTATTCCAAGTTGAATACACAGAACAGAAAATCCTGTAACGGGAAGATCTATCACAAGAAATCAATTTTTGTGAGTAGAACAACCCGGGTTCCCAACAATTGGTATCAGAGAGCGCCAGGTTTTTGATACTGTTTTATGTATTTAGGGTTAAATAATTTTGTTATGCATGTGTTAGTGGAGCGGTGTAGGTTTTATGTGATTTGATCTGTTATTGGTTGAATGATATTTTAATGAACTGATTTATGGCCTTAGATTGTTTGTTTTGAATTATGTATTTGTTTTATCGAGTCTTGTAACAAAAGGGGTGGATTACGACTCCATGTTTCCCTTTTGATTTTAATTTATTGCAATATAGAATGAGAAATTGTTTTTTCAATATTATTGCTGTTGTAATTAAAATTTGTGACCGAATTCATCACTTCCCGAAACATGGAGGACCAGATCTACAGTTTTTAAGGAAAGGACTAGTGCTGCAATTTTTGTTCAAGGGACTTGACTTCACCATCTTCAACAAAAGGAGGACTTTGCTTGCAATTACTGGAAATCCACCATGAACGGCATGCAGGAAGTCGGCGGGATTCGTGGGTGCTACCAATGTGCTCGGCGGTCAATGGTGGCACTTTTGGCGTTGCTATTTTGGCTCGATCGCGACGGTAGTGGAACCCACATATCCCGCTGCACGCAGTCGACAGCACTTGGGTGCTGCCGTTGTGATCTGTGGATGATCGCGCCGCTGTTGGCGCTGTGACCCCACGTAGATAGCGGCGGTAGCGGCACCACAGGTGCCACTGCGATGCAGGTTCGAAAGTCGCAGCGCCGCAGCAGGTTCGAAAAGGCAGCGTCCATGGCACTGCTGCTGCTGTTGCGGCGACTCAACCCAGGCGATGGCGGCTGCGATATATGGGGCATCTGTTGTGGTCTCAATGGTTGTGACAGTTTTCGACGATGGCATTTCGGTAGGCAGCGGCTGAATGGCATTTCGGTAGGCAGCGACTGAAACTTCCTCTCGGTTGGGTTACTGTAAATGCAGCAAAGGAAGAGATGATTTATTTGGACTGCAACTTCCATTTGGGCCTTGACTTCTTATTGGGCCGGATGGATAAAAATTGGAGATTGGACCATTTTGAAGTTGGGCCAGATAATTATTATTTGAAGAGTTCGAGTAATGGGCTGGACACTTGCAAATGGAAATTGAAGAATTGGGCCGGGCTGTGGCTCAATGTAATCTTTAATTAATTTGTAATTTTGTGTCTAGGTTTTGGCCATAAATCATGTTCTAGTTTATTTTATTATTGCATTTATTTATTGCTTTAATTAAATTGTGGATGAATGTCATTTAATAACATGTCATGTAGATCGCATTAACACCGCTCAAGGTACTATACTGTCATGCATTGTTTTATATTTTATTTTCTTTTCTAAATGTTAGATTAGAAAATAAATATATATTTATTAATAATTAAATTGATTTTAAGAGTTAAAATTGATTGGTAATTATTAAATTAAAACCCAACAGTTCAAAATATTAAGTGGGTAAGGGTGCAAAATATTTTGAACCCACGGCCTCCCCTATTAGCCTATTAGTAAAAATTTGTGTATGCCTCGTGCTAATCTAATTAGTCTCCCTATAGGAGGGCTACACTGTTTTGGTTACTAGATTGGGTCCAATTAGGTGATGATTTTTTAAGTGTGAATTAATCATGATTACCCTATAGGTGACATAATTAATTTGGTACTTGAAATATTATTAATATAGGGGTTAGACACTTAAATCAATGACATCGTGGGGACTTCCTATAGAATATCCAAACGATGTCAATGATGGCCAAATTTTAACGACTATAAATTAAATATTGCATGAGATGCTAGATATATTTAATTTAGTGGGAGGGTCCCAACCTAGCCATAAATCACATTTATTTCTCCTATAGAGAAATGTGTTTAAGATTTTGGGGTTTTAGGTTGTCGTCATATTATAGTAGTTTTGGGTCTACTTGTGCATAATTTTTTATTCATGCATCATATATGAAAGTATTCATCATTTATACAACTCGTGTTTAATACATTTATTTTATTTGAATGTCGTATTTCCACAACTAGTTATATATTTAGACGTCACCAACTAATTTGCGAAAACTGTAACATGTCTCGTTATAATTCTTTCCACTTATGACATTTGTTCGTGCTAGAAGATCCTTGTTCAAAATAATTATAAATCTTCCAATGAAAATGGTTTTATTTTGATGAGATGGTTTATTGCATAGTTTTGATTCTCATATCAAGTACTTCGCAATAAAAATATCAAAATGGGATACCATATTTATTTTCTCGATGGAAGGGTATTTATGATAGTTTGAACATTTTAATTATACAAAATATGCTATCAAGCTATATTATATCTCTACTTATGAACTGATCACGTTTTTATAAGAGACCATTTGGTAAAACATGATTGGTCACTTTAACGTGGTGGAGGTTCCACTTGCAAACATTGATTCATGTGACATAATGCTTGAGAAATCTTTTAAGATGATCTCTTGCGGTTCAGTGTGGACTATATTCACCAGGATGAACGTGTCCCTGAAAGGTTCAATGTAAGCTATTCATAGAGAAGAGATTATTTTAAAGCAACGGATAGTATGGTAGGCCCTCTAACCTTTTTGCTTTTGAGCAAAGATAGGATTAATGAGGAAGTAGCCTTTCTTGGAAACTCTATAATGGAGTAAAACTCTATTCATTGTGTTATGGTTAGTAATTGAGTCTATCTTGATTATAGATTCTAGAGTAACTAATCGCTATTGCAAGTTGTTGCAATATGGTCCTAGGTGACCAAATGACACAATGAGATAGAGTATACTATAAGGATAAGCACGGGTATGGTAATATGGAAAGAGCCGTTGGGCTTTTATGTTTGCGAAACAATTTGATTGTTATTTTGTCTCTTTATTATTTGAGCGGAATTATTTAGCGCTTAATCTCCAGTCATTAGTTGGAATTAAGTTAAATAATGCTCTTATTGTTGCGAGACAAATGGTTAACAATCTCAAAGCCTTGTAAATGGTTCTAAGTGTAATATTACTACAAGTGATAAGGGATAGATGACTCCTTGTATTAATGAGCTCTTTGATAAGATCTTAAGATAATCATATTTATCTAAATAAGATTGAAAGACTAGTAAAGATAACCTCTAAGTATTTTGGAGGTGGAATCTATGTGGGCTTTTGAATTTTATTTAGAGGGTAAAATGATTAAGATTTTAGGCTTGGTTACACTTATCCAAAACTCGATTCTAATACTAGTAAGGGATGGACCTCAAAAGGATCTGAGGTGGAATCTATACTATTTTTCTGAATCTTGTTTAGAGGATTATATAACCAAGAGTCCTTATACATTATATGGACTTAAGAGTTTGAGGATTAATACACTTCGATATGAATGGATTCTTTTGTGCTCAAGATACGAGAGAGTACGAGTAATTCATCACTTTTATTGATGATCACTCCAGATCTCGATTATATACTTAATATCTCATTAATCCGAAATGTTGAAGAAATTCTAGAATTTCGGATAGAAGTTGAGAAGTAATTAAGAGAATCGGAATACTTAGATTTGATCGAGGTTTGTGTATCTCTCATATGAGTTTAGGAACCATTTATCGGAAAAGGAGAACAAGGTAATACCAAATCAATGATGAGTTATCCTCGTTACTAGTTTCATTTGGGAATGTATACCGGAGATAGTCAGGTTCCTTCATAGCCTAGTACCATTGATTCGTTTCCTGAAATACCCCTAGAGTTGTGGCATGGGTGCAAGCTCAGTTTACACCACATTCAGATTTGGGGACTTTTGGCACACAAGCTGAAAGGAAGGATTGACGAGATGGTGGCAACAATGAAGGTTTGATTATATATAAGGTATTCAATGAAACTAGAAATTATTTCTTCTATAGTCCTCTGGTCCAGAAAGTATTTGTTGAGTACAAATGTGACTTTCTTAGAGGATAAGGCATTTAGAAGAATACAAATCCACAAGTAAAATTCTATTGGATAAGATGTTAGAACGTGGTTCAAACAACTTGATTCCAGGTTTCCGCATAGAATTAATCTTGATGATTTGGGACTTCCTACGGAACCGATGGTTGCTGATCCTAGTGGGAGAAGTAGGCAAGTGGTTCAACCACTATTTTTGCCTGGTGAACCCAATGGACAGGGAAAAACCAAAGGTTGTAGTTGAAGTTGTTCTCACTGTTCTGCCTCTTCTTTATGTTCATAAAGAGGTAATGGAGAGGTTGATCCCAATTAGGGATATAACCAAGTAGTAGGAGAAGAGGAAGTAACTCTGTTTGGACATAATGGAAATACACTTCCAGCGACTAAATGGAGTGGGATGGTTGTAAGACCACCTAATTGACATTTATTCTATAGAGAGTCTTTTTAGACAGTCTCTACTGAAATAAGAGAAGGACTCCTCATTTAGGGAAGTGGTAGAAGTTATGGAATTGAAATCATGGAAGGTGAACGAGAACTCGGAATTGGATTCCTTGTACTACACTAGGGTTTGGATATTTGTAAACACACCTAATGGGGTCAAACCTATAGGGTGTGATGATTTTTAAGATGATAGGAGAATGGTAGATGAGAAGGTTGATGCCTTCAGCGCAAGGCTCATGGCTGTGGGTTTGTGAAACCCTTCTTGCCAATTGCCATGCGAATATTTACCTGGATCTTTTATCCATTGTCGTTCATTGTGAAAATGAGGTACGACATATGGATGTCAAGAAATTGTTTCTTGAATGCATCTTGAGGAAATCATTTACAAAGTGTAATCTGATGAGTTCATATTAAAAACCATGAAAGTAAAATTCATGACTTACAAGTTTCCAACTTTGGATTTGGGTATTTGTTCAACATATGGAATACAGAATTTGATCGAATGATTGTGATACATGTTCTTGATCAAAATCTTGATATATCTTAAGTATACTCGAGTATACAGAAAGATGAGTCAGTTTTCGCGACTATTTATTTGAATGACACTCTACTAATGTGTGAGAGTATTTTCATTAAATAGTAATTGGCACCAGCAATTAGACTTGAAGGACTTGTAGATGACTGTCTATTTTTTCGAGACATTCGTACTTTTCGGAGTGGGAGAAAAATAAAATAGAAAGTCTCAAGTTTCATGTAATAATAAGATACTATCTACATTTGCAATATTGAAGTCTTGAAAGGAATAATGTTCTTTGTGGACTTTATCTATCTTATGAGTATTCTCCTAAGACTCATGGTAAGATAGAGAAGGTTCCTTATGCTCCGGCTATAGGAAGCCTTACTTTGCACTAGATAGGTCATATCTTATGCTGGGGATATTGTTGGTGATTATTAGTTTGATCCAGGATCAGATCATTGAATAGAGGTAAAGCACGTACTGAAGCGTTTTTGGAAAACGAGTAAATATTTGCTTATCTATTCAGTTGGTGATCTGATGGATTAAAACTAATTAAGATCTGATTTGACTAGGATTCTCGAGAGTCGTCAAAATTGGAATATAACTGGGAGATAATGTGGTTAATTGGTTGGGAATAACACAATCTTGGATTGTTTGTTATACAACCGTGACTTACATCGAAAGGAGTTACTATCTTGGTTGAGAACATAATCATTAGTGTAATGATGATGTTGACAAGATGGATGATTCGATGTTTCATGTATACTCTAAGGGCAAGTGGGAGATTGTTGGAATTATATATGCCCATAGAGTATAATTCACGACATTTAAAAGTAAAATATTAATTGATTGTATTAATATGATGTTGTGTTTGTTCACGGGTCGATTTGATATTACAAATTGAGTGTTTAAGTTGTTAAACACAGAAAGATTCAATTTGTGATTCGATCTAAAATTAACGTTCACGATCAGTAAATAAATATGGACAATTTATTTTGATAAGATCGTCTCGATTTTATTAAAGTCTATCTTTGACTTTGGTAATAAAATTGAGAGTACGTTTGGAACGTATTGGACGGGACCACGTGAAATTAATTTGTGACATTGACCGTACAAATTTAATTTCACTTGATTATTGTACGTGGGACCTTAATCCTAATAGGATAATGGACTTCGATTACTAACTTGAAGTTCTTTGAGGTATCAATGGGTGAGATCAAATTGCTGATCAATATCTCGGTACTTTGGGAATTAAAGTGAACTAACGAGGAACATATATTCGTATTATGGAATCCGTCACCTTTTAGGTATGATCATAATCTCACTGGTTCTTCTAGTGGACAGTTGAATCTGAGCTCAGTAATTCGATAGTGACTGTTGAATTCTATGATGTGATGGGATCACATCGAACTGTCAGATATAAGATGAGAGTTGAGAATTTATGAATATTCAAAGAAGGGCATTTTGGTCATTTTAACTTGCTCCGAATATTCGAGTTGATCGACGGGGGTAACATGTAAGAACGATAAGTCAGAGGATATAATTATTGATTAATTGTTTCAGTAATTTCAATTTTACTAAGAGTGCAGTCTCGTTCTTTTAGTGGAATGGAACGTGATTAATAAATTAATTTTGACTGATCAAGAGTTGATCGGGTCATAATTAATTTATTGGAGCTTAGTTTAATTGGGTCCGATCAGGTTCCCTCGGTGGCTTCACTATAATGGGTTTATACAGGCTTATTACCTGTATTGGGTTGTGCAGAAATGGGCCTGGGTTATGGTACTAGGCCTGGTAGGGTTTTGGAATGTAAAGAGGTTACAAATAGTCTCTTAAGACTATTTTTATTAACCTAATTGAAAAGGTGGCGAAACACACACTAAAGTGTGTAGTGTGTGTTTCCTCTTTACAAAGAAACCCTAAACCTAGTTTAACCTAGATCTTGAGAAAGGTGACCACACACCTGCACAACTGCCATTGGAGAACACCGAGGAAAGCTTGAGGGTTTGAAGCTTTGGTGAAATCAAGAAGCAGTTGATGAAGATTATTGTAAAGCACGCTACAAAGGTAATCTTCTCAAAATCATTTTTGTGCACAAAATTATTTATTCCAAGTTGAATACACAGAACAGAAAATCCTGTAACGGGAAGATCTATCACAAGAAATCAATTTTTGTGAGTAGAACAACCCGGGTTCCCAACACTACCAACTAGAGCCACCACCATTAAAGTCAACGACCATGTGCAACCTCACATATACCTTGGGAGTCAAGCTCAAGTCCCCAGATTGTCAGCTAATACCTCTGGGTTTTATGACTGATAACTACTCTCCAAAAGGACTTAATCAAGGCCTTAAAACTTATTTAAAAAGGTGTAGCCCACACTCTGAGGGTCTGAACCGACCACGCTCAAAGCCCTTGATTCGGGAAGGTAAATCCAGGTTATGCCTTCAAGGAGCCAGGGCTTATGATAAGTATGAGAAACGTTCAATAACTCCTGCTTGCCACAAGGCCAATTCCACCTTGCGGGGAATCGAACCAAGCACACAGCCGCGTTGAGCACTTACCACCCATCCCCTTTGCCACTTGAAAATGTGCCCTGGAGGCCCTTAAAACTTATTTTGTTGTAGTTATGGATGCCTAAATACAAGAAACGAAAGGTATAGTGATGGCCAATTGCAATGACACCAAAATCGTCACTATAGATCGAAGTTATTCAGTCAAAAATGTTTTCGTCGCTATATGCACATGTATATAGCAATGAAAAAACTTGTTGTCACTATATTCTTAAGCCTAGAGTGACGCCAATGTGTATCGCCACTGTAATGTCAAACTTCAAGCAGTGGAATAGCTAAGTCATCACTACAGAGAATGTGTAAAGGTAGAAAAATTGTGTGAATTTTATTGACCGTCAAACAAACTGTGGTGACTATTATACCTAGAGCAATATTGCTAATGTATCATTGCTATGATGTCAAACTTAAAGCAGCAACATAGCTATGTTATCACTACAGAGGATGTGTAAAGGTGAAAAATTGAATGCCTTTTATTGACCACCAAAAAAACAAAGACAACTATTTTACCTATAGTGACGATTATTATGTCATTGTAGATCATTTTATATATTAAAAAAACCAACAGTCCCTCTTTCTAGTATTTCATTTCGGTGTTGTAATAGAATTTTCTCAATCTTTGTCCTCTATTTCGCTCATTTAGCTAGAAGCTATTAGTTTCTAGTGTGGAAGCGCGAATCTAAAGTTTTTGGAAAGTTACTTGTGCCAACTTATCCTTCTATCTTTAATATTTTGTCATATGTTGTGTATACTTCATTGTACTTGCTTTAACCTTAGAATACATTTCAAAATTAGTTTGTAAAGAAAACATGATATAGTTTTGGGTTGTTTGATGTTTACAAACAAAACTTTGAATTCTTCCATTTTGAATACTGTAACATTGATTTGTAACATACGAATTGTATTACTGTAACTGCTTCGATATTCACATGACGATATTGGCGGTGTCTCCATTTTATTCTCCAGCTGTGAACTATGTTTAATGTAGTGCTCACATTTAGCAGATAGAATGGAGGCGTTGCCGAAAATTATATGTGACTAGAAGCAGTAAAATGAAAAAATAACAAAGTTTGCAATTTGCGAATCATTGTCGAATGATTAGGTACCATTTCTTAAGTTAGAATTAGAGCAATAAGGGATTAGGAAATTTGTGCACTATAAGTTGTGGTATCAGAGCTTCAATTTTAAAGATTCTACAGACTAGACTATGTACATGTGACATGACATCTTTTTCCATCCAGTTGAAGTATGTGTTAAAAAATTTACTTGTCTACATCTTGATACACAAATATAAAGGAAATCATTCACTGATAATAGTAAATACAAAAATCATCTAAATAATGACATTTAAAGATAAATATCCAAACATAATAGTCTATAATCGTGTACATAAAATAGGTAACCTATGGAATGCAAAAGTAGGGGTGGGAGTAGACCTAGGACTCAGGACCGGCATCATCATCGTCATCATCATCATGGCTCTCAAGTAATCGAACTTAGGTAGTCAAGTCCCGAATGGATTGTAGCATCATTGCCTAATTTTGTAGCATCATTGTCTGGTACTTGAGAACATGCCCTATGTTGTCCTTGAATTTTCCATAAATGATACCCAATCGAGTGTCGTCCAGTTAGGAGCCTATGGTAGTATAAACCAAGTGTCGATTGCCTGCTGCTCAACCCTGGCATCCACTCCACCAGCATCACTGACACCTTGTTCATGTCTACCTGCAATCCCATTAGGCACCCAATTTCCACTCTCGGTACGACTCTCTTGATAACCCGACTTACCTAGAGTCGAGACATTCAACGTCTGGTTAGGGTGAACGTCTTGAAGGGCCTCCTAGTAAAATCAACTACCTCGCGGTGAAGTATAGCCATAATCACCTGGCCATATAAAACCCTGTTGCTCCTTGACAAAATATTCTCTACCAGACCTTCCAGAATAAGTTTTACAAAATTATTTTTCTCCCCACCAATACCACCCACAAAAACCACAATTCTCATTCTCTAGTGTAGAATACTTGTAACCTCGAGGCATAATAATATGGGTAAACATCAAAAGTAGAAACCAGGTATCACGAGGAAGCGCGAGCGCATGATCTGAGGCCTCGTAGGTTAGCATTCATGATCCCAACTTTGTTCGAAGTTTAGAACGCACACTCTCATCATATCCACCAAAGTTTGGATCGTTCATTCGGATTGCCCATCAGTCTGTGGGTGAAAAGTCATATTGAAGTTTAATATCATTCTAATTCTTTATGTAATTACTACCAAAATCGAGATAGGAAACTGCGATCATGATCCGAAGTGATAGATAATGGAACACCAGGTAATCGGACAATGCCATGAATGTACAAGTTAGTTAATTATTCCATTTTGCATGTCATCTTTATTGGGAGGAAATGAGCGGACTGTCAACTATTACCCAAATAGCACATAATCCTGTCAATATTCAGGGCAAACCAATTACAAAATCGATGGTAATTTTATCCTATTTCTATCCTAATCACGCCATTCAGGGACAAGAGCTATGGACTAAAGGGCCTACTGGTCGGTCCAATCAAGATCTATAGGTCGGCCCATGTGATTGACCTCATCTTGGACTCTCTCTATCATCAGTCCAGGATCTGGGCCATATGCCCCGACTCTCTCCAACTATTAGGTCGGGTATTGACCAACCATAAAACAATCAAACTTAGCTTAACAAATCTTTTAGCTTGGTCCATCTCGACCTCTAGGGGCCCATCAAGGATCATCCCTGATCTATGAGCCCCGTAAATGGGCCTAGCCCTGACGTCAATAAATCAGGTAAGCCGCTTCTCAGAAAGGAAAGTCCAATCTCCATACGGACCCCTCCCCCAAAAGGTAAGGCCCTGTTCTCTTTACTGTTTTGAGGTTGTTTTCTGTTTTTATTTTCGAAAACACTAAAAACGTGTTTTCTTTACCATTTTCGGAAAGGCATTTTAGAAAAAAAAAATTGTACACAAAACGCAAAACGTCCAAAACCTCGTTTTGGGCGTTTTGTGTGTATTTCAACAAAAAATGTTCAAAATGCTGAAAACGCATTTTGGGTTTTTGTTTTTTTTTTTGTTTTAAGAATTATCCTCATTTGGAACTAAACTTAAAATGTTCAAAACACTGAAAACATATTTAGATACGCTCGAAGTTCCTTCTTGCATGCGTGCCCCCCGGAAGCGCACACTATAATAAGAGGTAGCAATCTATGGGTAGCGTACTCAATCAAACGGGTGATTTTCTCCCCGACTACGGATCCCATACTACCCCCAACAAACCGAAAATCCATAACCGCAATTGCTACGACTGCCATTATTAGTATCAAACCAATAACGATTCATACAAGCTAAATCTTCTACATCTTTGTTGAAAGAACTTCTTTTGTAATTCCTTACATAAGGATTCAGAAAATACCGGATCCCCACCTACACAAGCAAGTTGTTGATAAAACTCCAAAATGGCATTTTAAATAGGTGAGAAAATCGAATTTCTTTCTTCGTCTTTACAAAAGAAAAAATATAGGAGGAAGCTGTGGCATGTTGGAACATTTGCGCCTAGAAGATATAAAACAGATATTGGTCATTCCAGAAAAACATTTCGCAATTTATTTACCAAAAAAGCATTTTTAAATCCGCGAAAAGGGAGTATCCTATAATTATAGTAAATTAATACATGATCTATACAAGAGACAGTTGCTTCTTAATCGTAAAATACTTGTACAAATAGCTATATCAAATAGGAATTGTCTTCATATGATTTTCAAAAGAAATTGTATTGAGAAGTAATCTATATGGAACTTGTGGCTCGTCTATTTGTGTCAGAGGTCCAGGATATGTAACTGCTCAAGATATTATCTTACCATCTTATGTAGAAATCGTTGATAATACACAACATATAGCTAGCTTGATCGAACCAATTGATTTGTGTATTGGATTACAAATCGAAAGAAATCGCGGATATCTTATCAAAATGCAAGATAACTTTCAAGATGGAAGTCAATTCATCCGATTACTACAGGGATGAACCCAATCCGGAATATGAACCATAAAAGAAAATACCTATTAAACCGATCACAAGAATACCAGTTACAGTACCTATTATCCAAAGAGGAATCCTTCCAGTAGTATCGGCCATTTTGTTCGTTCGGGTTTGATTATGTCATAGACTCATAGCTCTATAATTCGGATTAGGTTTATCGTTGGATGAACTGCATTGCTGATATTGACCCAAAAAAAAAAAGACGGTAGGTATAGCTAGGCCGTGAAAAACCAACCATCGTATTGTAAAAATTGGATAGGTTCGATCTATTATAATTAGGAAAACGAAAGAAAATAAATAATAATTCTAGGCATTCTCTTAGCCCATTCGGAAGGATCACATCTCATAATTATCCATGACTGTTTATGTCTGTAGCATGACCACTTGATGAAATTGGAGGGAAGTAGAGTAAATGGCCGATACTACTGGAAGGATTCCTCTTTGGATAATAGGTACTAACAGTTTTTGATCCTTCTGACCCTGTTCTTGATCCAATGTGGAGACAGGGTATGTTTGTTATACCTTTCATGACTCGTTTAGGAATAACCAATTCATGGGGAGGTTGGAGTATCACAGGAGGGACTGTAACGAATCCGGGGATTTGGTGTTACGAAGGTGTAGCTGGGGCACATATTGTGTTTTCGGGTGGAAATTTGATCATTTATCCATCTGGGTCTGATAGATTCTATTTTCTCTTTCTTCAATGAAAGGTAGGGGTCAATTTTATTGTAGAGCCGTATGCAATGCACAAAAGATAATGCCCGTACGGTTGTTCAATTCTGTCTTTTTTTCCTATTATTCTTTATCTTTCTTTCTTTTCTCTTCGTTTCATCATGCAAGATAGAGAACTGTTATATCATCAGGGTAATGATCCATCAACCCGTCGGCCATCTCTCCTACATAATGATTAGGAACCAAAAATCGAGTGAATAGGGAGTTATTCATATTCCATTATAGATTATTGGGATAGGTACATACATTTTAACTATTTGAATGTACGAAAGAATAATAAAATAATAATCTGAAAGCTCTTCTTTGTGGCGATAATACCAAAATATCAAGTTGGCTTAATCGTCTTTATGTTGATCCTTACGGGCCTCTTGAATTATCTCTTTAACTATTTCTTTAATTTGTTTTTGTATCTAATGTAGAGAAAACTTTGTTGTAACACTCCAAGTTTACGAGTCTAAAACCTAGGCGTGTTAACTTCCATTCACATTAAATGCGGAATTAAATCGTTTACACAATTAAAATGTTCATTTATCTATTGTAAAATTTTACAGAAATTTCGGCAGAGTCTCCTCTATAAATTGGACATAGCCAACCTGTAGAGGGACATCAAAACCATTTTAAAAATCTAAAACATCAATCACATCTCAATCACATTCATTATCGCCAAACCAATTCATTCATTCCCCAGCTCCTCAAGCATAAGATTTTCCAAAGTATCAACAGACATTGACAATTGAAATAAGAAGTAATTTAATCTCTAATACGTCATCCATACTTAATTAAAACCAACTTCAACCAAACAATTATCAATAATAATGAATTAAGGAATAAATTTAAATAATAACTTGAATAAATTTAACTTTATTAAATAATGGCGACAGTGGGTACTGTCTTAGTCAGTCACCAAGTACTCCCCTCTGATCATCTAGCTTTCATCACCTGAAATGTTGGGGAGGGATTGTGGTGAGCTAAAGCTCAGTAAGTAAACTGTATGCATGAAAGCATGCTTATGACATGAATGCTTTTTAAAAATTTCATGTATGTATCCCCTTTTTCTTTACTTTCCAGAACATACAACATTTCAAACTTTCACTTGACATTTCAAAACTTTCACTTCATTTCCATCGTGAGCTCACTTGATGTAACTTCTAGTCAATCAGAATACAGTGGACAATTATTTATTTGGAACTATATTAACATGCGCATTTCCACCGCAAAGCGGTTTAACATTCACTTTCCCACCGCAAAGCGGTTTAACATTCACTTTTCCATCGCAAAGCGGTTTAACAGTCCACCGTAAACGGTTGAACATTCCGTCGCAAAGCGACCTAATTCGGGTACGCCGGTCCCCCGTGCCCCATTTCCCACTCGAAACTTTCATGAACTACAAGTACACCCATTCATTCTTTCAAAAAACTTGGGATACATAACTTTTGAACAAACTTGTACCTTGACACATTTCTTTCATTTAAAAACATTTGACTTCCCAATTTCGATGCCAATGCATGCTTCATGATGCAATGACATGATAGTGTGCATGCTTGAACATCCTTCTCAGTAACATATACTTTCATAACGTAAATGAAATTCATCAAGGCAAGTAGATTACAAGGCAATCATTTCCACATTTCACATTTACGTTCAACTTTGATGAAAGTAGGGGGGAGTTTACTTACTTGACGTCCTTAGCATTTACCGTTATCTGGATTTGCAAGTGGAGGAGCCTCGGCTGCTCGTGACGTCAATGTACCGTTCTCCTAATTAATTTCCATTCATTAACCAAATATGGCTTTTTAGTGAGAACTACATTTAACACTCAAAAATGAGGTTGAGACTTTCATGTGACTCATAATATAACAAATACATTTACACCACATATAATATCATATTCGAAGTAGTACATTAAGTTCAAAGACAAATTTGAAATATTACTTATCAAATTATTCAAGAATCAAAATTACTCAATATTATCAAAACTTAATTGTCACATGGACAATTTCAATTACCGTTCTACTTACTCATAAATCTGAAAATAACAATTATAATAAAAATGTACATTAAAATTCAGTTTAAACAACCTGATTATTTGAAATCCCCAAATTTGAAAACTTTCATTAAAAATCCACATTGAACCACTAGAAAGTCAATTAAATACCATTATCATTTAAAGTCTGAAATTTACATACATTCGATATCTATATTTATAGATATCAGTATCATCATAAAATTCCCAGATTTAAAATTAATACATAAAGATTGCATTTTCAGCTAGTAAATTAAAATCTGGAAATCTCACATACATAACATGAATACATACATAATAATATACACATTCCCATACATCAATACTCACACACATAACATCATTAACTCCTTAATTGATGGTAAAATTCGAAATTAAACAAAAACTGAAATCTGAAAATTGTGGTAAAAATACATATATACTTACATTAATTCCTATATACATCAATATATGCATAAAATTCAACATATAAAATTGGGTGTGTGTGTGTGTGTGTGAAAACCGTGTATGCGATTTCGTGTGTGTGTGTGTAAAAACCGTGCAGCGGTTTCGTGTGTGAGGGGCGGAAAAAGGGCTACCGTGAGTGGCGATGGTGCGCCGGCGAGTTGGCCGGTGGTGCGCCGACGGGAAATTGAGGGAGACGCCGAGAGAGAGACGGAGGCAGAGAGAGCGAGAGGCGAGGCAGCGGGTGTGAGGGATTAATTAGGTTGGGTTAAGTTTTAAATCTTTTGGAATTTGCAACTCAGTCCCTCAAATCTCCTCTTTTGTTTAAGTAAGTCTATAAGTTCTATTTACCCTCGATTGACACTACACTTTTCCCCCAAATTTCAAATTGGCATAATAAAATAGAAATAACATGCTTAGGCAATAAAACAATTAATTACATAGAATTGCACGTAAATAATTTAAATAACCAATTTATAATCTTTCAAATTGGTACATTGATCGAGACGGCGTCCAAGTCCTTCCACTGCAAAATAAATCCAATTATAGACATTAAAGATCATAAAATTATAATTTATAATAACATTCATCATAATATTACGTGAAATTTAAAAATTGCACGAGAAATGAAAAGCGGTCTTACATTTGTAATCCCCCCTTGTCCTTTTAATTGACATAGACCCCGGTCATCTAATAAAATGAGGATGGGATGCTACATTGGGAATGGTCGGGATAGCTCAGCTGGTAGAGCAGAGGACTAAAAATCCTCGTGTCACTAGTTCAAATCTGGTTCCTGGCACATGATTCATTTGTATGAGTCTCTCAATTAGAAATTAATTGATATGAATCGAGATACATATTCATTTCGAATCTAGATCATAATACCCGATTATTGCAATTGCTTAGGATACCCTTTTTTAGCTTCTAGGGTCTATTTCTTAGTTCAAGATCCCTCTTACTAACTGGAATCAAAATCACTTATTTTTTTTTGGCTTTTTTACCCCATATTGTAGGGTGGATCTCAAAAGATATGAAAGATATCCCTCTAAGCCGTACATACAAGTTTCATCGAATACGGCTTTCCGCAGAATTCTATATGTATCTTTGAGATCGAGTATGGAATTCTATTTACTCACTTTAAATCGAATCCTGGGTCGCGAACAGTTATTCGATTGATGATGAAGAAAGAGAAGTCTTGGGTCGGTTCTACGTCTTAACGACAGAAAAACGGATTGATCAAATTCTATTGAGTTTGACTCATAGTGATCATTTATAACAGAATGACTCTAGCACTGAACAACCGGGAGCAATTTACTTATGATACTTAGTTGACATTCATAAAAAGGATCTATTGAATTATGAGTTCAATACATCCATTCTCTTACATTTGAATATTTGTTCTATTCTAAATCACTAAGAAAAAAACGACAAACTCCAGATTCTATTCCTAAAAAAAAAAATAGAAATCTCTAAAGAATTTAGAATAATATATATAATTAAAAAAGAATAAGTTCGAAATTCTAAACACAAAATAAGAATTCTATTTTCTTTTTATTTCATTATCTAAGCGAACCTGGATCATACCATTGGGAAGCGATTCAGTAATTAAACCTTCATGAATCCATTTTTGTTCTTGCATTCTAGGTAAAGCCTCCTTGAAGGAATAAGTTTCGGATCCAATTTGGATATTAAAAGGATTACCATATATAACACAAAATTTCTCCGCCAATTCCTTCGAGTCGAGCCTCTCGATCTGTCATTATACCTCGAGAAGTAGAAAGAATTAAAATTCCCATCCCACCTAAAATTCTAGGAATTAGTATTCCCATACCTCGAGACCCCGTTAGTAGCAGCGAGCGAGAGCGGATTGGGGGTTTGAAGAAAAACAAACACGTCTTTTCAGAGCCTCAGCAAAGCAAAGTGTTCACTTCTTTTTCACCAGGTTTCATTCGATTTGTTCCCACAATTTAAGTGGATGCGCGAGATCTAGAAATTTCCTTTTCGTAGTTGTAGAAGCATTTTTTTGTTGGAATCCTTTTTTTAATTGGTTAATCGTCCAGTAACAAATAAGAGTAGTAGAGCGTATTCGATGAAAGGAAGCGAAGAAAGAATAAAATAATTGGAATCCATAGTTGTGATGCATTATTGTATCAGAGGGGTTTGAATTAGCCCCTACCGATCGTATTTCTCCAGAGATGAAAGAAAAGATAGGCAATTTGTCTTTTCAGAGCTATCGCCCCAATAAAAAAAATATTCTTGTGACAGAGCCTGTGCCTGGTCAGAAATATAGGGAAATAACCTTTCCTATTCTTTCCCCCGACCCTGCTACTAAGAAAGATGTTCACTTCTTAAAATATCCTATATACGTAGGCGGGAACAGGGGAAGGGGTCAGATTTATCCCGACGGAAGCAAGAGTAACAATACAGTTTATATTAATAGAAAATTCTTACAATGAAAGAGATTCTCATATTCCCACAATTTAAGTGGATGCGCGAGATCTAGAAATTTCCTTTTCGTAGTTGTAGAAGCAGTTTTTTCGCTGAAAACCAGCTATATCCGATCTTGGTTGGCCTTTCACCCCTAGCCACAAGTCATCCCTGTATTTTTTTTTTTTGAATTATCCTAACTTGGAACTAAGCCTAAATAAATGTTTTTTTTTTTTTTTAATTATCCTAGCTTGGAACTAAGCCTAAATAATTTATTTATTTTTTTAAGAATTGTCCTAACTTGGAATAAGCCTAAATAATTTTTTTTTAGAATTATCCTAAAATAAAGTTTTATTGAAATCAATATCAACATTACAAAAAAAAAAAAAAAAAATTAAGTAGGAATTCTTGTTGACATACTTCAAAAAATTAAGTACGAATTCTAGTTGTTAATATCGACTCTTAATGCTCACATTAGTGTGTTGCAGGTAACCATGTTTTCAGTGCATTGTAAAAGAAAATTTGAGTTTGAATCAGTTGTATTCTGCAAGCAAATTAATTAAAAATAATTTAAGTAGTATTTTGCAAAATTTCAAACAGAACGTGTTTTCCAGTTTTTCATTTTCAAAAACAGTTTTCAGAAATAACAAACCAAACGTGTTTTCAGCAAATTTAAAAACAAAAATAAAAACAGGAAACATAAAATATTTTCGAAAATAAAAATACAAAATAAAATACAAATAGAACGCCACCTAAGTTTTTTAATAAAGGCTCCTTCTTCTATTAGGAGAGGGGGATAGGCTTTGAAACTTATAAATACAGCTCCTTTTTTTTTTTTTTTTTACCAATATTGATTCATTATCAACACAACTAACAACTTTATATTTATCTCTCTCTACTTTCTCTCTCCATAAAATTAATTCTCACACCGAAGGGACGACGTGGAGAATCCTTCTCGCCTTTTTTGCAAGTTAAAGGTGAATCAACCCATCTTTTCTAGTGATCAAGTGGCTCCAGATCTTGCCACATCAAGTTAGGAATTTTTATAGCACCAATTGGCACCGTATGTGGGAATAGACATCAAGCTCACCTTTCCACTTCCACGGGACAACCCCTTCCAGCCAATACATGTTCAGGGGGAACAACATCCAGAAGTCTTTCCAGATAATGCACCTATTAGTGGAGAAGCCTTCAATGAACTCCAGCAACAGCTCCATGACCTTCGCCGGATTCTTCAACAGCAAATTAAACATGAGTCAGTCCCGAGGATGAACACGTTCGAGGTTGTTCCCCGGAATGATCATAGATCGGCCAATCCCATGAATGGTGGCGAGAAATTTCCAAAATTATTCAGGAAGTTATTTCTAATGGGATAAGACAAAAAATAGAGGCTCAGGCCTCTTTCACGAGAAGAACACCTTTTACACCAGAAATAACAGTGTTCCCCTTGCCAGAACGATTCAAGTATCCTTGGATAAAAGAGTATGATGAAACTATAGATCCCAACAACTGCCTAAATACATACACTAATGTCATGGATATACAGAATGCTCCCGATCAGATATTATGCAAGGCCTTTCCTCAAACCTTAACCAATGCAGCTCGGGATTGGTTCTCCACCATACCATCAAGGTCAATTTCATCTTTTGCCGATCTCACCAACAAGTTGATAGCGCTTTTCGCAAGTTGCAAAAGGATAAAGAAGATTGCCTCTTCCCTTATGAAATTGTGGTAAGGGCCTATTGAGCCACTAAGGGAGTTCATGACCCACTTCAAAAGTGAAAGGCTTCAGATCCCCGACCTTCACATTACCTCGGAAACTTCACCCCAACCCTAACAATAAGAATCCAGAAGTTCATAATGTCCTTGTCTAAGAATCCACCTACGAATGTAACCGAACTTGTCAGAAGAGCCGAAAAATACATAAACATGGAAGAAACCTGTTGTCGGTAAGGGCTCAGCACCAAAATCATGAATCAGCAACTGTACAGTCTTCAAAACTAGCCAAATAGGGAAACAAGAGGTCTAGACAGGACTATGTCCATAATCTTCCCCGACTTGGTGCAGAAAATTCTTATGGGCGTCAGGATCCCGTCCTACTCAACGCTTCCTAATCTTACATTCTCATGGAGATCCGAGATCGGGAAGACTTGTGATGGACCTAGCCCATCAAGGGGAAGATTGTTGACAACAACCGCCATAAGTACTATGATTTTCATAAGAGCTCGGGCCATACCACCGATGATTGAGGAATACTTCAGAGACAAATAGAGGCTCTCATAAAAAGGGGATTTCTGGGACATTACATGAAGAAAGATGACAAAGATCTTCAAAGTTAGGAGAAGAAAGAAGAAAATAACAAGCCTGCGGGTATGATAAATTTTATCATCGGAGGCCTAACCTTGAGAGGTGATTCGAATAATGCCAGAAAAATTATATTCAAGCATTGGGAAGTAAAGAGGTCGAGTCTTCAAGTCATAACCACGAACTCTCTGCCAACATCAGCTTCAATTTCATACCCTTATGATGAATTGGTCTTGATCAGTGCCAATGTTTTTTTTTTCTTGGAAGCCTTTGATAAAATGCAACTTCCAAGAGATCAGCTTCATAAGGTCATGACTCTGTTGACTGGTTTTGGTGGAGGAACAGTAAAACCAGAAGGTTTGATAGCTCTTTCAACTTCTCTGGGATCGGGAGAAAAATAGGTTATGAGAATGATTTCGTTTCAGGTTGTGAAGACTCCAGTGTCCTATAACGCTATCTTGGGAAGACACTTTTTGAACAACATAAGAGTAATTGTATCGACATACCACTTGGCAGTCAAGTTCCCCACTCCTGCAGGTATTGTAACAGTATGAGATAATCAAGTGATGACTAAAATTTGTTATATCAGCTGCATCGAAAAGGGAAAAATAGAGTTAATGTCGATAGAACCTTCCACGGAAGAACGCATGTCACCAGTAGAAGAATTGGAAGATGTTCTTATCTCAGAGGGAAAAACTCTCACTATTTGAAAGGAACTTTCCAAAATTATGAAGGAAGAGCTGTCCCAGTGCTTAAAAAGGAACCTCGATGTTTTTGCATGGAATACAAAGGACATGCCCAAGATTGATCCCTCACTTGTTGTACACAGACTTAATGTAACATCCCAAGTTTCAAAACCTTAAACCTAGGCGTGTTACATTTTTGGTATCAGAGCTAAGAGTTTTAAAAGCGATTATGTAGACTTTTAAAACTTATTTGAAAATGATTCGGGTACTGAGTCACGCCTCAAGTGCTTCTCCCTCGATCATCTGGTAAGTTAATTTTTGTTTAAATTATGAAATGTTAATTGATATGACAATTATTGCAAATTCTTGCATGTTAATGTGTAATGTCGGAAAGTGAAAGGTTAAGAATGTTGTCAATGATTATGACGAGTATATCTTGGTTATGTAAATGAGGAAGTGAGAAAGTAATGGTTATTAAAGGTTTGGGTGCCGTTTATTAGATCTTTTTGTGAAATAAGAAATGGAGATGAATGGTATCAAAGACGATCGCCAGCCGGAAATCGGGAACTAAGTGCTACACCATAGGGCGGGAGCCACCTCTAGAATCCCAACGCCTGGCAACAGATCCTCAAATGGGTTAAGCGCGACGAGGACGTCGCGAGTCTAACAGGGGGTGATTGTAATACCCCAACTAAGAAAGCTTAAGAGAATTGATAGGTACTACTCATACCAACAAGGTGCACCTTCTTTTCCGGAAGTCCATCGTTAGAAACTCCAAAGTTAAGCGTGCTTGGCTTGGAGCAATTCTGGGATGGGTGACCTCCTGGGAAGTTTTCTCGGGGAGCGTGCGAGTTAGGACAAAGCATGCTGAACAGACTCGTGTTGGTACGGTGGGGACAATACGACGTCATCTAACGGCCGGGACAGCCCGTTAAGTGGGACTCGGGTCGTTACACTTAATGTCTAACCTGGTAAGAATCCTGTAAAGCAACGACGAAGACAATTTGCTACCGAAAGAAGGCAAGTAATTTAAGAAGAAATCGATAAAATTTTGAAAGAAGGATTCATCAAGGAGATGAAATATCCAGAGTAGTTAGCCAAACGTGGTCTTAGTGAAGAAGACCAATGGTAAACGGAGAGTCTGCATTGATTTCACACATATCTAAACATGGCGTGCCCTAAAGACAGCTATCGCCTTCCTTGAATAGATAGATTGGTTGATTCCACATCGGGCTCGGAACTGTACAGTTTCCTTGACACCTTTTCGGGATACCATCAGATCAGAATGGTTAAAGAAGACAAAGAGAAAACCTCCTTCATGGATGACGAAGGAATATACTGCTACAAGGTCATGTCATTCGGGTTAAAGAATGCAGAGGCTACTTACCAAGGACTTGTGAGCATGGTCTTCTCCAAACACATAGGACAAAACATCAAAGTTTATGTTGATGAAATGGTGGTTAAGAACTTGAGAAAGAAAGATCACGTGATAGATCTGGAAGACATATTCTCCACACTCCGTCAACACCATATGAAGTTAAATCCTACGCAGTGCGCTTTTGGAGTCAGCTAGGGAAATTTTTTAGGATTCATGATCACTCAGCGGGGAATTGAAGTTAATCCCGAAAACATCATGACCCTCACATCTATGGAACCTCCCAAAAGAATAAGGGAAGTACAAAAACTTATTGGAAGAGTAGCAGCTCTAGGCCGCTTCATGTCAAGGGTAGCAGATAAATGCTTCCCTTTCTTCAAATATCTCAGGGGAAATAAAGAATTCAAATGTGATGAAGAATGTAAAGTCTCCTTCAAAAAAGATCAAGGAGTATTTAGGGTCACCACTAATACTGGTAAAACCGAATCCAAGGGATATCTCCCTCTATACCTAGTAGTATCAGAACATGCAGTAAGCGTCGTACTAGTCAAGGAGGAAGGAAAAGTTCAAAGACCAGTGTACTATGTCAGCAAGATGTTGCTAGACGTGGAAACTCGGTACACTTTGGTAGAACATCTCTCGCTTGCCCTCGTCTCAGCAGCTAGAAAGTTGAGACCTTACTTTCAAGCTCACGCCATAACAGTCATCACAAATCAACCTCTAAAATAGATATTACAAAAACCAGATGTCTCTGGTCAGCTACTCAAGTGTTCAATTGAGCTCGGGGAATACGACATTAAATTCAAACCCCGACCTTCCATAAAGGTACAGGTCTTGGCAGATTTCTTCACCGAACTGGCCCTAAGACCTCGGGGGCTAACAGGTCATGACAGGAAAGAGGACACTTGGACTTTGCAAGGAGATGAAGCATCGAATGCCACAGGGTCAGGGGCCAGAATCATATTAAGAAAGGACAATGGTGTAATAGAAATTCAGTGCATAGTTAGATTCGACTTCCCGATCACCAACAATGATGAAGAATATGAGGTTGTCATCACCAGGCTTCAGGCCACACAACACCTTAGGGTCGAGCATGTCAAGGTCATAAGTGACTCGTAGTTGGTAGTAGAGTAAGTTAATGGAAATTTTGAAGCGAAGGATGAGAAGACGTCGCTTTACAGAATGGTAGTTCTTGACTTGCAAAGTAAGTTCAAAACTTGCAGCATAGACAAAATACCGAGGCCGGCCAATCATAAGGCAGATGCCCTGTCAAGACTTACTTTTTCCAATCTGGATAACTTGGAATGAACTATGTTTGTACACACACTTCATGTAGCGACCAAGATTTTTTACGCAATTAATAATTATTTTAATATTTAGAAAATCGTGTCGCTGCTATCTCACCCATTATTTTGAAGTTAACGCCGCGACGGATTCGTTTAGCCAAGTCGAGAAATGTAAAGTCAATTCGATTATTAAAAAAAAAAAATTCCGAATTTCTAAATTTATATTATTTTAATTATTTATTTAAAGCATTATTTTTAAAATCATTTTAAATTCCAAATTCAGTAAAAATATCTCAATTTTTCCTTATTAAATTGTTTTAAGCCCAAATCTGAAAATATTTTAAAGTATCAAATTCCATATTATTTTTAAATCCAAATTTTAACAATTCTGAGTCCAAATTAATTATTTTCAAATTTTATTACTTTAGGTCCAAAAATTTATGTTGGTCCAAATCCTAATTATTTTAGTCCAATTTATTTTAGTCCAAATAAGAATATTCTTCTAACCCAAACTGGCCCATTTAGCACTAGGGATATTGTGCCCTAAAGTTACTCTTCTTATACCATCAATCACCTCTCCTCACAACTCACGCAGCCATAACCATCATCATTCACGGCCAACGCACGATTTCATTTCAAAACTCCACCTCCATCTTCAATAATGCAGCAACTGCCTTCAGCCCTAGCCCAAGAATTTCGAACCACCAATCTGTCAATCAAGCATCACCTGCAACTCCTCAATCCAGCCACCACCCCTGCCCAGGTTGAACTCCAAACCAGCACGCCACCACTGTTTCATCACTGCCAAACCAACCTCACTGCAACCACCATCTGCATCAAACAAGAGCCACCACCCAACCAACCTAGCAGCTGCCAGCGCCACCACCACGCTGCCAAGTCACCACCTAAATCACAATTACTACCAAACCAACATCACCACCGTTATCAACACTACATCGAACACCACCACTGCCCTATTCTAATCAAACTTAGACATCAATTTAATCATCTTCATCATCACCACACCCACAGCCTGCACCACCATATCAATCCACACCGCCCATCTCCAAGAAAATACAAAACAAACTCAGAAGTAAATCAAGAAGCCCAATTATTTACCTTTATCGCCGGAATCGTAACCTCCCTAAAACACTTGAACCCAGCCTCGGGTTACTCTCGGCTTCGCACCCAATCTCGACCAAAAACCCCTCAAAACCAAAGAACTAAGTTATCCCAGAAACTTACCTCTACCGTAGACCCATTTCTGGCCGGATGTTCGCCGGTGAAAACTCCAAAATCATGACCTCACAGCCCATAAACCGCGATCTTGCAGCCCAAAATCAGACTCCAAACTTCATTATTTTTACACACACACACTCACCTATACACCACCGCCCTTCGACGGCGGTATCACCGCCGGGTCGACCGCCTGACGACGTGAATCGCGGGTCAGCCGCTGCGTCGCCTAGGTTGAGAGAGAGAGAGAGAAATTGAAGATCTGATGATATATTATAGGTATTATATATTGATTTTATAAATTTACATTTTAGTCCCCTAAGTATTAAACTCTTTTAAATCAGTCCCTGTGTTTTTAAAAATTAATCATGTCAGCCCTTAAATGGTTTTCAATCAACCACTTCATTTTTAAAATATATTATTTCAGCCCTATAGTTTAACATTCGTTTTGAGTTTCAACTCAACTTTCAAAAAATATTTATCTTAGTCCCTCAACTTTCAAAAGTACTCAATTTAGTCCATCAACTTTCAAATCATCAATTTCAATCCTCAAATTGTAATTTATCATTTTTAAACTATAAATTTCTACAGACTAATTTAACTTATTGGCTAGATGAGGCGTACGGAGATTTGAAAGATTGAAGTCATTCCCGCTCAACCACACTCGTTAAGTTTAAGGTAGACTCGCCCCCACTAATTGATTTATATTATAATTGCATGTGTTTTGTGGATTTGTGTGATTTTATGCTTAATTGCATGAGAAAAGAATATCTCTTTTGAGATAAAGAATTTATGTTATGCTGGGCATAACTTATCTGCTAGCCAAGAAAAGAAAAGAAAAGAATGTGTTCATTTGCGTTCACTATGTGATGCCTATGAATAAGAAAAGAATGTCACTACATTATTTGCATGATTACGTGTTCAATTATCTTGTAAATTAATTACTGGCGATGAGTCTACTGAGTATTTCATTTTTGAAATGCTCAACCAGTTATTTTAACAACTTTTGCAGATTTCGGAGACGTTGGCGAGTGATGGGCAATGACGAAAAATTACAAATTGATATTTTTTTTAAAATCCGTGAACTTTGAAATGATTATTTCATTTTATCAAGAATTGTCATTTTTACAAATTTGTACGAAAATACTTATTCCATTTGAATTATCGCTAAATTTTTATTCGATAAATGCGATATTTAATATTTAATCATTTTTCCGCAACAAAGTTTATTCAAGAATTTAGAAAAGTGACGTTCCCGCGCTCCTCGGAACTCGGGGCGTTACACTTCATGAGCCCAACATTGCACCCCGACCTGATGTAATGGATATCTCAGATCATGAACCTTGTTGGATGGAATCAATAATTGAATACTTGACGTCTAGAAGATTTCCAAATGACAAAGTAGAGGCTAGAAGAATCAGAACAAGAGCCCCAAGGTATTATTGCAGAACACTTTGTTTTGCCCTATCTTCACACTTCTCTACCTTCGATGTTTGACCTCGAAAGAAGCTGCATTCCCTATGGACAAAGTTCACGAACGACTTTGTGGAGGTCTCTAGGGAGCAAGGACTCTGGCAACAAAATTGGTGAGATACGATTATTACTGGCTGAAGGACACATTAAATTATGTAAAGACTTGTGATAAGTGTCAATGCAGCCAGATTACATCAGCCAACAGAAGAATTCTCCCCAATCATGTTCCCATACCATTTTACTCACTGGGGAATTGACATCCTTGGACCTTTTCGGGTAGCTCTTGGTCAAGTCAAATTCTTAGCATTGGCTGTGGAATACTTTACAAAATGGGTAGCAACAGAACCTCTCATCGTGATCTCTGAACAAAAGCTCGAATCGTTTGTGTGGAAGTCAATTGTTTCTGGCTTTTGCCTTCCAAAAACATTGATCACTAATAGTGGAAGACAATTTGAGTGTCAAGGTTTCAAGCAGTTCTTTAGGAATTTGGGGATTGAACACAGGTTAACTTCGGTTTCACACCCACTAAGTAATAGTTGGTAGAAGTCACAAACAGGCTTATACTGCAGGACCTACACACTTGTCTAGATAGTTCCAACGGAGATTGGCCCAATCTCCTCCCTGAAATCTTGTGGAAAAATTAAAAAACATTCAAAACATCCACATGGAAGACTCCGTTCATGCTAGCCTTCAGTATGGAAGCAGCAGTTCCCATAGAAGTAACAATCCCTAGTTTTTGTGCTATGACTATGGGACCGCCCGACCATGACAATAGGGAAAGGGAATGTCTAGACCTCCTTGAAGAAGTTCAAGAAGATACAGTGTTGAAGATAGCCGCCTACCAGTAGGCCATGTCGAAGAAGTTCAACGTCAGGGTAAAAAAGAGAGACTTTAGAATTGGAGACCTTGTCCTACGTCGAAGTGAGGCTATCGATCATCAACAAAGAAAGCTCGAGCCTACATAGGAAGGACCGTTTGAAGTTATTTGAAGAGTTGAGAAGGGCTCCACAGTCTCAAAACTATGGACCTCATGCCTCTTCCCCGACCATGGATTGCTGAGAATCTGAAGCCCTACTACAAGTAGGCACTTTTTCCTTGCAATTTCTTTTTTAGTGTTAGTAACTCTAAATTTTCATAGAGTCAGGCCTATGTGCCCATTCTTTTATTTAATTATGAGCTTGCATGCCCATCAATTCATTTTTGTATAAGTCGGGTCTGCGCACCTAGTTTATTTACATTAAGAGTCCGGGACGGATACACTTTTTCCTTATTGAGATTTTTTTCCCGAAGGATTTTTCTATAAGGTTTTAACGATGCCCATAGTAAATCCCTAGTCAATAAAAGTATTTACTTCAGGAACAAGCGTGGAAGACAACACTCAATCACATTAGGAAATAATTTACAAGGTCGAGCATTGTGCCTGGTCTTACAAATTATTTCCCTCAAAATAGAAAGTCAAGGGCTTGACCCCTTCTTTATACAAATAATTTACAAGGTCCAGCATTGCGTCCGGTCTTACAAATTATTTCCCTCAAAGCACAAAGTCAAGGGTTTTACCCATCCTTTATACAAATAATTTACAAGGCCGAGCATTGAGCCCGATCTTATAAATTATTTACCTCAAAACACAAAGTCAAGGGCTTGATCCCTTCTTTGTACAAATAATTTACAAGGTCAAGCATTGGGCCCACTTTTATTTCTTCCACTTCGTTTTTTATCAGTTGCTATATTTTCTTTATCTTGGAGGTCAGGTATATCTCCCCCTCCTTCCATGTACTATTTAATTTTAATGTTAGCTCCTAACCCGCACAAGGATAAACTGCGAACGGATCAACCTATAGAAAAAAAAGGTCGAGTATTGAGCCCAATCTTACAAATTATTTACCTCAAAACACAAAGTCAGGGGCTTGACCCCTTCTTTGTACAAATAATTTACAAGTTTGAGCATTGCTCCCGGCCTTACAAATTATTTCCCTCAGAATACAAATTCAAGGCTTAACCCCTTCGTTGTACAAATAATTCACAAGGTCTAGCATTGCGCCCAACCTTACAAATTATTTTCCTCAAAGCACAAAGTCGATGGCCCGATCCCTTCTGATGTGATCTGGGATAGGAGCTCAAAGAAGAGATCAAGTCACGGACGACGCAACAACATTCTACATAGGAAAATGAACAAATTGCGTGTTGGAGTCGAGCCGAGAAGACGAACGGATTAAGCCGAGTCAGAAGATCAAAGTTTCAGGGTCAGTAACATATTTACGGTCGTTAGCCTCAAGTCACGGCCGTAACATTGGGACAAAATTACACTTACGGCCGTAATTTCCATCTTCACGGTCGTAACTGTTCAGCGGGATAAAATTTCACATATTTTATTTCCTTTTCAGTTTTTAATTATTTTAGGTTAATTAGAACTATATTTTGAGTCCATTAGCGACCAGGGTTTTGTTTTGCTTATTTATTACCTTTTTCATTCCATGTAATATTCAGACTTTGATTTTGATAAACAATTTATTGAGGATTCAATAAAATTATAGGTGGATTTCCTATATTTCTTCTAACTTATCAAAGAGTGATTCTTTGTGGCGTTTATCTCGAACTTAACAAATATTCACGAAAGTATTTGTGGCGTTCAAATCAGTAACTTGTCAAGGAAGTTGGACAGATCCTTGTGACGTTTCGAAAGTTTTGGTTCTTTATTCCGCATCGTCGATCTTCACGTCATGAATATTGGGTCAAGATTCCACCGTCCATCCACAACCTGGGTTCGGAACTTTCCGGCATTAATTCCGCGCTAAAAATCTCATCACTTTCTTTGTACAAATGATTTACAAGGTCAACCAATGAGCACGACCTTACAGTTTATTTCTTAAAAGCATCAAGGGACTGGTCCTTTCTTGCGTAAATTTATGAATCTACTAAAAAAATTGTCGAGCAAGCACGATCATAAATAACTTCGTAAAAAGCCCATGCTTAACAAAAGATCAAAAATCCATTCATAGACGAGGAGTTATAGGTTGTCCTCGAGGCATACCTCGGGATAGAAACAAAATCCTTTACATCAAATGAAAATAAAAGAGGGATTTAGGTCAAGGCCTACGGATCATTGGCGTCCTCCACAACCTCACATTCATCATCATCCCCGAATAGAGTAAGGTCAAGGTCGTCGACGCCTAGAGGAAATTCTTCCAAAGGCTAGTATCAAGCTAGGGACCTTTTAGGAAACACTAAGCTCGGGCCTGCTTGATAGCTTGAGTATAGGATTGTAGGGCATAATTTCTAAGGCCATCTTATACTCTTTAGATCCCTTCAAGGCATCAACAGCAGCTGCCCGAACTTGAAGTTCCTCTTCCCGTGCACGACGGAGATCCTTTGTCAACTTAGTAACCTCTTCTTGGGACGCATCGCGGTCTTTAAGGGCAGCCACAAGATTGGCCAAAGCCTTCCTTAGTTTTTCCTCTACATCATTAGCCCTTTTGGCCTTGTACTAGATGAAATGAACTAGCTGGCTCGTAGTCTCGCCTCATTCAACACTTCGCATAGCAACGCCCCAGGTAATGCAGAGCATCTATGGGTCGGGTAAAAAAGTTAGAGAAATTTCTTGCAAAATATATGTATACGAAAGGCACTCTAGAATACCTGAGCTTTACCTGAAGAGCCGCACTCATGATGTGCTCAACCCCCTGCTCCAAACCAACCTCATGCAAATACTTTTTTATAAGGTCCGAATACAGGGAGTCCTACATCCTCCTCCTATAGTCGGCCAAAGTAGGGTTTTTTTGGCTCCTTCTCAGAATCAGAGGTCAGGAGAGACCGACCTCTATGCTGCCTTCCTCCCTCTTTTCGAGGAGCCTCCTCATTTGATTGGGAGGTTTGGCCCTGACCTGAATGTACTGTCTTTGTCCTTTTTGAGGACGTTTTCGGGTAACCCCGTCCTCAGCACACGTATCCCTCGCACCTTGTGCCCTTACCATGGCAGCATTTGTCATGGCTTTAGAATCAAACGCCATTCCTAGAAAGAAACAAGACCGAGATGGTTAGACCTTCATAAAGGAAGCATATAAATGAAAAAAAGAGAAGATTAAAGTGATTTTTTATTACATAATTTAAGAGGATGAACCCTACTGGGATGAAGGTCAAGGCCGGCCTAGTCAAGAATATCATTATTTACAAGGTCATTGGCTTCCTTGGCCAATAAACCAAAATCACACACCCTTACAGCATTTGCCATAAGCTCAGTTATGGCCTCCTTACTCAAAATTCCCCACCCTGTTGAAACTATCTACATCAGACTTCCTAAACATCGGCCAAAATATGGTCACTCCCTCTCTCAACTTTATAAAGAAAAAATTCGCCTTCCAGTACTTGAGGGAAGAAGGCGTCCAAGGGACCTCAAACCTACCCTTCCTGCTCAAGTACACAAAGCAGTTACACGGGGCAGGTAATTAAGTTCTAAAAGGCATTTACAAAGATTGACTGTAGGCTCAATCCTAGACTTCTACACAAAATAAAAAAAATATACAAGTATCCTCCATCCGTTAGGGGTGAGCTGACCTGGTAACATACTAGCGGTCAACAAGAAGTTAAAAAAATGGTGTAAGGGGAACTGAGCCCGACCGTTAAGGCCTCATGGTAGACTACAACTTTCCCTTCCCGGTAGTGGTAAAGCTCGTCCTTATCCGAGACTCTAGCTGTATATCCCTTTGATAATCTATACCTCCTCATGTCCGCCTCGACCATATGTTCTTTCTTTTTATTTTACTGGGTTGGATGCTCAAGATCGACCTGTCTCCGTTCCCAACCTACCTGGGGATTATCCTCAATCTCTTCCCTGTTATCATACTCATTACCCTGGGGACTGGGTAGGGGCTGGTAAAAACTTAAAGGCTCGACCTCTAAAGGCTCATCCAAGTTCTCCACTTCTCTAAGGTCATCCACAGTGACTTGTCTCACCATATTTCAGGAAATAAATAATAAAATTAATAAAGGTTGGGATAGGTCGAGCTCACCTAAGTGCTAAGAATTTTTGCCGAGGTACAGGTCATGCTAGCTGCCCGAGGAGTTCTCTAATCTCTCACGAAATTCGCAAAGCAAAAAGAATGAGATAATAGGGACCACATATATATAGACAAAAATGGCGAGAAAAATTCAAAATGTCCACCTTTCCCTTAGGCTACGTGTCGAACATCTGGTCAAGGACTATTCGCCTTCTCACATTAATTAAAATAAAAGTAGTTGCAAAGCACGTAATAGTTATCAAGCATAAATATGACAGTTGTCAAGTATAAATGCACCAAGAGATCAATGCCTTTCCTATGGTGCACGGGGGCCAATGATCAGTATAAATTCCTGATCAAACCATTCAAAGATAAGAGCTATGGACTAAAGGGCCTACAGGTTGGTCCAATGAAGATATACAGGCTGGCCCATGTGCTCGACCTCATCTTGGACTCTCTCGGTCATTAGTTTAGGGTTCGAGCCATATGCCCAAGCTCTCTCCAAATATGGCTAGAGTATTGACCGACCTTACAACCATCAAACTTAGCTTAACAAATATTTTAGCTCGGTCCGTCTCGACCTCCAAGGGCCCATCACGGATCATCCCTGGTCTATGGGCCTCGTAAATGGGCTTAGCCTTGATGTTAATAAATCATGTAAGCCACTTCTCGAAAAGGAAGGGAAAGTCCAATCCCTATAAGGACTCCTCCCCAGAAAGGTAATTTTCTTTAATAAGGACTCCTCCTATTAGGAGAGGGCGATGGGATTTGAAGCCTATAAATACAACTCCTTTTTTACCAACATTGATTCATTTTCAACACAACTACCAGCTTTATATTTCTCTCCTCTACTTTCTCTTTCCTGAAAACTAATTCTCACACCGGAGCGGGGAACGGGAGAATCCTCGCCTTTTTTGTAGGCTAAAGGCAAATCAACCTATCTTTTCCAATGATCAAGTAGCTCCATATCTTGCTATGTCAATGTTAGGAATTTTTACAGCATCACCATGTAATTGGACAATCTCATGAATGTACAAGTTTGCTAACTATTCCATTTTGCAGTCATCCTTATTGGCAGAAAATGAGCAGACTGTCAACTATTACTCAAATAGCACAAAATCTTCTCAATATTCAGGGTAAACTACTTACAAAATCCATGGTAATTTTATCCTATTTTTGTCTCGTTATTGATAGAGGTTATAACGTACTCGCTGGCCGCTGATATTCAGCCTTAACTTCCAGGCAAGTTAAACATTTGACAATGAATCCTGCGATCTCTTTCCACATTTTAGGCCACCAATACTGGTCTCGAATACTTCTAAGGTAAAATGAATGTGGCGGTGTTATGTACCTCTTCGAGAATCTTTTATCTAATCTCATGGGAAGATGAAATGTAAGTTCGATTTTGACATCTTAAGTTTAATTCGCCTAAGATTTTGAAGTCAGAAGGTCCTTGACTTATTCTTCCTTATATTTTATTGGCGAAGGTATCCATCTTTTGGGCTTCTTTTATCAAGTCTAATAATGCGGGTTGTATCGTGAGGGCGAATATCCACCCTTTCCAAGATTCAAGATTTCAAGTTGTAACTTTTCCATATCTTTTTGTAGCTCTTTGGATCAATTGTCTTTTGTTGGTGTTTTTTTGCTTAAGGCATAGCTACAACATGGACTTTTCCTAGATGATAGTTAATCTCACAACCATAATCCTTTACAAATTCTAACCATCGTCTTTACCTTATGTTAAATTCCTTCTGAGTGAAGGAGTATTTAAGGCTTTTTATTATCTGTATAAATCTTAAAACTCTCACCATATAAAATATTGCCAAATTTTCAAGGTGAAGAACATAGCTACAAGGTCAAGATCCTGTACAGGATAATTTTACTTGTAGGGCTTGAACTATCGATATGCGTAAGCTATCACTTTTTCCTTGGTGCATTAACAAATATTTGAGCCCATTTTTAGAAACATCACTGTAGATGGTGAATTCCATCGGGCTATATTCAGATCCGTTAGAGAGTGGGGATTGGGTACCAAAGGTTGTGAAGGTGGTAGGTAGACATGGACATGATGTTGGTAGCCCTGTTAGGATGGAGGATGCACATGGTGATGTAGGTGGTACTGAGGAGGGTGTCAAGATCGAGCAGGAGGCTGCTGAGGTTGGGACTGGGTTTGTACAACCTCAGGTTCCTAACTAGGTATCTTTAATGGCTGACTTGAGGGCAGCACATGATATGGTTCTTAAAAACCAGGCGATTGTACTGCAGACTATTCAGGATTTAAAAATCCGAGTTGGAGTACTCGAGGGTCGCTTGACTACCAATGATGCTCTTGCTTCCGCTAATGATCCTACTGATTTCGGGTCATAGATTTATTCTCATCCCTATCATGTATCACTTAGGTTGTTTGGTCTCCTTTTATATTTTGATTACTTCTATGTAAATTTAACTTTTCAAATTATGTTTCAAGTAATATCAATGCTTATTTCAACATATGCATGCTTTCATTTACATATTAAAATGGCAATAAATAATTTAGCACACCTCAACTAGATGGAACATGATGTCACATTATATGTATATAGTTTAGTCTGCATGACCCTTAAAACCAAAACTCTAATACCACTACTTGTAGCGCACTATTTTCAGGACAATTTTTTTTATTTTACTTTATTTTTTATAAAAAAAAAAAAAAAAAAACTTACAGTGGTGGTAGTTAGAACTAATGAATATTGATATAAAGTTAGCAATGTCACGTTAACCACGGGGGTTATATCGCATCCGTATGTACATGTTAATAATAGTAATATACATAATAGTATTAGGGTTATATCATCACCCGGGGGGGGGGGGGGTTATCGCACATCTGTATATATAAAATAGTTCATTTGGTTAAAGTGTTTAAGTTCAAAACTCATGTATTTATACTTTGATGTAGGTATCGATACTAAGTATTGATACATGCAGTAAGGTATTGATACTTGAGTTCTAAAATTTGGCTCCAATATTTAAATCATTTAAGTATTGATACATCAATTTAAGGTATCGATACATATTAATAAACATTCAACAAAATGATAGGAGTATTTAAACGAGTTGATACTATATAGCCTTTGATACAAAACTAGGGCGGGGACCTTACAAATTAAGTCAAAACTAATCCCAATATCCTAAATTTGTTAAATTTCACAAAACATCAAAAGGAAACCTACTAATGTTTAACGTAGGAAAATCTTTAAGAGTACATGTATACATAGATGTCAAAGTTGTAGTGGTAGACCTTAACAATAGTATATTGGTATCTATGTAAGGTCAGAAACTCTGGCAAGAATAGTTGTCCCAAAATGTTTGGAATTTTTGCATTCTCAGGAATGTCTAGAACAATGAAGTCAACCATGGAATAAGAGCACCCCCATTCTCATCACAACATCTTCAATCAGTCCAAATGACTTTTTGATAGAACGGTGAGTGAATTGAAGGTACACTTGGTAGGTTTAGCTTCACTAAATCCCAAACGCTTAAAGATGGAAAGAGTCATAAGGTTGATACTTACACCAAGATCACACAATGCCTTGTCAATCTCTAGATTCCCAATGGTGACTTGAATTGTGAAGTTGGATGACATCATCAGAAATTGTCAAAGTCCTTAAAGGATATGAATGTAGCAAAGTTTTTTCTTTGTCCCACAATGAGAATGAAAACAACCGAAGGCGAATAGCATCATTAGACGCTCAATTGATTTTAAATTTTTTGCAAATTTCCAAGAAGCGTGCCAGATGCCCACGTGGATCTTCACGAGATAAGTTTGAGAGTTGAACATGCTTTCATGACATTTTGATTGTCCCTAGTGAAAGATTTCGATACATATATGTACAGCGAAAATTAAACAAATACGAAACCATAGCCCGTATCAACCTTGCACTTGGATAGAATTTGTGATTAGAATGATACCTTTGATGAATGCCGTGAATCTGAAATTTGAAACAGGAGGTACAAACTTATCACCACCAGCTGTCCAATTGTCCAGCCTCTAACAGAAATCCACACAGCGAGTTGATTTTGGAACTCCATCACTCTCCAACTATTGGAATGGATTCGAGAGAATTGATTTTTCTCTTTGTTCTAGCAAGAGAAAAATCAGCAAGAGAAAAATCATGCCCTAGAATATTACAGAAAAACGACTCTTATAATTTTCTCTACAATAGTGCACATATTAATATGTGCACATAAAACCCTAACCCTATTCACAATATGGTCATTAACGGGCCCTGATTAATTAATTATATTAATTAATCTAATTGTAAAGTCCAGCCCAACAATTGGGCTTGTACATTAATTCTAACAATCTCTCACTTGGACAAGATCCAATTCCAAATACTCAATTCTCGCCTTTTGTGTGTGACCCATTAGGTCCCATTCACGATGGCAAATGCCGTGTTATTATTATTCCAATCTGATTGGAATAAGATGAATTTAAATCTCTACTTTTAATTCATCCTTGACTCACCAAGATCGATTAATTCACGTCGCCGTCCTAGATTGACATCTAGCAATGTGTCAAGGCAATCCATGTGAAAGGAAAAGTCATGTAGCATGACAAGACCAGTTCATGTGCGGTTACCGTGGAAATATAATCCCTTCATCAATATAACCCAATTGGTTAAGAGATATGGGTAGCCTCAATCTCATTTCAACCAATTATGTTATTCACTTCTTATCTTAGTTGATCTTGTTATGACTGAAAACACCTTTTCAACTCATAACTTCACCCTGGTCGAGGAATTTACATCAACTTAAGTGAGCGAAATACATGTTATAATCTCCTACTACCCAGGAGTGACGAATCCTCATATTAGACATACACAACCTTCATATGACTTTTACTATACCCGTACAATGTCATCCTCATGACTCCCTCCCAGGAGCCAACATCAACACTCGTCAAAGCATAGTAATCCTCATATAAGATTCTATGAAGTCCTCAAGTAAAAGGACCAAATCCACAACCGTGCATTAGAGATTCACCACTGACGCTTAGATAATTATCCATGTGGAATCTCTAGGCGGGTCATCCAATGCTTTGTTCATCTAACAATGCATCCACGTGTTCATTTGAATGTCCATCTACATTCTAGCTTGTGAGATAATCTACTTTCTTCATAAGAAAGAAATGCAACACATGCTAGTCTAACCGCAACATCAATATCCGTATCTTGTTGTTACTTCGACTAGGGACAATTTTAGAATAAGTTATTAATGACTTGTATCTCGCAGTCACAACACCTTGTGACTTACAAGTTACTTAAACTTATTCTATAGACTCTATTATCTAAATAATGAGTTAATCTCAATATAATAATAGATCTGCCTTCATTTAAACAATGATAATATATGTGTTATGCTATCTCAACGATTGGATTTAAAGCATGACACTGATATTCTCCCACTAGATCCAATAACTCATGTATCCTATACATAATGAGTTTATATGATAATCATATTCCTGTTGGGATAATGGTTTTACAGGTGGATCTTCAATATGTGACTCTTCACATATTCAACCTTCTCAAGGTAGTGGGTGTGAATTCTATTTTTTATTCTATTTTATTTTTTCAATCTTCGAATGAGATAGTAGTCCCTAAATACATACTTAGATCATCGATGAGACCCAGTTCCCTCGCTTGCATGATGGCTCCATTGTCGTCATAGTACTCATTACTGGAGCTACAATACTAGGAACACTTATAGTTCACTAATGAACTTAACGATCGAGATTACTTTACAAGCACTTATGTATTTGGTCTCGGTTGTATAGTTAACGATCTCTCTTGTTTGAACCATTTCAAACTTACCACACCACTACTAGGAGTTAATTAACAATTAGACTGAATATTTCCTTCATCCCTTCCTGGACTAAAGGATGGTATCTCTATACCTAAAGACTGTAAGTCTACATTTCTCCTCATGTCTACTGTATTCTTAGTACTTCTCAAGTACTCAATAATACAAAAGGTATCGTACATAGTGTCGCGTTTAAGATATTATTTTCAAAAAATCAAGTATCTTCTCCACATCAATCATTCTCAATATGTGTTCTAAACACCATTTTGAAAAGATTAACCCCAAAACTTTTAGGTTGGAATCCTACATTGGATTCACTCATGCTAACCCCATTAGCATTACATTTATGTATGTGGATTGAGAAATCAAAAAAACCTTCCAAATCTATCTCTATAGATTCTGGTTCCCAAAGTAAATGTTTTATTTCTCAAATCCGTCATGGAGAAATTAAAAGATAATTGCACTTTTATTTTAAAGGTTAGAGACTCAACTTCTGATCAAAATATGTCATCTACATATAATATCAGAAATATTGAATACTCCTACTAACTTTTTATATACATGCATGATTAATCTGCAATTCTGATAAAATCAATCATTTTGATTATTTCATCAAAATCAAGATTCTAGCTCCGTGAGGCTTGCTTTAATCTATAATAGATATTTGTAGTTAGTATACTATGTTTAAGGATTCAAAAATCCCATAGTTACATCATGTTTCTACTACAAGCAGAATTCGAATTGATTCAGAGTAAATGCATTTACAGCATCAAACAAGTTCCAAAACTTGTTTTTATCTCGAATTCTATGGCTTCCTGCCATCTTATTTAATCAACGTTTGACTTAGCTTCTATGAAAATATAGGCTCATTATCCTTGATGACTAATACAATATTAGTAATCAAGGATGTGTAACTTAATTGAGTATACATGATCCTAATATCTTTACATGGAGCTAGTGTGTTCTTAGTCGTCACCACTTCCTGAACACCGATCGTGTCCCAAGCATTGATCTGTGCTTCATCTAATGCAAGCACATATTCTAGTTTATTTAATCGATTGAGTATATATGTGTTATCATGAACTCTTTCATGTTCTACTTTTACTCCCACTGTCTTCTCTTAGATGAACTACTTCTCCAAGACATTGACAAAATTTGAGATAGACTTTCTTTCTCGATATAGGAACATAGAAATAATATCCAATCATCTTTTGGATATCCCACAAATATATGTGTTGGACTAAGGCTATAGCTTATCCAAATTTGGTATATTTCTAATAAGTATTCAAGTCTTAAATCTTAATGCGAGGAAGACTAGACATTTGAAATCCATATCTTATATGGACCTTCATCAACCGATTATCATAGAACACGACTAAGTGTGTAATTTAAAGTTTTTCAGTGTAAAGTTCCAAAAACTGTTTTAGAAATTTTGCGTGGCTTCATCAGTGATTGCATTAATTACAATCTTTGTCCTTTTAAATTCGTCATTGTGTCGAGACGTATATGAAAGAGTTATCTATGCGAAAGTTATGTTCTCATAATCTTGAAGCAATCACTTTAAAATATTCTTCACTTTGATCAAATCTAGGTGCTTAGAATATTTTTCTCATTTTGGCTTTCTAATTTATATCTGTATTATTTGAACTTTTCAAACTTTCAGATTTAAACTGCATTATAAATAACAATGACTATCAATGTTATCTAATAACTAAAGACCACTTTGACATATGCCCGCTTACATCCGAATGTAACAGGCTCAGTGGATCAACCATCCCACTTTTACTTTTTTTTCAAAGAAAATTGACTTATTAAATTATCTCCAAGTTGAGATATACATACATCTCTATTAATTGATTAAGTCAAGTGTCAGATTTAAGTGTGACTTCTTCTTTGCCTTATCAATATTCAGAATGTAGACTATTTGTTGTTTACCTAACTTCCATAGTATCTCATCTAAGTTAACGGATAACTTTTATTCTTAATTAAAGAGGATAATTGATGCGTGTCGCAATGCACCAAAATAATAAATAATTCCTTACTCGCTAAATATTAATTAATAATGTGGTAGTGAGAGTAAGGGTCGATCCCACGAGGAACGGAAACTAATTTTAGTTGTTCGATCAATTAAAATGGAATGGGGGGGTTTGTTGTTTGAAATTGCTTGAATAAAAACTATGCATAAAAATAAACAATTAAATATGACTAGAGAAATAATATAAGAAGAAATCTTGTTCTCGGGTTCGGTTGTACCCTCAATTAATGTTATACATTTCCTTGTAACGTGTTTCTATCCCTAATTCAATTATCAATCATAAATAATCAACAAGCTCTGATTATTTAAATTCTTCCTTATGTGTATTGATTCAAAACAAGCTCTTCGAACCAATTCTAGCCACGGACAATCCTAAACAAGCTCTTAAGATTTAATGCACGACTAGTATGAAAATTTAGAAGAATAGATTGAATTAGATCGTTAATTACACATGCTCGAATTAATCAATCTAAGTTGAATTATTACTAAACCTGCACGAGATTTATTTGCTACTAAAGTAAAGATTCAATGACAATTACGGATCAAGAATCTAAACATAGCATATTCATGAATCCAAAGATCAATAATCCAATTGGCCAAATTAAACTATTAATCAAATAAACTCAATTGAACATTCAAAATATAATAATCCAACAATTGAAATAAAGGAATAAATTCACGCTACTAATTTGTAGGAAAAGAAAATAACATAATTGAGTTAACACAACTTCCCCTTTGAACAAGATATGGAATTTAGCCTAGCATGGTTGTGGAGTATTCTTCAAGTTGATTCATGGATTCCCCTTGCATTTGATGCTCTTGTGCTAAAAAAATCTTCCAAGAATGCTCTCTATTTTTCCCTAGTTTCTCTCTATTTTTCTTCAATGTCCAGCATCTTTCACAATAATAAAAGTTCTTTTTCTTGTCATGAAACTCCCTTTTTATAGCCTCAATTTCGTGCCCTAGCTTTGGGAGCAAGAAATCCAAAATTATGGAAAGAATTGAAATAAGGAAATTTTTGACTTGAAGATTTACGGCCGTAACATTCCTTTTACGGCCGTAATTGAGTTTCTGCATATTTCCTTAAATTGGAGTTACGGCCGTAACATTTTGATTTACGGCCGTAACTTTTCCTTTACGGCCGTAAAGTGGTTTCTGCTTATTTTCAACTTGCTTCACGACACTTTCACGGCCGTAACCTTATTTTCTTACGGCCGTAACACCTTTTCTTGCGGCCGTAAATATATTTGCACCTAAGTCCCCAAACTTCATTTTGATCGCATTTTGGTCATTTTTCCTTCTTTTCTCTTCCTTTGTGATCCTATACAATATAAAACATAAAATGCATTAATAATACTTAGATAGAATCACATTATGGCATATTCAAGGATATAAGTGTATAAAATAAACGTTAATATAACACTTATCAATAATCACTTCATGTCCAAACATGAAGTGGAAGTGTCATTCTTCATAAGAGCTGTAATTAACAACTGTCTAATTTTAAACTGAATGAGAAAGTAAAAATAGGTGACAGCTTCTTAAGCTGTTCAAGCAACATTTGCTTTATTACCTACAAATAGGTATATCACCATTTTTCGCAATTATTCTACTTTTAGCCATCGTATATTATCGGTATCTAATACTCGAATGGCTAAATAGATTATTTAACCTCTATCGAATACAAAATCGAAGTAGAAGATTTACCAAACTTCTCACTTCTTCAGTTCGGTTAAGGAAGCCTCACAATTATAAATTTAGTGTCCTATTATTAGCATGTTCAAGAAGAGTATTCTCGATCATATCGTGTTTTGAGATAATTTCTCAAAGAACGATGCCAATTCAAGGATTTCAGTCTAATGAACTTATACAGTGTTAATTACACTCCATAAGTTCAAGTAACAACTAAAATTTTAAAACTCATACAACAAAAATAATAAATATAAATAGAATCACATATTATCATGTATGAATCAATTTAATAAGGTCTTTTATTAAATTGACTGCTCCCACTGTTTTACTTAAATTAATGACCCTCAGCATTAATCTTGTAGAATCCTGTTAGATTCATAGTAGGCTAGGATCCCTTTTATTCCATTAGAACCTTGAGTGACTCAACAAGCTCTAATGAAACATCTAGGTAGATACTCCTATCAATCACATCTCCATGTGACTCCTAGATCATCAAGTAGACAACTCTTTGTCGCATACATCTTATGTATTTACTTGACTGTGCCTCCAAAATCTCATCTCCTTGAGTGACTCAACAAAAGATAGATTCGGTTAAATTCTACCCATTGTTCAGAAACATCTTATGTTTCATAGTGATAAACACATCTTCCCACTCCTAGCCTTGAGTGACTCAACAAACCGCTTCGAGGGCGGATTTTGATTTTTCACTATAACAATGGAAGGCACTTTGTATTAATCAATTAATACGAATTTAATAAATTGCTTCCAAAATTATATCTCTCTTGATTGACTCAATAAATGATGTTGTTTTGGTTAAGTCCAACTCATTGTTCAGAAGTATCTGATACTTCATAATGAGAAACATATCTACCAACGAGTAGCCTTAAGTGACTCAACAAGCTGACATCGATAGTAAACTCTGATTTTTCATTATAACAATGGAAAGCATATGACTTAATATAATATTAAGTGAGGGGTTTGTCTCATCATTCCTATGTATATTAACTAACATTCAGCATGCAATTAATCATACATACAATATTATTGTGGATGATTATGGACAATATCTATCTAGTCTTCTCGAGCCATGAAGAATACTAGTTGATCAATTTCTAGGGGACATTTCATTCGATCATCGAATGCTAAATGCAATAATCTCCATTTACTGCTTCAACCTGTATCCTATACTAGTTGTCTTCTTGTGGCCAGCTGCAACCTGTATCCTATACTAGTTGGCACGCAGGCCTGAATCAAATGGACTCGCAAGCCCATATCTACAAACTAGAGCTTATGTGCCCAAATAAATTAAATAATAGGCACGCAAGCCCAATTAAATAATAATAGGCTCGTAGGCTCAAACAACAAAAACAGAATAAATTAACCATCCAACCAATCACATGGGTCGAGTCCATAACCATCCACTAAATACACATTCTTCATATAAACGTATTATATTATAATATCCAATATTATATAAATAAATTTCAAGTTTCTAGCAATCTAGATCGTCTAAACAAATTTAGATAAAACGGATATGAACAATAATTAATTAATCAAATTAATTTACTAACTTTAATTAGCAGGTCTTATTTAATTAAAATCATATTTTAATCAAATACCAAATTAGAGTCTAACTCTAATTCCAAAATAGACAAATTGAATTAACATATTAATTTATGATAAAACTCCTAAAACAAAATAAAATTCAATTTAGTATGGAATTAATCAATTACATTAATTGACGAGTTTATTTAATTAAAATCAAATTTTAATTAAATACTAAATTAGAGTCCAACTCCAATTTCAAGATTTTAGGGCTAATTAAATTTAGGATCAAATCCTAAATAATATTTAATTAATAATCAATTAATCGAATTAACTAATTATTAAATTTAATTAAAATCAAATTTTAACCAAATTAGAGTCCAAACTCTAATTATAGAATTAGGGCAAATTAAATTAATATTTAAATTTAGGATAAAACTCCTAAATAAAATAAAATTCAATTTAGGGTCAAATTATTAATTTTGTTAAAATCCAATTTTAACATTAATTTAAAAGTAGTGAATTTTAAAATAAAACTTTGAATTGGGTAAAAATTTTAAAGTTGGTCAAACCCATTTAGTATCAAATTTTAAAGTCTTTTAAAAAAATGGCAATATGACCCACATTCAAAATTATAAGCAAACCCTTTCAATTTCGAAAATTGCATTTTGACCCCATTTTTATAATTGTAGGACAAGGGCTCACAATTTCAGAAATTGCGTAGAAGCCCGCCCCAAGTCTGAACCCTAATCAACAAATTGCAATTGGACCCTTGCAATTTCCTAAATTGCGTAAGAGGCCCCCGCCCCCCCCCCCCCCAAATTTGAAAAACTGAACCCAGCTTCTCGGGCTCTGGTGGCGCAACTCCGGTGAGGGCGCCGCGTCTTACACCCGCGACGGGAACCACCGTTGACTAGCGACAGCACCCCGTCGCTTGCAACAGGTGCCGCTACAGCCCCACAACGGCACCTACTGCCTGAAGATGCGTTGCAGCACGAGACACTGCTGAGTTTTCAAAATAGTGCTGCTGTTTCAGCAGCAGCACCCGGTGTTGAATTTTCTTGCAGCGACGTCCAACGCCTGTTACTTTGCGAAGGTTGCGTCGGCGGCGGTGGTTGCCACTGCTTGCGGCGGTGGCTGCCACTGACCTCCTTCGATCCATTTTTCGACCCAAAAAATTAGTTTTCTTTTCCAAATCAAATTTAGAACAAGAAAATCGATTTTCTCAAAAGCTGGAAAACTAAAAAATATTTATTCAATCATATTGAATCATCAAAGTATTAAACAAATTCTAACAAGTAACAAGGCAGGCTCTAATACTATTGAAAGGTTTCGATACATATATGCACAGTGGAAATTAAACAAACACGAAACCATAGCCCGGATCAACCTTGCACTTGGATAGAATTTGTGATTAGAATGATACCTTTGATGAACGCCGTGAATCTGAAATCTGAAATAGGAGGTACAAACTTGTCACCACCAGCTATCCAATTGTCCAGTCTCTAACAGAAATCCACACAGCGAGTTGATTTTGGAACTCCATCACTCTCCAACTATTGGAATGGATTCGAGAGAATTGATTTTTCTCTTTGCGCTAGCAAAAGAAAAATCATTCGCTAGAATATTACAGAAAATCGACTCTCATAATTTTCTCTACAATAGTGCACATAAAACCCTAACCCTATTCACAATAGGGCCATTAAAGGGCCATGATTAATTAATAATATTAATTAATTTAATTGTAAAGTTCTGCCCAACAATTGGGCTTGTACATTAATTCTAACACCTAGCTTAATCTTGAAGTTACTTTCCTTAAACACGACGGAGCAATGTTGGACTAAGTTTCAGCAACAGTAGGAGCGAGGTAATATGTTATTATTTTTGGTTGCGCTACCATAGCGATCCTGATAGAACAAAAAGAAAAAATAAAGAAACGGGGAAAAAATTAAAATTAAAACAAGAACTGATGGATATTGATATTAAATTAACAATCCCCAACAACCGCGACAAAAAACTTGTTATGGATAAAACGTGTAATAGAAATTGCACAACATCGTAACAAGGAATAAAGTGAACCTAGGAGTCAGAATATTGTTTCCACAATGATTGATTTTAATTACCAAAATATTTTAGTTCTATATTTATTTGAACAATCAAATTGGTGATAAGAATTAATACTAAATTAACTAATCAAATGAATTAAATGGAAGTAAGGAGACTTTAATTGCAAATAATCAAATAGGAGATGATAGCTAGGACTTTTGATTCACTAATTAATCCTACTTATGCTCAATTTCGTATTTTAGAATTAATATTGTACTGCTGGTCTAAATATCCAATTAAAAATATTAACTATATGTCTTTCTCAAGATCTAGTTAAACTACTAATCTATATTAAATTCAAATTTCTCAATCAACAATTTAATAGGAAATATGTTTAATTCCATAGGATAACCACATGAATTAAGATTGTAATTTATTAATTAACAAAGATTCATGAAAGACAATGTTGAGTGTTCTACATGTAATTTCTGAATTCATTAAACAATTCACAAAAATAAATTAACAAGTTGAATCCAACACAATTAATAAATAAAAAATTCAAAATAATTAATTAAAACAAATTTTGGATTTAAATAGCAACATCGTTCGCCATAACAATAAAATTATCCAAGAAACATAATTTGAGAATCAATACAAGAAGATAATGACATAGTCGTCACCCGAAAATATAGGAATTAAGGAATTTGATGAAAGATTGAAACCTTGATTCTTCAATTTCGATTTCCCAGAAATCTTGTTTTCTTGAACTTCGAAGAGTTCTTGAATATCTTCTTGATTTAGAATAAGGATAATGATATACTTTTTCCCTCCATTCTATCTTGATATCCCATTTAATTGACCTCGAATTGGTCTTCATATAGTGCTTGAGATACCTTAAAAGTCGTGTACAAAAGAGCTTTAGTTCGACTTAACTTAAAAAACGTATCCAGGGTCCTTAAACAATCGGGGTCTCACACATGTTGCAACAAGCTTGTTGTTGGCTGTGTGCTACCTAGAGTTCATCTAGCAAGGTAGCAGTTAGGTAGTGGCAAGCTTGCTGCTACCTATGTGCTACCTATTTCCGTTTATGTATAATTTTGGTCCTTGTTTTATTTGTATGTCCATTCCTCATTTCTTACTTCTTCGATTGACTCTCAGGATTATCACTTTTCTTTTAATTATGTCCTTCCATAAGTACATATAAAGTCCTTCATCTTTTGGAAGATTTACAAGTCGGTACCCACTACACAATTTTGTATGATTTTGGTCATTTTTCTCTTTTTAAGCTCCAATCACCTTTGAATTAAGCTCCTGTTTGAGACCCATTATAGTGATATTTTTGGATAAAATGTTAAATTTTTTAATGATAGTCAAATATGGGATAAGTAGAAACAAACTTAAATAATCTATCTTTTATGACCTATATAAGTGTAAAATCACACATACAAATGGATTTGAAGAAGTAATGGTAGTGTGGTTGTAGTACTGCATCTCTGGTTATGAGGTGGTGGTTTGTTGGTTGGAATTGTAGTTGTTTATGGAGTTGGGAGTTGGAGGTGGATGTGGTGGAGGTGATTGTGGATTTCAAGAGGTGGGGGTGTGGTGGTTACTAGATGCGGTGGCAGTGGCAGTGATGTTGGTGTGAGTTGACAACATTTGGAAGCGCTGATGGTGGTGAAGTGGTTGGGATGAAGAGCTCTTGTGACCAATAAAATAGATAATTTGTGATCTATAAATAAGTTGATATAAAAAAATATTTAATTCTGTGACTAGATTTGTAGTTGTAATTGATGAGGACCGGAGTGGCATAAGTGGCACAACGAGTAAGGATCCGTTGCATGTACCGGTGGGACCAATAAGGAGGCTGAGGACTAAGAAGATCAGGAAAGCAATTCAGGGGTTTATGCAAGCTTGGGTGGATGAATATTCAAGTGCAAGGTCGAAGACTCCATTTTCAATGCATGACAAGTTGGAAGATGAGCCAAAACCGTTACAACGCATTTGGATCAAAGAACAAGGAGAAAAGAGTGCAGAAGGCCTTTTACGGCCGTAAGTTCTGGAGTTACGGCCGTAACTTTGTTATCGCACGGCCGTAACTATCATTTTCACGGCCGTAATGGAGTTATGCAACTTTTATTCAGAAGGTGACTTACGGCCGTAAGAACACTTGTCACGGCCGTAAGAGTTAAGACAGTTTTGGACCCGAGGGTCAATTACGGCCATAAGAATGATATTCACGGCCGTAAAATTGTGCCGAGTTTTATTTTTGGAATTTTGCAGCTAGGGTTATTTTGGACGCGATTTGGCACTATATTAGGTTTTCTTGGTCATTGTAAAACTACAACTTTTATGATTAATGAGATTGATTGAATTAGGTGAGTTTATCCCTATTCTTCTTCATTCTTGATTGAACCCCTTGAACTTATCAAAGGATTTGACAACCTTTGTGGCGTTCAACCCTTTATGGTTCTTCATTCCGCATCTTAACGGGTCTTGGATTTGATACATCCTTGGTTCTTGAGTCGTGAGTGTCGGGTCATATTGTTATCGTCAATTAATCTGGATTTGGAACTTTCCAAGTGTTGATACAATTTCCGCGAGATCCCGTGATTCCCCAACAAGAATCACATCATTTGGTATCAGAACTTGGCTCTAAATCCAGGTTTTGGTATAATTCTTGTTTTGTTTCATTTTTCTTCATTAGATTTCATTGTTCTTGAGCCATCATTGAATCGATAACAGAATCTTGGGTTTCTTGAAATTCTTCACTATTTCAAGATTGGTCGTAGTTTCAATTTTTGTTATTATTGATTGTTCTTGGTTAGTCAAAAAAAAAGTACGAAATTCAGATAAAAAAAAGAGTGATTATTATTGAAGAGCACGATCAAGAACACAATTCCATATTCAAGAAGACCTTTCTTGATACCTTTTATTTTTCCCACATTCTTAGTAGTTTTCGTCATCCATCACTACTTTCAAATTCTTTCAATTCCAGTTACATCAATTTTCTTGAGTCCAATATTCCATCAAATCTTCTTTTCATCTGTTTGTGTCTTGCACCTTGGGTTAATTCCACAAGGACCAAGTCCGTGACTAGTTTGGTGGGTTCTTTGAGAACTTGAGAAAAGGGATAGAGAGAAAAAAGGCAGAGTGGTGAGATCAATAGAGGGAAAAAGCCAAATAGAGTGAAAACACGAGTGCTAAATACGTGAAGATATATTTTCTTGAAAATTATTTCTTTTCTTTTGATCACTAACCATGTCACAGAAGGACGCATCATCGACAGGGGAGGATAACCAACAGTTCCACTTCCTTGCAATGCTGGAAAAACGATTCGAGAGGTGGGATACGAAGTTGTGGGAGATTAAAAACTCCGTGGACACGCATAGTGCAGCAATTGCCCAACTACGAAGAGGGCAACCGCATACGGCTCCTAATATCCGGAGGCCGCAAATGTATGAAAATAATCCTAGGAATGGAGTTTGGGATGATGATGATGTTGAGATAGGAGATAGTGTTGACGATGATAGTGAAAGTGTATCAGTGGCTAGCTTGGGTAGGAGAAGAGGTCGTGGTGGTCGGCGTGGAAGAGGAAATAGGCGTGAAAATAGGGATGATGATGGGATGGATAGAAGCTTAGGAAACATTAAAATGACCATACCAGCTTTCCAAGGGAAAAGTGATCCGAAGGTGTACTTTGAGTGGGAGAAGAAGGTAGAACTGATTTTTGAGTTCCATAACTACTCAGAGGGGAAAAAGGTGAAGTTGGCGGTTATAGAATTCACAAACTATGCACTTGTGTGGTGGGATCAATTAGTGACAAGTAGGAGAAGGAACCGTGAATGACCTATTGAGACCTGGAACGAGTTGAAGGGTTTGATGAGAAAAAGATTTGTGCCCAACCATTACTATAGGGACTTGTACCAGAAACTCCAAACTCTGTCTCAGGGTTCGAAGAGTGTAAAAGAATACCATAAGGAGATGAAGATCGCTATGATTCGAGCAAATATTGAGGAGGATCCGGAGGCCACGATGGCCAGGTTTTTGAGTGGTTTGAACAGAGACATTGCAAATGTTATAGAACTGCAACATTATGTTGAGCTGGAGGAGATGTTGCACATGGAGATGAAGGTGGAAAGGCAACTGAAAAGGAAAGGGATAGCAAAATACTCTTCGGGATCTACTCCTTGGAAACCTACGTGGAGTGGAAATAACAAAAATGAAGGAGTTGCTCCAAAGGGAAAACCAGAACCACCGAAGGCTCGAGAGGAATCTGCCAATAAAGGTAACCCCGCTTCTAACTCTCAACCTCCTAGAAGTAGGGACATCAAGTGTTTTAGGTGTATGATAATCGGACACATTGCATCACAATGCCCGAACAAAAATAATGCTTGTGTGAAATGGGGTGGTTGTATCGGAGGATGAGGTTGAGGATGATGATGAGTTTAAGGATATGCCTGCCTTAGAAGAAGCTAGTGATTGTGACGATGGAGATTATGCGGTAGCTCAATCCCTTATTACTAGGCGTGCTCTTAGTACCCAAATTAAGGTGGAGGAGTCGGATGAGCAAAGGGAAAACATATTCCATACTAGATGCTTTGTTAATAATAAAGTGTGTAGTTTTATAATTGATGGGGGGGAGTTGTACCAACGTGGTTAGTACCACTCTTGTTGAGAAATTGTGTTTACCCGTAATCAAACACCCTAGGCCTTATAAATTACAATGGCCGAATGAGTCCGGTGAGATCAAAGTGAATAAGCAGGTGTTGATCAACCTTTCTATCAGGAAGTGTGAGGATGAGTTAATTTGTGATGTGGTTCCAATGCATGCTGGACACATCCTGTTGGGTCGGCCATGGCAATATGACAGGAGGGTGGTACATGACGGGTACAAAAATAGGTACAATTTTAGAAAGGATGGAAAAAGTATCAGACTTATGCCATTAACTCCGCAACAAGTTTACGAAGATCAGTTGAAATTAAAGAGTGAGGAAGAGAAGACAAAGAGAGTTGGGACCTCGATCCCAGAAAAAGGAGAGCTGAGTGTTCAAATGAGAGTTGGGACCATGATCCCAGAAAAAGGTGAGCTGAGAGAAAAACAGAGAGTTGGGGGTTCTGCCCCAGAAAAAAGAGAGGGAGTGACGAGTGCCAGAAAAGAAAGAGGAGAGAAAACCAAAGTGAGCTTCCTTGCCAAAAAGTGTGAAATCAAAAGAGCTGTCCTTGACCACAAACCGATGGTCTTATTAATGTACAAGGAATCCTTCCTTGCAATCGATGACACTAACTCTTCCCTCCCCCATTTAGCTGTTTCTCTTTTACAGGAATTTGAAGATGTATTCCCAGACGACATACCTAGTGGGCTGCCACCAATTCGGGGCATCGAGCACCAGATTGATCTTGTTCCAGGTGTTGTTATTCCAAATAGGCCTGCATATAGGAGCAATCCGGAAGAAACAAGGGAGCTTCAAAGGCAAGTCGAGGAGTTGTTGAGCAAGGGCTATGTTCGAGAAAGCATGAGCCCCTGTGCTGTGCCGGTCTTATTGGTGCCCAAGAAGGATGGAACCTAGAGGATGTGCGTGTAACGACCCGGCTCCCTCGCTAGGGCCTTCTCCGTGTCGCACTCATGGTCTTTCCACTCCCCCCTGGCTCCCTCGCTGGGGCCTTCAATCATATGTCCCCAAATTCTCATTTCAAATAAATGGTTACTCCTTTAAGGCATCTCACTATAAAATACTTTCAACATCTCCCAATAATGATAACTGACTTTCCCAAATAATCATATTGCATGTAAATAACCAAATCTTTAACATATCATCTACCAATCAACTTCCAAAATAAATCAACAGTATTATCACTTACCATCATAATTTATAATATTCTCCAATATAAGTGATCATTTCTCACTAATAATCAATAAGTTCCTAAGAATAATTAAAATTCTTTCCAATAATGCCATAACATTTGTCTTCACTCATCCTTTCGAAGTATGACTTGACATTTCCCAATATACGCATCAAGTCATCACATAACTTCATGTATTCCTTGATATCCCAGAAAATCAATTCATAATTCCTCAACATAACAATTTCAAATCATAGTTTCCAATATCAATATCTCACTTCCTTCAATACATTAATTGGCTCAAATGACCACCCATTAGTCATACTTATAAATATATGACACAAATCAAAATCCCAAAATTTCTTAGTTACAAGACCAAACAACATTATAAATTTCTCTCAAAATAGAGGAATAATTCACTTACTCAAACACAATATCCATTCCTTAATTCCCAATAATTAAGAATCAAATCTTTTAATCTCAAGTTTCAAAATTTTTCTCATAGAAGTCTCAATAAAATCATACCACTCATAATCTCAACATCTCATCACAACTTCATAGAACTGGTTTTGCCATGTCTAAAATCAATTATGCAAAATCTCATAAAACCATCTTTCTTCTTCATGTATAGTTCCTGAGCACCCCATGGCAAAAAGCTAGGTCGAACAAAACCTTTGTCCATGAGATTCTATAGTTGCACTTTGAGCTCTTTTAAGTTACGAAGGAGCCATCCAATATTATACCTTGGATACTAGAGTTGCGCACTTAATCGATGACGAATTCAATTTCTCTTTTAGGCGGTAAATCACCAAGATTTTCTGAGAACATCTTTAGTCATTCTCGAATAACAGAAATTTGTTCGAGAGAAGTATTCACCTTAGGCACTTCAATTATTGCAACCAGGTAGGCTTAATAACTCTTATTCATCAATTGACGAGCCTTCATCACTGATAATATCGAAATAGAAAGTTTCACCTTTACTTCAACAAAGCGAAAAGGGTTTCATTTGAAGGTTTAAATACCACCTCAACGTAACCAGTGATTGAAACCTTATACCGCAATAATCATTCCATTCCTAGTATGACATCAAGTTTGTGGGTATTCAGTGTTATGAGATATATCATCTACTCCTTCCCATTCCCCATGATTGGGGAATTTCTCAACGCATAACTTTAGTTCAACAATTCTTCAAATGGCGTTGACAATATAAACTTGGTCTCCAGCTACTAAAATGGGTAAATCAATTTTCCTATAACTGTTGGACTATCAAATGAGTGGGTAGTCCCGAGATCAAATACGATCAGTGCTTAATACTAAGTTCGATGACTTCTCAACTTCCGACTTGGATATAATATACATTCTTGCCGATGTAGTCTCCATGACTCAAGTACTATTCCCATTCACTTCTTATCTCTCACATAGGGACTTATGAACATTACCCAAATTTTATAAAAATTCATTACCATCTCATTTTCTCATTTACATAATCAAGGTATACATGTTATATTCACTAATAACATTCTTAACCTTTCACCTTACGACATTACACATTAACATGCAAGAATTTGCAATAATTGTCATATCAATTAACATTTCATAATTTAAACAAAAATTAACTTACCAGATGATCGAGGAAGTAGCACTTGAAGCGTGACTCAGTACCCGAACCATTTCAAATAAATTCTAAAAGTCTACAGAATCGCTTTTAAAACTCTTATCTCTGATACCAAAAATGTAACACCCCAAATTTAAGAGTCTAAAACCTAGGCGTGTCAACTTCCATTCACATTAAACGCGGAATTAAATCATTTACACAACTAAAATGTTCATTTATCTATTAAAAATTTTAGCGAAATTTCGGCAGAGTCTCCTCTATAAATTGGACATAGCCAACCTGTAGAGGGACATCGAAAAACCATTTTAAAATTTAAAACATCCATCACATCTCAATCACATTCATCATCGCCAAAACCAGTTCATGCATTTCCCAAACTCCTCAATCATAAGATTATCCAAATTATCAACAGACATTGACAAGTGAAATAAGAAATAATTTAACCTCTAATACATTATCCATACTTAATCAAAACGAGCTTCAACCAAACCATTATCAATAATAATGAATGAAGGAAATAATTTAAACGATAACTTGAATAAATTTAACTTTATTAATTAAGGCGACGATGGGTACTGTCGGAGTCAGCCGCCAAGTGTTCTCCTCGGATCACCTAACTTTCATCACCTGAAATATGGGGAGGGATTGGGGTGAGCTAAAGCTCAGTAAGTAAACTTTATGCATGAATGCATGCTTATGACATGAATGCTTTAAAAATTCCATGTATGTATCCCCATTTGCTTTACTTTCCAGAACATTCAAACATTTCAAACTTTCACTTAACATTTCAAAACTTTCACTTCATTTCCATCGTGAGCTCACTTGATGTAACTTCTAGTCAATCAGAATACAGTGGGCAATTACTTATTTGGAACCAGATTAACATTCACATTTCCACCGCAAAGCGGTTTAACATTCACTTTCCCACCGCAAAGCGGTTTAACAGTCCACCGTAAACGGTTGAACATTCCGTCGCAAAGCGACTTAATTCGGGTACGCCGGTCCCCCGCGCCCCATTTCCCACTCGCAACTTTCATGAACTAGAAGTACACCCATTCATTCTTAAAAACTTGGGATACATAACTTTTGAACAAACTTGCACTTTGACACATTTCTTTCATTTTAAAAGCATTTGACTTCCAAATTTCGATGCCAATGCATGCTTGATGATGCAATGACATGATAATGTGCATGCTTAAACATTCTTCTCATTGACATATGCTTTCATAAAGTAAATGAAATTTATCAAAGCACGTAAGTTGCAAGACAGTCATTTACACATAACTTTCACATTTACATTCAACTTTGATGAAAATAGGGGGAAGTTTACTTACTTGTTCACCTTAATATTTACCGTTTCTGGACTTGCAGGTGGAAAAGTCTCGGATGCCCGTGACGTCAATATGCCCAAAAATTCCTAATTATTTCCACTCATTAATAAGGAGTAACTTTTAAATCATGAATGTGGCCTCACGCTATGACCATTACATTAAACACTAAATACGAATCACACAATCAATTCCAATGTACATTAGAAGGTCATTCCAACTCTTAATTCAAACTAACTCAAATTTACATGATTTAACATAACGTTATAAGATCACCCCCACAAGTTTCAACAATTTCTCAAATCTTATAGCCAACATATCTCCAAATTTCAAAATTTTATATATATATATATACATACTAAAAAATTTAGGAATTTATTTACGTTTATACCACTTTCCAAATTTCTAAAATTCTCAAATAAACCAAATTTAAGTTAAGGAAAATTCTAATTAGGTCCAAATATGAAATTCCTTCATACAATGCGAAAAACCCATATCCATATATTTGAAAACTGAAAATCTATTTTTTTTTTTTTTTTGAAATTACATATCTTTATATAAAATGTATACATACACCATTATATATATATACCTACATACATACATATCGCCCAGAAATTCGAGTTTAACATATAAAAATTTGGAATTTCCATCAACACCCAATCTGAAAAGTTTGAAAATTACATACCAATACACACATTCAACAACATTGCATCCATGATGAACATTACTCAAACCCAAAATTAGCTTTAAAAATTTTCGAAATCCACATACAATTAAAATCTGAAAATCTGAAAATTTTACATATATACATACACAATAATGTATAACTACACCTAAACATCTTACCCATCAATTTTAACAGTCAAAAATCTGAAATTAACCTAAAATCTTGATAGTTCAAACTGAAATTATACATAAATACAATATATATACATGCTTGTGTGTGTGGCTCGGTTGAGTGTGTGAGTGCGAGTGTGAGCGCGCAGGCGGGTGTGTGCGTGAAATCCGTGAGCGTGCCCCGGGGGAAAAGGGAGGAGTGTTACCGTGGGGATGGTGGCTGGTGGTGGGCGTTGCAGGCCTGGTGGTGGCTGTGGTCGGAGGAGTCGAGCTCGACCGAGAGTGAGGCGAGAGAGAGAGATGCAGCTGAGAGAAAGAGGCGAGGAGAGTCTCGAACGAGAGAGGAGTCTGAGGTTGTTAGGCTAGGTTTATGTATAAACTTTAGAAAATTTGCAACTAAATCCCCAACTCTCATAATTTAGTAATTTAAGTCCAAAACTTCTATTTAATTTCCCAATAGCCCCTAAACTTACCCCAATATCAAATTAAATGAAATTTGTCACTTAAATGTAAAATTGTACGTAACAACATATAAACTTTTAATTGACACATTGATCGTGACGGCGTCCAAGTCCTTCCACTGCAAACTAAGTTAAATATGAACAATAATAATAATAATAATAATCAATTACATAATTTATAATAGTACCAATATAAATTACATGAAATTCAGGAATGCGCGTAAGACGAAAAAGTGGTATTAAAGTAGAGTTATCAACAATATCACGGTTAAGTATCGCCATCCCATACCTAGGTTAGACGACATGCTTGATGAATTATATGGTTTATGTGTCTTTAGTAAAATTGACCTTAAAAGTGGGTATCACCAAATACGCATGAAAGAGGGAGACGAATGGAAAACTGCATTCAAGACCAAATATGGGCTTTATGAATGGTTAGTTATGCCGTTTGGTCTCACCAATGCACCTAGTACATTCATGAGGTTGATGAACCATGTCTTACGGGCTTTCATTGGCAAATTTGTGGTCGTGTATTTTGATGACATTTTAGTTTATAGTAAAAATGTAGATGAGCATGTAGATCATTTAAGGTTGGTACTTGAGGTTTTACGCACTGAGAAATTGTTTGCTAACTTTAAAAAGTGTACTTTTTGCATAGATAAGGTCATATTCCTTGGTTATGTTGTTAGTAAGGATGGTATTGAGGTTGACGAGGAAAAAATCCGAGCTATTAGAGAATGGCCCACACCTAAGAGTGTAACTGAGGTAAGGAGTTTTCATGGGTTAGCAAGTTTTTATAGGAGGTTTGTGAAAGATTTCAGTACAATAGCCACACCACTCACTGAGGTAATTAAAAAGAGTGTGGGTTTCCATTGGGGGAATGCACAGGAAAATGCCTTCAAATTTCTTAAAGATAGGCTATGTTCTGCACCAGTCTTAGCATTACCTAATTTTAACCAGACTTTTGAGGTTGAATGTGATGCATCAGGAATAGGAATTGGAGCCGTTCTTATGCAGGAAAAGAGGTCGATAGCTTATTTCAGTGAAAAGCTGAGCGGGGCAGCGTTGAACTATCCAACGTATGATAAGGAGCTTTATGCTCTTGTCAGGGCATTGGAAACTTGGCAGCATTACCTCTGGCCAAAAGAATTTGTCATCCACACGGATCACGAGTCATTAAAGCACCTCAAAGGGCAAGGTAAGTTGAACAAAAGACATGCCCGATGGATGGAGTTTGTGGAGACTTTTCCTTATGTCATTCAATACAAACACGGTAAGGAAAATATAGTTGCAGATGCGTTGTCAAGAAGGTATGTGCTCCTTAATTCATTGAATGCTAAATTGTTGGGATTTGAATATGTTCGAGACTTGTATGCTAACGATCATGATTTCTCCACTATTTATGTCTCATGCGAAAAGGGATCATTTGATAAACTTTACAGGCATGATGGTTATTTGTTTAAGGAAAACAAATTATGTGTGCCTAAATGTTCTATGCGTGAGTTGTTAGTACGTGAAGCTCACGATGGTGGTTTGATGGGTCATTTTGGTGTTTTTAAAACATTGGAAACATTAAAGGAACATTTTTATTGGCCTAGGATGAAACGGGATGTTCACCAAATTTGTGATAAATGCATAACTTGTAAACAGGCTAAGTCTAAGGTTTTGCCACATGGTATGTATACCCCTTTACCTGTTCCTAGTGAACCTTGGGTAGATATATCCATGGATTTTGTTTTAGGATTGCCTAGGACAAACAAAGGTCGGGATTCCATATTTTTGGTGGTGGATAGGTTTAGTAAAATGGCACACTTCATTCCTTGCCATAAAACTGATGATGCCGTGAACATAGCAGACTTATTCTTTAGGGAAGTTGTCAGACTACATGGGGTGCCTAGGAGTATAGTATTTGACAGAGATGTCAAATTCCTTAGTTACTTCTGGAAGGTTCTGTGGGGGAAAATGGGTACTAAACTATTGTTTTCCACTACATGCCATCCTCAAACGGATGGCCAGACAGAAGTAGTCAATAGGACGTTAACACAACTCTTGCGTGTTGTCATAAATAAAAATTTGAAGAGTTGGGAGGAATGTTTACCATTTGTGGAATTTGCTTATAACAGGGCTATACATTCTACTACTACTTACTCTCCGTTTGAAATTGTGTATGGTTTCAATCCGCTAACCCCTATGGATCTAATTCCTTTGCCTGTAGATGACAGGAACAGTTTAGATGTCAAGAAGAAAGCCGAGCTTGTGAAGTCACTCCATGAAAAGGTCAGGCTACAAATAGAAAGGAAGAATGAGCACTATGCGTCCCATGCGAATAAGGGCAGAAAGCAGGTGATTTTTGAACCAGGCGATTGGGTGTGGGTTCACATGCGATTGGAACGATTTCCAACACAACGGGAATCTAAGCTGCATCCTAGAGGTGATGGGCCGTTTCAAGTCATTGAAAGAGTCAATGACAATGCTTATAAGTTGGATCTCCCAGGTGAGTATAATATATCTGCTACTTTCAACGTTGCTGATCTCTCCTTGTTTGATGCAGGTGATGATTCGAGGACGAATCCTTTTCAACAGGGAGAGAATGATGAGGACCGGAGTGGCATAAGTGGCACAACGAGTAAGGATCCGTTTCATGTACCGGTGGGACCAATAACAAGGCCGAGGACTAAGAAGATCAGGCAAGCAATTAAGGGGTTTATGCAAGCTTGGGTGGATGAATATTCAAGTGCAAGGTCGAAGACTCCATTTTCAATGCATGACAAGTTGGAAGATGAGCCAAAACCGTTACAACGCATTTGGATCAAAGAACAAGGAGAAAAGAGTGTAGAAGGCCTTTTACGGCCGTAAGTTCTGGAGTTACGGCCGTAACTTTGTTATCGCACGACCGTAACTATCATTTTCACGGCCGTAATGGAGTTATGCAACTTTTATTCAGAAGTTGACTTATGGCCGTAAGAACACTTGTCACGGCCGTAAGAGTTAAGACAGTTTTGGACCCGAGGGTCAATTACGGTCGTAAGAATGATATTCACGGCCGTAAAATTGCGCTGAGTTTTATTTTTGGAATTTTGCAGCTAGGGTTATTTTGGACGCGATTTGGCACTGTATTAGGTTTTCTTGATCATTGTAAAACTACAACTTTTATGATTAATGAGATTGATTGAATTAGGTGAGTTTATCCCTATTCTTCTTTGTTCTTGATTGAACCCCTTGAACTTATCAAATGATTTGACAACCTTTGTGGCGTTCACCCCTTTATGGTTCTTCATTCCGCATCTTAACGGGTCTTGGATTTGATACATCCTTGGTTCTTGAGTCGTGAGTGTCGGGTCATATTGTTATCGTCAATTAATCTGAATTTGGAACTTTCCAAGTGTTTATACAATTTCCGCGAGATCCCGTGATTCCCCAACAAGAATCACATAGTAATCCTCATCTTCCGTTTTGTGAATTGTTGGGTTTGTTGTTTGTGACTAGTAAGTAATTGTGACAATAAATCGTATATTATTGTGACCTTAATTTATTTAATTAATAAAGAGGGTCACAAAATTTGACCACTAAATTTTTGAAAGATTTCCAAAAGTTACTTAAATTTGAAAGTGTAATCACCTGATTTTTGAAAGACTTTCGTAAGTTTATCAAACCCCTGTTTGGGAGAGTAAAAATTTTAGATATTAATCTAAGTCAAAGTCAACATTTAATCTTAATCATACATTTTACATGATTCATAACTTTTCAACCAAATATCTTAATTATTTTTTATCAAAATATAATAAAAATCTGATTATTATCTATACCAAAACACGGGCTAAAAAAAAGTGTATCTGAAAAGTTGATACTAAGATAATTATGTATTTCTCCCTAATAAGATTGTTTGACGTCGGTAGCAAGTTTTATCCTTCATTATACCCTTTCAAAATAACTTACCACAGTGCCCCAAAAAATGTTGCCCGAACATTACTATGGCATTTAGCTTTTTTATTTTTTTCTCAAACCCATTTTTAACCATACATTTTCACAATAAAATATTTTATATATAAACCCAAATTTTTTTCCCACTTTTTTATCCACACATTCTTCAAAAATTTTACTAATTCAAAACTCATTTTTACTTTTAGTTGATTATCAAATAGAGGCTTAATGCTAACTGTTACCAATAGTCGCCACAATTACATGCACCACCGCTGAAGTGGTGGAAACGGTTAGGATCACGCAGGATTATTGTTCTTCCCACAATCTTCGATATGTGTTTGACTGCAGTGTGGCAGTCTGCACAAACCCGCAAGTTTTTGAACACGCGAATTGGTCTCCCAGCTGGAATCTTAATAATCCCAAAAGCGACGGCTAATTTCTCACTGTGATACTTGAGCATATGCTGCTTTTCCTCTTCCTCTACATCATGCAAAACCAATTTTGTGGCTGAGATATAACCATCCCGTTTTATCCGTAAATCTATCTCCTCCAAGAAAGCATATATTCTCCCGCTCTCTGGATGGCTGGAGTCTCCAACTGAAAATGAGTGGATTTTGTTTTGCACCTCAACCCAGCTATATCCAGGTACTTTCTTAATACCAGTATCCCTCATTTTTAATCTCATCTTACCAACATCAGCCCACCTGCCTGAAGCTGCATATAAGTTTGAAAGTAGGACATACATCCCGGCATTCCAAGGTTCCAAAGCAAAGATCATTTCAGCAGCCTTTTCTCCTAACTCAGTATTGCCATGAATCCTGCTCGCACCAAGAATTGCTCCCCATGTTGCTGCATCTGGTTCAAAAGGCATATTTTTCATCAAATTTTGAGCATCATCTAGGCGTCCAGCTCGACCCAGAAGATCAATCATGGATGTATAGTGTTTTGAATTTGCCAATATGCCATAATCATGACTCATGGAGTAGAAGTACTCTCTGCCTCTGTCTACCAAGCCAGTATGACTACATGCAGACAAAACACCAACCTATAATTAAGGAGAAACCACAAATGAATACTCAAAATTGATGGAGATATATTCCACTCATAAAGAGAACATAGAAAAAACTGGAATCCACGCATAAAGAGAACATACAAATAAACTGGAAGCCTTATCTATTCATCAGCTGAAAAATTAAACTTCAGATAACCAGAACTTCGTGTAAGTTCAGATCATTTAGAAATATATACTCTCTAGCAATAAGGCCAGAAACCAATCAAACTTTGGAACTCTTCTTTGAATCAGGATTTTTTTTTTCTTTTTTTGATCTTTCTTTCTTTATTCTTTATTTCATTGTCCTTTTTTTGGGATAATTGTAGCTACGGTCCCAAACCTTTCATTTTTTTGCAATCTTCATCCAAGCCTTCAATTTGTGTCGCTCACAGTCCCAAATCTTTCAATTCGTTGTATCAGGAGGGCTTATCAGTTGACCAATAATCTTAATGGACAACATAATTAGTTATTTCTATAGGGTAAAATGATTACTTTGTATTTTATATATAAAATAAGTTAAAAATAAAATTAAAATTAAAAAATAAAATAAAAATAAATTTAAAATTAAAACGCATATTCTTTCCATCCCATCCCATCCCAGCCCATCCCTCCCTCACCCTCACCCTCACCCTCACCCCAACCTAACCAATCAAAACCAGAGAATCACTGTAGGACCACCGTCGGTCGTCAGCCTCCTACATTGCCAACTGTCAGATCACCACCACAAATCGCCATCGTCACTACACAATTGCTGCCATTAATTTGTGCTACTCATCTTCTTCCTAACGAAATTCCCTACTCGACCCACCCCAACTCAACCCAGACCAAAATTCAATAGTGCCACAGCTATTAACAACTTAAACCCAAATCAAGAAATTTATTAGAGCGTGCACTCCGTCTTGCGAACACCACCATCAGCTTCAACTGTCAAGAAACCTCATTCCCAACTTTCCATTTCTCCCACTTTCTTTGCAAGCACCACCGGATGCCAACATTACAAAGGTTCATATCTTCGCTGCTGCAAATGCCTCAATCCTACAGTACCACAAACCGCCAATTGCCAACACCTTCACCCTACAGAGCACCACACATCTCCCAAGCTACCACAACAACCCACAATCGCAAGCCCATTATCTGTCCTCGACATCTAACAAAATGCTACAATTTTGGTTGAGGTCGGTGGTGCCAATTTAGGGGTGGGTGGGTAGGTGTGTGTTGGATGGGGGTGGGTTGGGGGTTACATATTTCAATTTTTTTTTTTTAATTATTACAATTGTATTATTTAATTAAAAGAAATGTTACCATTTTACCCTTACAAATATTGGTCAAATAAAGTCCAAGTCAACTTTTTTTTTTTTGTCAACTAACGGACTTATGGTAGGAATCGGTCTGTTTGCCCTATTGCTGCAACGAATTGAAAGGTTTGAAACTGTGAGTGTAACAAATTGAAGATTTTGGTGAAATCTGTGAAAAAAATGAAATGTTTGAGACCGTAGCTGCAATTATCCCTCTTTCTCTTTTTTTTTTTTTTTTTTCAGAAAGGTTAATCATTTGCAAAGGTGTACGTAAGAAAAATATCAACAGAATGGCTTCTGATATATCAGTCAAATGAGTCAAAATCAGGTTCAAATACTTCCAATTCAAGTTAAGTAAGCATGTAAAGTACTAGAGAGACTATTTGTGCAAATACAACAGACAAATAATGTTCTTTTAGGTAAGCAGTAAAGTTTACCATGGTAACATCATCTGGCTGGATAGATGCCCTCTTCATTGATTCGAAAAGAGCGAGAGCTTCTCTGCCAAATCCATGTCTTGCATAGCCAATAATAATCGTGTTCCATGAGACTACATCCTTATCCTTGATACCCTTAAATACTTCACGTGCCTCATCAATGCTTCCACAACGACAATACATAGCAAGAAGGGCATTTCCCACGTAGCAACCAGATTCATATCCCGCTTTAAAAGCACATCCATGTATTTGCTTCCCTAACTCAAAAGCAGCTACATCAGCACATGTAATCAAGATACTAGTAAATGCTGATCGGTTTAACCTCTCCCCATCTCTTTTCATTTCCACAAACATTTGTAATGCCTCCTCACTATCACCACTTTGCGAGTAGCCAGAAATCATAGCTGCCCAAGAGATGCAATCCCGAAGAGGCATTCTATCAAACAAACTTCTGGCATGTGCGATTTCACCATTTTGGGCATACCCAGTTATCATTGTGTTCCAAGTACTAACATTTCTACTGGGCATTGCTTCAAACAATTCCCTCGCTGCATCCATATTCTTATTTTGCACATATCCTGCTATCATTGCATTCCACGAAACAACATTCTTCTCTGGCATCTCATTAAAAATTCTCCTTGCCTCATCTAACCTCCCATTTTGCACATATCCTGACACCATTGCTGTCCATGTAAACACATCGCGAAATGGGGACTCTACGAACAATTTCCTTGCCTCATCCAGCTTCCCGTTTTGAGCATAACATGTAATCATTGTGTTCCACGAGACCTCGTCCCTGACTGGCATTTGTTGAAAAATTTGCTTTGCCTCGACCAACCTCCTCTTCTTCAAGTAGGCACCCATTAAACAATTCCATGAAACCACTGCCCACTGCTGTTTAGTCTCGAACAACCTCCTAGCCTCTTCTATCATCCCATTTTGCACATAAGCCGCGAGAATCCCATTCCATGAGATCTCATTCTTCTCAGGCATCGCATCGAAAACCCTCCTAGCCTCATTTACAAATCCGTTCTGTGCATATCCCGACAATATCGTGTTCCATGAGACAACATCCCTTTCCGGCATTTGATCAAACAACTGCTTAGCAGCTCCAAGATTCCTGTTCCTTATATGAACACTAATAATAATATTCCAAGAAACTAAGTCCTTCTCAGGCATTTGATCGAACAGATTCTGGGCGAGCTCAAGCTTGTTATTCGACAGGAACCCAGAAATCATTGTGTTGTAGGAGACCGAAGTTTTCCTGGGCATGGAATTGAACAAACGCAGAGCAGAGTCGCATTTCCCATTCCGCATATGATTGGTGATGGTGATGTTGCATTTCACAATGTCGGAGACTTCGAACTTGTTCTTTTTAAGTTTTGGCGGTGAATTTCTACTGGGCCCTTCAAGTGAATTGTGGGTTCTGTGATGTGGAAGTGTTGTAATTGGAGAATCGGATGACGTCCTGGATTGCAGTGAGCGCAAGCATCTGTGTATATGTCTAAAGCGCATAGTTTTAATCAAACTCTCATTTCACAATTGACGTCCTGGATTGCAGTGAGCGCAAGCATCTGTGTACATGTCTAAAGCGCATAGTTTTAATGAAACTCTCATTTCAAAATTGAATTGTTACTAAAATTTGGGTGGCTGGGTTCGCGAACACTCGGAGCAATCTTTTGAAAAATAGCAGTGAAGGCCCCAACTTCTCATCTGGGTCCTAATCAACAAAACGGAGCATTCACATTACCACTGTTTCTGTTTTGTTATCTCTTTAGTCTTTCACTAATGCATCACCGATGGGATATACGAATCTAACCGTTTCTAACTAATTACTTGAACCGTGGAATAATATTTATTACATTTGTATATATACATTGATTTCAGTAATGAAATTGTGAATAATAAATATATTGTTCTATTATAATACTGTAAAATTTGTAGACGAATCAATATCTGTTGTCAAAACGTTGGTACGATATAGCATTATATCCATCATTTTTCTGAGTCACACTTGAAGCTAACCGGCTCAAACCAAATGTTGCTCCTACACGATTGTTGTCGATTAGTTAATTGTAAATGGGTTAAAAGCATATTCAGAACACAACATTGAGCCATCCAAGTCCAAAGATAAAAAAACTCACTAAAAAAGGCTGTGCTACAGTCAAATATGGGAAGGGGAAAATACATAACTACAATCCTTTAAGTTTCACTTTTCAAAACTAACAAACTTAACATTTTTCTTTCAAAATCAGGTATTTTATAATTAAAAATAAATATAATATTACATATAATATAAACATAATTATCTATTATATATTATATTAAAACTAATACAATATTAAATCAAAAACTCAAATCTTGATGTCACAATCTCCCTCATCCCCGCCCCTTCCCCGCCCACCACCTGACCACCCCACCCACCCACCTCACCCGATCCATCCCACCCCACCCACCTACCCTACCCTACCCTACCCCAAATTTTTTTTTCTGCTCGATGTTTTCCTACCCATCCCCATCCCATCCCACCCCACCTCGTCGCAAAATGACAAATTGATCTCGTCAAACCCAACCCCACTCGACCCTACCCTACCCCACCTCATCACAACGCGACAAATTCATCTCACCCCAGCCACAGACACAGACACCGACCCACCCCACCCACAAAATAATTTTTCTTCTATTTGTTCACACTTTGCCCTAACCACCCAATTCCACCCACCCACCCCGACCTCACCCCACCCCATCCAACCATGACCTCACCCCTCCCAAAAAATGATTAATTATAATTAATTAAGGTTTAAAGTACACATTTTCAAAATTAAGAAAATGTTTTATTTCAAAAATCAGGTCTTAATTAATTATATATTTTACTGTTTATGATCACAAGTCACAATTTTTAAGGTTACAGCTTATTATGGTTACAAGTCACAATTTTTTAGGTCACAGTTTATTATGGTCACATGTCACAATTTATCAGGTCACAAGTCACAAATCTAGTCATAAGTTTATGATCACGGTCACAGTCACAATTTTTTAGGTCACAGTTTATTTCTTGGTCACAAATTTCGAATTTCGTAGGTCACAATTTTAATCTTGAGTCAATTGGTCACAACTTAACAACTTATTAGTCACAATTTCTTTATTGATCACAAATCACAAATTTCAGTTGTCACAATTGAGCCGTGATATGAGGAGATTTTGTCTACAATTAAGAACTACATGGGTATTCTAGAGAAAGTTGGAGCCTGCCCTACTTCCGTCATAAGGGTTATGGATCCTCTGTGATTTATGCTATCTCTAGTGAATCGATATATTGGATCCGGGACTGGAATAAGTGGGATACTAATCCCCATCTTGTCAAAAGTTACTCCATAAATTACATTCACTGAAGCACCATCATCCACCAGCATCCGTGACAATCCATTCCGGGCCACCACCATCCGAATTACCAGCGCATCGTTATGCGAAAAATGTACCCCAATAGCATTGTCTAAGGTAAACGTGATAGGTTCTGTCCTAGACATCCCAACAGGATCTGAATGGATGTGATAGTTCACGTTAGCGGGCTCTTTGGCCTCTTTGATGTACCCTTTTTGGGAGTTCTTGGTACTCCCACCTGGGTGGGGTCCTCCAAATATCATGTCGATCTCGCGGATTTGCGTATCATTTACAGGCAGAGGTGGTTCTCTTATATTTTTATCTAGCGCCAGGGGGATATTCCGGCCCTTGCTCCTATCTCTTTGACGACCATCAATCCTTTCTTTCGAAGGGTTTTTCCATGGGGTCGCCTATCGGTTCGATTGAAACTTTGGTTATTTGGCCTTTGCAGCTTTCCTTTGTCAGCCAATATGTGGATTTCCCTATAATTCTCCGTTGCATGGCCATAATACCTGTGGTACGCGTAGTAGGCCCCAATCATAGGTTGTTTTCCACTTCGGCTACCTTCTATTCTTCCAAAGGCCGTGGGGGGATTTGGTGCAAGTGCAGTGGAGTGTAAATTGGTGATAGCCTCCGTGATCTCAGCCTCGTAACTAGACCCGGTCCTTAGAAACGGACGTGGTGCACCTCCGCGGTTATTGCCAAACTGATCTTTATTGCCTCCTTTCCTTTGGTTCGCTTCATTAGGGTACCCAGTATTGTATCTCCCTTGAGGATGATTATCCCTGCCCCTAGCCATTTCTTCTAATACGATCTCCTCCTTCATTAGGTCTACCAGGGCGTTGTAATCCCTCAGCTTTCTACTTCGGACATCCCTCCAAAACATACTTGTCATGTCTAAGCCTCCTTTCAGGGCAGAAAACATCTCCGCCTTGGTGATGTTTTCACAAATGTGCATTTCCTTTGTAAACCGAGCTAAGTAGCTCTTCAAAAACTCCTCCCTTCCTTGCCTTAAACCCTGAAGACGTTAGAGTGGGAGTTGGCCTAGTCTGGAGGAAACAAACCATTTTTGAAAGCTGCTTTCAAATCTCTCCAACTGTGGATGCTACCACGAGGGAGTTTTTTATACCAGCGTATTGCACTTCCCTCAAGCGTTAAAGCGAAGCTTTGCACTTTAACGCTGGAGTGGCTCCAGCTATTTTCATACTGGCGCGATAGTTTAAGAGGTGATCGTCGGGGTCACCTCTACTGGAGTACTTCGTTATCTTCGGCATTTCAAAATCTTGGGGCACTGGGCACTTTCGAATGCCCTCCGTAATGGGGCTTATTTCCTCTTCGTCATCTAACGGTAATTTACTGTTCTCGTCGTGGTCAGAATTCATTGCACCATGATATCGGTCGTAGGGTGGTTGGAGGAAATTTTGCCCTCGTGGTGGCGAAACTTGGTCATATTTTGGCCTTTGAAAAGTTGGCGGGTCCCTTAGGTTCGGGAACGAGCTCTCTTCTCTCCCGCCTATTTCTAAGCTCATGTGTGGTGCTCAATTTTACCGCTCGTGTATCATATCTATCTTTAGGCATTTGGCTCCGTGAAAGGGCTTCTTCAGCCATTTGCTCCTGCCTATTTCTAGGCGCTTTCGCATGGTGCCGACCTTGTTCAGTTTGACCTTCTCGTTTTCCCCTGAACAGCGCCCATATTCGGCTAAAAACGATGTCAGACTTTGAGGGCGAGGCCTCCCCATGGTCACTAGGTGGTTGACCTTGTTCTCTTGGTGCCTCATGCACTAGGTTTTTCTTCATCGTATGGGACAGATTCCACCTCGGTATATGCCCGCGGATCTTGGTAATAATACGATCCATTTGCCGCGTCATATGGTGGGTAATGTGGCTGCAAGTACTGCGGGGGCATCATGGGTTTGTTGACAATGTATCCTCTAGCCATATTGGCATTCATCGCAGTGGTTTGTTCTATCTACTGTTTTTGCATTTCCAACATCTGGGCTGCCATGTGTGTCATATCTCGCAGCATGCGAAGATTCTGATGCCAACGTGGAGGGTTAGGTTGGGCCACCCCCTCATTTATGTCCTCATGAGGTCTCTGGAGGGTCTCCTCCTCGCCTCGTCGTTCCTCTCTGTTTCTTCGAGGGTTGACATCGTTATCACTTTCATTCATGTCTATAGCAATTTTTGGTCTTGTTCTTTCTCTCAAGGATAGGTGAACTTCTATTTCAAAGCTTCAAGCCTTTTTCAAGGTTAGTAAACTTATATTTCAAAATTTTGAGCCTTTTTCAAGGTTAGTAAACTTATATTTCAAAGTTTTAAGCATTTTTCAAAGTTTTTTGTAGTATTTCTCCACTCTTTTTCAAGAGGCTCTTCACCCTTTTTCAAGGTTTTGTGTAGCTTTTTACCACTTGATTTCGTGGTTAGATGTGTGGTTTCCCACTGACGGCGCCAAAATGTTGACCACAAAATCTGCTTGGACCTTGGATCAATACGTCTCAGCTCCTCCCTCTTGAACACGTGAATTTCCTGCGCACTAGGACAAACAATCAGCTTGCAAAGGGGGCCGAGGTGGCTCCCGTTTACACTCCGATGCCTAAGTCAGTACTCATTTCAAGCAAATATAAATTGGGTGCGGGAAATATAAGTGTGTAAAAGAGAGAAAAGGGAGTGAGAGTAAACTATTGAGCTAGGGTATTGAATTACCAACCTTTTTCTTGGAGGCAAGTGTACTCTATTTATAGAATGAGTAATTATCTTAGATTGTGACACGTGTTATGCTTGACACATGTCTTTAGCCCAGCTGTTGAGGTAAGCTACTTTTTGGGATGTAATCATTGCTACCAGCCGTAGGAGTGGGGCGCCTGTCATATCCTTCATAAAGGCAATGTCTTGTCAAACCCCAGTCAACTGAGGAAAGTTACATATTTCTGACACTCTTCGCTGTCCCATCTCAGATCCAGGGTGTTACTACATGGCACCTCGGCTTACTATAAACCAGTTCGGACAGAGAGGGTCCACGCGATATTCCACCTCGGAAAAACCCTAAGTTCCGTTCATTAGGCTAGGGCCCATTGGGCCTCTATTTGGCCCCTACTGGTGATCCATTGGGCTCATTTTGGACACGGTCTCAACAAGTCTTATTCTTCTCTTCGTAGTCTTTTTGGACTCGAGCAATTAAGTTTTTAAGGGTGTTAAAACTTGATACCCTAAATTCATATAAGTTGGGAATTATCAACCCAAAGCTCGTTACATGGGTTAATTAGAAAACTTCAGGGAGAGAGGACTTACACATAAGATAAAAAAAACTATCTTTTAATATTCTTTGTAGCCTTAGTGACTCAAGTAATTAAGTCTTTAAGGGTTCTCAGAATCTGGTGCCCTAAAGTCATCTAATTTGGGAGCCACCGACCTAAAACTCGCTACAGGGGTCACTTCGAAAGCAAATAATAAAAGTATACCACAAAAGATGAAAAAAAAATAAAGAAAAAAAATATATAAAATGCTTTGCATAAGCTTGGAGACTGAGGATATGGAATAAGGAACTAATTACCATTAGTCTTTTATGCAAACCTATCTGTCTCTGACTACTTCGTGTAGAAAAATACAAAATGCTGATGTTTAGAAACCACATAAGTCGAAGGAACCTCGGGAATTGAGAGAAAAGCATGAGTTGTGATCATACACGAGAGATGAAAGGAACTTATATATATGCATTGTTTGACCACATGAGAATTAGGTTTATGCATATTATGACACACTACGTAGAGTATGTTTTTATATAGGTATGCTTTGATTTTGACTATTACACACACACACACACACACACACGTAAAGCTGAGCGTAGAATAAGTAACAAATATTTTAGTGTGTAGTCTAATATTCCTTCTGAAATGTATATTTTGAGTCGAATCTGAGGCACATAGTGAGCAAATCAACTGTTGAGTCAGTATTGTTTTTCTTAGAGTCACATTTCAGTTTTATTAGGTTGATGACGAACTAATATTCTAGTTTGGAGGTATTTGATAAGTGTATTTATACACTTAGTTATATGCTTAAATTAGGATTTTATATAGTCATTTGAGAATACATGCTATTGATTTATCTATTATTTGTATATATTTCAGTTTTATCCCTAAATTGAGAGAAACACGCAATTTGAGCGAATAATGGGCAAAAAGGTAGCAACTTGGACCAAAATAAGCAAAGCAAGAGTAATGGATGCAAATCATGGATCCAGGAGGAGCTTAATTGAAGGAAAATCAAAGATCAAGAATTGAGTTGAAGAAATCAAAAGAAGAAAACACAAAATTGAAGAGTTTCAGAAGGGTAATAACTAAATTGCTCCAATTATAAGTTGAAAAACTTGCCGCACAAATAAAGGATAGGGACCAGCTCAAATGAATTCAAAAGATGGAAATTGTATTGAAACCAAACAGCCATCTGCATGCATTGAAACCATGCGGTCGCACCTATGTGTTAAAAATATTCAGAACCATTTTGACTTAACCGTGCGACCGCCACTCTTACAATCTTGCGGCAGCGCCTTTCTCGGGGGACACCGGGTTTTTTTTTCCATCTACGACTCAACTTATGATATCTTTCCCTACTTTGTGCAAGTCCTTAACCCTAACTATATATACTTTAGTTGACAAGAATTTTGGCTCTCTTCTGTCACCCTTACAAGCTTCTATACAATCTACTTTTAATTCATCAATTGGAGGGCATCAAGACAACAAGATTGAAGAATTCAATTGAAGACCAGACTCCTTTGTGTTCTAGGTGATGAGTTTCATACTTTGTGATTGTTTATCATCTATTATGTATTTAGGCTAAACTTTTCATAGTGTCAGGATCATGATGAAGTCTTAAACTCGTATTTTGTGCCTTGGTTTGTTTATTTTAATGACAATTGGTATTTGAGCTATTAATTCATATTGTTGATCTATAATTATGGGCACATGGATTATAAAATGTTTTTGACATTTTTCTATGTTCGAAAGACCAGGAAATTGTTAGACTTAAATTAATTTCCGTAGGGTCTGATAGGGATAGAAATATACCATTATGCCTTATGTGATCTTTGATAAGTGCATTTTATACACTTATTTGTATGTCTAAATTAGATTATATTATTTTCATTCTTGAATAATTGCTACTTAATTGCTTTATATTTGTTTACATTTTAGGAATTTTCCCAAAGTCATTGGAATAAGCACTAAACTGGAAAAATGGGCATTTGGATGTCATTTAAAGTTAAAAGGAGCAAAATAGATGATGGTGTCGTCAACCGGGATTTCCAAGGAGAGTTGAGTGGAAGAAATCAAGGTTCGAGAGCTTAATTGAAGATGGACTGAAATTTGGAAGAAAATTTGCAGTGTTTGGAAAGTTCAGGGACTTAATAGTGTAACGACCCGGCTCCTTCGCTGGGGCCTTCTCCGTGTCGCACTCATGGTCTTTCCACTCCCCCCTGGTCGTCCTGGTCCTCAAGGGATGCCAGCCTCGTTTCCAGAAAGTGGATTTTTGCCTTTCGCAGGGATCGAACCTTGTACCTAGGGGTTAAGTACAAAGATTCTTAAATCCCTAGGTACAAGGTTCGATCCCTGCGGAAGGCAAAAATTCAGTTCCTGGAAACGAGGCTGGCATCCCTTGAGGACCAGGACGACCAGGGGGGAGTGGAAAGACTATGAATGCGACACAGAGAAGGCCCCAGCGAGGGAGTCGGGTCGTTACAAAAAAGGCACCATTTTTGTGACGACCCAGCTCCCTTGCTGGGGCCTTCTCCGTGTTGCACTCATGGTCTTTTCACTCCCCCCTGGTCATCCTGGTCCTCAAGGGTTTCTAGCCTCATTTCCAAGAAGTGAGTTTTTGTCTTCCGCAGGATTCGAACCATGAGGTCCAGGACGACCAAGGGGGAGTGGAAAGACCATGAGTACGACACGGAGAAGGCCCCAGCGAGGGAGCCAGGTCGTTACAAATAGTCACAATCAGAAGATGAAGGACTCGTGTGTAAATAAAGTTCAGGGCCAACTTAGATGTAACGGAATGATGGAAATTGCAGTTGAAGATTTGAACTGCGAGGCCACGGGTTATCCACGTGGTGGCCATGCGAGATTTTTGAATTAAATATAACCTATTTTTAGTCTACTGCACGGCCACTAAAAGTTCGCTTGAGTGGCTGCACAGCTTTCCGAAGCCCAGTAGAATCAAGTCGATGCACGATTTCTTGTACCAAAAGCCTTGGTTTCTTCAAGAATCTATAAATACCACTTCTCATACACGGAAAAGAGAGCTTTAGAGATCTTTTCACAGCCTCTCAAGTTCATAATTCATTATTCTATCATTCACATCTTGTAGCTGAAAATCAAGATAAAATGGGAGAATTGAAGATTATCAACGGCGAGCGAAATACTTTGTGTATGATTTCATTTTCTTTGTTAATATAATAAACTCTTCATTCGTAGTAACTTATGTTATTGCGTTTTTACTCTTTATTTATGAATGATTAATTTATTAGTTGGGATATTCAATGTAGCAAGTTTTACACTTTTGATTTTATTATTCTAGTTTTGAGCTATTTATTACATGTGTTGATTTTATTTTTTGTTTAATGCATGAATTAATTCGCGACTAATTCATTGATTTCATGAGTATTTTCAAAATCCGAGAGGTGAGTTAACACTTAGATCTAGGAATAAAATCCGGTAATTAAATAAACGATAGAGATATACTTTCGTTATTATTTGGATTGCTACATGAATTCTTGCATTCAATGCACTTAGCCATTACGACCTACTGTTAGTTAACACGGTCAACTAACTAGGTAGAGTTATTTAAACCCGAGAGGAGAATTTGTTTAAGTGAATTCGATCGAGCACTATAATAGGAATAAAACTAGGTGATTGGAATTATAAGTATTGGCTATGTGAATTTGGATGTCCCAACACTTATAAACGTGAATTTAGAATAGTATTTAAATGTCTTTTATTTTCTTTTGTTTGTTATTTTAGTTTTATTCAAAAATCCCATAATCTACCGTTCAAATAAGGCAAGACCTAACAATTTCGGTATTTAATTACTGATATGATCCGGACCAGGCATCGAAGGGCAAAGTCGAGCCATCGGCAATATGACAATGATCTACGTGCAAAACGGAGTAAGTTCCATGTTGGGGTCGAGCCGAGAAGAGGGACGGATCAGGCCAAATCAAGGGATCAAAATTATTTGTGCAGAAAGGTCATTACGGTCGTAATGGAGATCCTTCACGACCGTAACGCATATAATCACGGCCGTAAAAGCTATTGTCACGGTCGTAATCAACTATCGAGGGAAAATGCAAAATTTCAGCAGAACCAGGCTTACGGCCGTAAGTCTTAAAATTACGGTCGTAACTCATAAAACAGTTTTGGACCAGAGAAGGCTTTACGGCCGTAAATGTATTCTTCACGGCCGTAACTGAGGAGCGGGCCAGATTTTGCGGCAATTTCAATTATTTTGTTTCCTTTATAATTTCAAGTTATTTTCCTATTTTAGAATTTTAGTCTAATTAGAATTCTATTTTGAGTAAACTAGATGTTAGGTTATTTTGCTTATTTATATTCCTTTCCATTCATTATAAAAAATAGTTAAGTTAAGTTTGAGTTTATGAATTAAATTGAGAGAGGATTCTCTTGTTAAAGGTTGAGGAGTCCCTTTTGTGTTCTTCGAGAAAAAATCTAACTTATCAAATATTGTGAAATATTTGTGGCGTTGAACTTATCAAATATTCCCGAGAATATTTGTGGCGTTTCCAATTAGAATCTTATCAAGGAAATTGACAAGTCCTTGTGGTGTTTCGAAAATCTTGGATCTCGATTTCGCATCGTCAATTTCTTGCGTCGTGAGTCTTGGGTCAAGGTCCTATCGTCAATTTTATCTTTCCAGTAGTTTAGTTCTTGTTTAATTTCGTGTTTAAATCTGATCTAGATCTTTCCTAGATTTTAATTTCATTATTCCGCTTTGTTCGACGAGATTCCCCTACCGGGATCTCATCATCTGGTATCAGAGCTTGGATCTATTTCAGATTCTTGCGTTTCTTGATTTTCTTGATTTTTTTCGTGTTCTTCGCGTTCTTCGTGTCGTCATAATTTTCTTCAATTTGATCCATAAGAGTCAGTCAAAAAAATTCAAAAGTGTTTTTCTTCTACTTTTTTCGTCCAAATCCAGTTCCGTTTTTTCTGCCATACTCGTAGTCCAATTCTCTGGCAGATTAAAATTTTTTTCGAAAATTCCCAAATATTCCGAATTTCCTTGTTCGTGTCTTAAAAATGTCTGATAGAGAGGTTTCCACATCTTCATCTTCTATTGGAGACAGACAACAGCTCAGGAGTGTGAATAGAAGGAATGAACCTGTTAATAATGATATTGCAGCAATGAGGGCACAATTTGAGATGTTTATGGCACATATGGAGAATCGAGGTGCAGAACGTGAACAAAGACCTCGGGATCAATCTCATGATGGTTCTCGAGTTAGGAGAGGTAATAGGCGTGAATGTCATGCTAAGTACGGAGATGAGATGGATGAAAGGCCATTGAAGCGAAAAGAGACATCAAAACGGGAGAGTAGTGATCATGTTCACAAAAGGAGGGAGGAACCGACAACCAAAGGTAAAAATAATTCTGATTCCAAACCTCTTAAGGATAAAAATGTTAAGTGCTTTAAATGTTTGGAACGGGGTCACATTGCACTTTATTGTCCACGTAAGAAGGTTAGGCGTGATAGTGAAGGGGCTAAAAGTATTGTGGTGGATAAGTCAATTATTGATAGGTATGCTCTTAGCGTTAGGCGTAAGGTGAATGTTTTGGATAATGTGGAAAGGCAGAAGGATAATGTTTTTCGTACTAGATGCTTAGTGGATGAAAAAGTTTGTAGCTTGGTGATTGACTAGGGAAGTTGTACTAATGTAGTTAGTACAATGTTGGTGGAAAAATTAGGCTTACCTTTAATGAAACATCCAACAGCTTATAAATTACAATGGTTGACTGAGTCGGGGGAAGTTAAGGTGAAGAGACAGGCCTTGGTGACATCTTCTTTTAGTGGATATACTGATGAGGTAGTTTGTGACGTGGTGCCTATGCAAATTAGTCACATATTGTTGGGGAGACCTTGGCAACATGAAAGGGATGTGCTACATGATGGGTATACGAATAGATACAGCTTGGTAAAAGGGGGGAAAAAGTTTACTCTAATGCCACTATCTCCAACTGAAGCCCTGAAAGATCAATTGAAAGTGAAAAGTGACTTTGAGGGGAAAAATAAGAGAGTTGAGGCCACGACCTCAGAAAAAGGAGAGGGAGTGGAAAATAAAGAAAAGAGGGTTGAGGTTCAAACCTAAGAAAAAGGAGAGACTGAGTACAAAAAGCAAAAGAAAAGAGATTCTACCACAAAAATGAGTCTATTTGCACTTACTCACGCTAATACACCCCTCCCCAGTTCTTTAAAATCTGTTTTACAAGTACCGAAGTCAAACTATGAGCTTAAAACAGGGAAAAACTTATTGGCACAAATGAGCAACCCAAAAGGTCGAGAAAGTTGAAGGAGAAAAATGGGCAGTCCAAAAGGTTGAAAGCAAGTATGAGGCATAAGCATGATCATCGAGCCCAGAAAAGCAGAAGGAGTTTGAAAATCCGACCAAAAATGGATTCGAGGTCGAATCCTTTTCAAGAGAGGGAGTATGATATGATCCGGACCAGGCATCGAAGGGCAAAGTCTAGCCATCGGCAATATGACAATGATCTACGTGCAAAACGGAGTAAGTTCCATGTTGGGGTCGAGCTGAGAAGAGGGACGGATCATGCCAAATCAAGGGATCAAAATTATTTGTGCAGAAAGGTCATTACGGCCGTAATGGAGATCCTTCACGGCCATAACACATATAATCACGGCCGTAAAAGCTATTGTCACGATCGTAATCAACTATCGAGGGAAAAGGCAAAATTTCAGCAGAACCAAGCTTACGGCCGTAAGTCTTAAAGTTACGGCCGTAACTCATAAAACAGTTTTGGACCAGAGAAGGCTTTATGGCCGTAAATGTATTCTTCACGGCCGTAACTGAGGAGCGGGCCAGATTTTGCGGGAATTTCAATTATTTTGTTTCCTTTATAATTTTAAGTTATTTTCCTATTTTAGAATTTTAGTCTAATTAGAATTCTATTTTGAGTAAATTAGATGCTAGGTTATTTTGCTTATTTATATTCCTTTCCATTCATTATAAAAAACAGTTAAGTTAAGTTTGAGTTTATGAATTAAATTGAGAGAGGATTCTCTTGTTAAAGGTTGAGGAGTCCCTTTTGTGTTCTTCGAGAACAAATCTAACTTATCAAATATTGTGAAATATTTGTGTGTTGAACTTATCAAATATTCGGAGAATATTTGTGGCGTTTCCAATTAGAATCTTATCAAGGATATTGACAAGTCCTTGTGATATTTCGAAAACCTTGGATCTCGATTTCGCACCGTCAATTTCTTGCGTCGTGAATATTGGGTCAAGGTCCTATCGCCAATTTTATCTTTCCAGTAGTTTAACTCTTGTTTAATTTCGTGTTTAAATCTGATCTAGATCTTTCCTAGGTTTTAATTTCGTTATTCTGCGTTATTCGACGAGATTCCCCGACCGGGATCTCATCAATTACGATCTTTGTGAGACGATAACTCGGACTTAAAAAGTCTACTTTATTACTTGTATGGGACATCGTACACTTACGATTAGCACACCAAGTTTTTGGCGTCATTACAGGAGATTGTTCATTAATATCGATACAAATTAGTTCTTACTTTATTTTGAAATTTTTATTTTTTTTAATTTTTTTTGAGAACATTTAAAAGCTACGAATTGTTTCCTTTTCAGGCTTGAAGAGATATTTAGATAGTAGCTACAACACAGCAAGATGGCAGCAGATGATTATCAGTGATATTCTGATCTACCAACACATGTGATGGAGAAGATCGTAGCACTGTCTGCCAAACTTGACTGGTGTTTAGAGGCTATAATAGAAAATTTTGACAATTTTGGTAAACTTCCAGCGCATGCAGTACATATCCACCTGATTTGTGAATACTTCCATGGCAATCATGCATTATATAATTGTCCCGTTGCACCCCAAGATGGCATGTGGAAGGTTGATTGTTTGGGAAATTATTATCTAGTGCAACATAGTTATCCACATTCCCAATCTAATAATCCTGACTGGAAAGAGCATCCTAATATCTCATGGTTCAATAATCAGGATATCCAACAATCATAAACTGATCTCACCAGTGAATTTTTAACACAGTTGCTGAAAAATCAACAAGAAATGTTGTAAAATCAACAGGAAGACATGGAAGAATGGAGAAATCATATGGAACAACTGCCAAGAATTCTGGTGGAAAGATCAAAAGAATCAGAAGACCTGGTTGAACCAGCTAAAGAAAAAGAAGAACAACTTGAAGAAGTGGATCAACCAGAAGAAAGTAGCTGCCAAGAAGAAGCCGCAGTCCCATTGTTAACAGTACAAAATCCGGACATCGAGCTCGAGGAGACTTCAATCAAGGAGGAAGAACAATTGAAAAAAGTGGAGTCGATCATAGAAAAGCAGACACTTAAGGGTACCGAATTTGAAATGCAATCCTCCAAATTCAATGATTGGGCAAGAATTACTTTCATCGTTGGCGATGAATAAATGATTGAATTCTACATTTTGAAGTTTTAATCGAGTGGAGATGTCAACATTCATGACATGGGAAAGGCATATTTTGGTGCATAATTGCACGGGGGAACAAATTCGACCGTCACAAACAAAAACGGTTATCAAAAGCCTTATTTACATTTGCTAGTTTAGTTTCTTGCATGTTTGAGTTATCATTTTGGCATTGACATTAGTTGCACCACATTGAGTTGTTGATAAGTGCATGTTTCTTGATTAAGAGTTTGAGCATCATTAACATCATTGAAATCTGGCCTAATACATGAAAGCATAAGTGGTTCATATTGAGCATGAATAGCAAGTTCATTCCATTGAATTTTGATCTTCATTGCATGCTTGGATGTTAACTTTTAAATCATAAATATAAGCATGACATTTAGGTTTAAGACATGAACAAAGTTAGGTGAGTGAGCTTATTGAAAAGAAGGTGTTTCTAGGTGAGAAATAGGAGTTGAAATTCAAAATTGGCATAAAATTTTCTTTCAGTCAGAGAACTACGTGGCCCGTCATTACGCCTTGGTGGCCGCGCATTGTCTTCAAAATAAGCAGAACCCTACAGTGTTACGCGGCCACCAGAAGTCCTTCTGGGCGGCCGCCTGGTGACTTGTGGAAGAAATTCGACAGATTTTTATATACTTGTACGAATCATTCAAATTCACAACTTTCAACTTCATTTCTCTCCAAGAAATCACCTCAACATAAATTATCACCTAAATTGCATTCTTTTACATGGAATTGAGCATCACACAAGTTTGCATACCATTCCAATCTTCCAAAAGGTATGAAATTCCCCTTTACTCTAGACTTTTGCAAGATTTTGGGAATTTCTTGCTTTTATGAAGAATTGGAGCTTATGGATTGAGGAGTTGTTGATTAGGCTAGGACTTTGTGTTGAAGTCATTGTCAAATCTAGGTCAAAATTTTGGGATAACTTATTGCCTCCATTGTCATGAATTGTCTTCATCTTTAGGAATGCACATTAGGTGTTTGTTGAAATGTCTCACTGAAACCTCCATCAACTTTTTGCAAATTCTTTTGAACAAAATTCATCACTTCATACTCGGTACAAAATTTGAGTATTTCTTTCATGATTTGCATAATCACAAGTGCATGAATCTTGAGTTGAAATCATAGGCACACTTATGCACAATTTTAAGGTCATTGCAAGCATTGTGCATAAATTTCAGATTTTGGTGAGCACTTTGCAAATCACAACCCTTTTGAACTCCAAATGAATTGAATTTTTGATATGTTCAGTTTCCGAATATGGCTCGAAAAAATTTATATTTTCACAGCTATGTTGGGGGGCTAAAAATGGGTAGTTGGCTATTTCGAAAAAAATCTAGACATGTGCATAACTTTAGTTTGGGAGTTGTTTATAAAGTTTCCTATGACTGCTTATAAATTTGATGCTTCTAATGTACTTGTTTCATTCTTGAGAGGAACAAAACAATTGGGAAACATTGAAATCAAGATTGGAACAAGTGAAGCCATCAAGGTCTACATTCAAAGGGAAACTCCAAATTGAAGAATTTGTACCCTCAAACCCGGTGATTATTGTCCAATTTTACGTATTTTAAAGAAATAAATAAATGAAAAAAATACAATTTTGGGATATAAATTTTGTCATTTAGAGTAAAATTTATTAAAGATTCAATTTTATTCGTTTAACTCTAAATTTACTTTAATTGCTAAAAATTTCATTTATTTGATTACAGGTATATTCTGGACAACTTCAACCCAAAAAAGAAATCCATAATTTAATGGACCGAAAAAGCCACTCCAACCCATATGCACTCAACAGCCCAAAAACTCTCCTTCCAACCTAACCTAGCCCCCTCACCCTACAAAAGGAAAAATGCCCAGCAGTAGGATCCTCTCCATCTTCAGCCAGAAACCTACCTTCCCTCTCTCACGCAGCCCTATTTCCCGGCCAGAACTCCCAGCAGCAGCCTCGCCCCTCTACCTCACGTCTCTCTCTGTCTGCCCTCATCTCTGAAAACAAACCAGCAGTGTCCAGCCGCCAACCTTCCTTTCTGCTCTGTCTTCTCTCCCAGATACAACCAGCCAGCCGCAACCTTTCTTCAAAAGCAGTCGTCTTCTCCTTCTCCGTCGGTGTCTTCTTCCTTCTTCTGAAACCATCAGCCGACAACCAGCAGCTCTCTCTGTCGGCTCACTTCTCTCACACGCAGATAACCACTTCTCTTCCTACAGCCCAGCAGCATCGCTCTTCCCTCAGTTCTGCACTTCAGCCGCTCCTGAACCTCTGCCTTCAGCTCCTCTCTGCCGGTGTCTTCTCTGCAAAACATCACCAGCGGCACTGCCTGCCTTCTCTCCAGCCGCCACTCATCTTCAACCTTCCCAGCCTCATTCTTCATCAACGAACCAGCAGCCTGCCAGTTCTTCACGTTCCCAGCCAGCTGCTCCTCACTCTCGACAGCCTCCAATTCTCGGCAGCAACTATTTTCCATTCCAGCAACCCTGTTCTAGTCCAGCAAGCACACGACAGATTGAGGGGAGACTGAAATTGGTGTTTGGGTGATTGATTCCAATTTTCATTTTCTTGCTTGGATTTTGAATGGTTTTAATTATTAGTTTATCTAATTTGAGGTTATTTACTTTATGTTGGATTTGAGATATATTTTAGTTGTGGAAGTTTTAGTTTTTAAAATTTTGAGTTTTATTTCCTAGAATGGTAATTGTTTATTTGAAATTTATTTCGGTTAATTTAATTATGTCCGGCTAGATTATATTTGAGAGGAGTTATTCCTAGCCTCAATGGGTGAGTGTTAATTTTCTATAGATGAATTCTTGTGATTGATGGTAATTAACGAGTGTTTTAATTTTTCAAATTATTTTACTTCGATTGATGTCTTTGATGTGGTATGTATTGATTATGCACACAACATGCTCGACTAAATTTCGTAAAATAAATTGATTAATTCTCGTACTAATATTTCCAAATTTTATCGATCTCAAGAAATTCGTGCTAAATTTATTTGCAAAACCCAATTGATAGCGAAAGAATAACTCCACTCAAATTTTCCTTTCATTGCAATTTAATTATATTCTCTCCAATTTCATTTTAGCACAATTGAAATCATAGTTTAGGTTTCGAATTTAGCAAATATTACGATACCAATAAAATCCCTAGGAAGAATGACCCTGGATTACTGCTAGGCTATAACTTGACCCCTTTATACTTGGAGGGTAGATTTAACATCGAGTCAAGTTTTTGGCGCCGTTGCCGGGGATTATTTTGGTGTTAATTGATTTTTGCTGAATTCTTTTTATTTTATTGTTATTTATTTTCTCTCGACTACTATTCTTGATATTGTTCTTTGTTTATGTCCGTTTGGTTTCGAGATAATTCTAAGCGATTAGTAAGATCGGAACCTACTAACCAATTTTTAATTCTTGAAAATCAGCAGGTAGTAATGGCAAATAATGCAGATCCAAATGAGGCGCCAGTCGTTCGAAGTCTTAGAGATTATATTTTTCCAACAATGGCAAGCACTCCATCATGCATTGTAGTTCCTGCAAATGCAGCGGTCTCCAACTTCAAACCGGGAATGATTGATCATCTACCACGCTTCCATGGGATGCCATCAGAGAGTCCATATCACCACATCCAGGAATTTGAAGGGGTTTGTTTTACTTTTCTTGAACGAAATTGCACTGAGGAAGTCATTCGACTCAAGTTTTTCCCTTTTTCACCAAAGGATAAAGCTAAGTCATGGCTTAACCCTTTAAGGCGTAATTCAATTACAAATTGGGCAAATATGCGGAAAGAGTTCATTAAAAAGTTTTTTCCACCACAAAGAACCACCGCTATTCAAAGACAAATCATGAATTTCTCTCAAAAGAATAATGAAAATTTTTATACTAGTTGGGAAAGATTTAAGGATTTGTTGTTATCTTGTCCCCATCATGGTTATGAGCAATGGATGTTAACTAAATTTTTTTATGAAGGGCTCAGACTAGAAATGAGACAATTTGTGCAAACCATGAGTAATGGTGATTTCTTTGCAAAAGACCCGAATGAAGTTTTTACATTTTTTGATGATTTAGCTGAAAATGCCCAATCTTGGGATAACATTGATGAGTTTGATAGGGGTGTTGCAATAAAAACTGAATTTCCAAAAATTGCATCTGGAAATGGAATTCATTCACTTAGAGCAGATGATGACATAAATGCCCGATTGGCTGTCATCACTTGAAAACTTGGAAACTCAAAAAGTGAATGAAGTCAATTCCTCTTCCACTATTTTAGAAAAATGTTCAATTTGTGATGATGCACAGCATTTAACCTCTGATTGTCCTGCACTTCCCCAACTAAAAGAAATGCATTTTGATCAATCTGTTGCTGTTAATATGATTTCCAAACCTTATTCTAACCCATATTCGAGTACTTATAATCCAGGTTGGAGAAATCATCCAAATTTCAGTTGGAGGAATGATCAAGGAGGAAACAATAATGTTGGCAACAATGCTGGACCTTCACAACCAACACCTTATATGCCACCGCAGAAGAGAAGTCTGGAAGACCAAATCCAACAATTCATGCAAAGCCAATCTGCCATCAACAATCAAAACTCTCAGGCCATTAATGACATCCGATCTCAGCTTACAAAGCTGACTACTCAGGCAAGTGCAGCAGAAAAAGGTAAGTTTCCAGCTCAACCAATGCCTAATCCTCAAACTCAATACAATGGGGTTGATGAATCCAATCTGAGACATGTGAAAGCAGTAACTACCTTGAGAAACGGTAAGCAAATCCAAGTTCCTGAACCTAAAGAGGACTTGGTGGGTAAGCAAGCTAAACCTTCTGTTGATGATACTGTATTAAAATCTTTATCTGATGTTCAGGAACCACCTAAGCAAATAGTAGGTGCACCCCCTGCCCCTTTTCCTCAAAGACTACAACCTGGTAATAAGACCAAAAATCAAACGGAAATTCATGAGATTTTTAAGCAAGTTAGGGTAAATATTCCTCTGTTAGATGCAATTCAACAAGTCCCTGCCTATGCTAAATTTCTTAAAGATTTGTGTACAGTTAAAAGGAAGCTAGCTGTTAAGAACAAGGCATTTTTAACTGAACAAGTGAGTTCTATCATATAGTGTCAAACTCCTCAAAAATTTAAAGATCCTGGTTCTCCAACCATTGCTTGTATGATAGGAACCACTCGTATTGGTCATGCCTTGCTAGATTTAGGTTCGAGTGTGAATCTTTTGCCCTTTAGTGTGTATACACAACTTGGTCTAGGTGAACTTAAGCTTACCCCCATGATTTTACAATTAGCAGATAGATCTATTAAGATGCCTAGAGGGATAATTGAGGATGTTTTGGTTCAAGTCGATAAATTCTATTACCCAGTTGATTTTGTTGTTATTGATGTTCAAAGTACACCTAAAACTTCCCCTCAAATCCCTGTTATTCTTGGTAGACCATTTCTTGTAACTTCAAATGCTTTGATAAATTGTAGGAGTGGTATTTTAAAGTTGACTTTTGGCAATATGTCTTTGGAACTTAACATATTCAATGCTTGTAGACAACAAAAAGATTTTGATGAAGTACAGGAAGTTAATATGTTGGAAGAGCTGCTAAGTGAGTTAGAAGATCCTGATGAGCATCTTGAGCAGAATCTTTTATTTGAAAGCATTCAAGACCCCTCAAAAAGTATAACAACAGCAGCCGTAAGAGCTTGGCAACCAAACATTGAGCCTCTAAATGTTAGCCAGACACCCATGCAAACATCAACAGAGAAAATGCCAACTCTGGAGCTTAAACCTCTTCCATCGGAACTAAAGTATGCATTCTTGGGACCTAATGAATCATACTTTGTGGTAATCTCTTCTACTCTTACTTGTGATCAAGAAAATATGTTGCTGAAAGTGTTGAATGATCATAGATCTGCAATAGGTTGGACTATAGATCATATTAAGGGAATTAGTCCTTTAGTGTGCACCCATAGAATTCTCCTAGAAGAAAATGCTAATCCTTCAAGGGAATCTCAAAGAAGGCTAAACCCTAACATGAAAGAGGTTGTTAAAAATGAAGTTTTAAAATTACTTGATGCAGGTATTATTTATCCTACTGTAGACAGCAAGTGGGTAAGTCCTACTCACGTAGTACCTAAGAAAACTGGGGTTACTGTTGTTGAAAATGAACAGGGAGAAATGATAACTAAAAGAGTACCCACTAGTTGGAGAATGTGCATAGATTATAGGAAATTGAATTCCATGACCAGAAAAGACCACTTTCCTTTACCATTTTTAGATCAAGTGCTAGAAAGAGTTGCTGGACATTCATTCTATTCTTTTTTGGATGGTTTTTCAGGCTATCACCAAATTGAAATAGCATTAGAAGACCAAGAAAAAATTACTTTTACTTGCCCTTTTGGGACGTTTGCTTTTAAAAGAATGCCTTTTGGTCTTTGTAATGCCCCAGCAACCTTTCAAAGATGCATGCTTAGCATATTCAGTGACATGATACAAAACTTTTTGGAAGTTTTTATGGATGATTTCTCTGTGTATGGTAATTCATTTGATGATTGCCTAACAAATTTGAAAGCTGTTTTATGCAGGTGTGAAGATAAGCAACTTCTCCTTAATTGGGAGAAATGTCATTTCATGGTAACACGAGGAATTGTTTTAGGTCATATAATTTCTGCTAAAGGCATGGAAGTAGATAAGGCAAAAGTAGATTCAATTTCTACGTTACCCATTCCTTCATCTGTAAAAGATGTTCGATCATTTTTAGGCCATGCAGGTTTTTATAGGAGATTCATAAAAGATTTTAGTATCATAGCAAAACCTTTGACTACACTTTTAATGCATGATACAAAATTTGTTTGGACTGATGAATGCACTGTAGCTTTTGAACATCTAAAAATGGCACTCACCACTGCACCCATAGTTAGATCACCTGATTGGTCTCTACCTTTTGAATTAATGTGTGACGCAAGTGATATAGCTGTAGGGGCGATGCTTGGCCAGAGGAAAGGTAAGGAACCTTATGTAATCTACTATGCTAGCAGAACTTTGAATCAAGCTCAATTAAATTACACAACTACTGAAAAAGAGCTGCTAGCAATAGTTTTTGCATTGGAAAATTTTCAAACTTATCTTATTGGGACCCCTGTTACCATCTTTACTGATCATTCTGCTCTTAAATATTTGTTCACAAAGAAAGATGCTAAACCTAGACTCATTCGATGGATTTTGTTATTGCAGGAATTTGACATTTCAATTAAGGATAAAAAAGGGGTGGAAAATGTTGTCGCTGATCATTTATCCAGATTAAATTCTGATAATTCAACAGTTTCTCACCCTTTGAATGACTCATTTCCCGATGAACAGTTATTTAGCTTGAATATTGTTCCATGGTTTGCTGACTTGGTTAATTATCTTGTTACAGGTCACATGCCTTCAAATTGGAGCGTCCAAGACAAAATGAGGATGAAAGCTATTGCAAGGAACTTCTTCTATGATGATCCATACTTATTCAAATATTGTGCTGATCAAATTATCCGAAGATGTGTTCCTGATGATGAGGTACAACAAGTTCTTACTTTCTGTCATTGTCATGCTTGCGGAGGCCATTTCTCTTCGCAGAAAACAGCTGCTAAGGTACTTCAATGTGGTTTTTATTGGCCTAGTTTACTTAAGGATGCTCATACCTTTTGTAAAAATTGTGAAGCATGTCAGAAACTTGGTAGTCTTAGCCATAGGAATATGATGCCATTAGCTCCTATCCTTGTTCTTGAAATTTTTGATTGTTGGGGATTAGATTTCATGGGTCATTTTCCTCCTTCTTTTGGATATTTATATATATTGGTTGCTGTTGATTATGTGTCAAAATGGGTAGAGGCTATTCCATGTAGAACCAATGACCATAAAGTTGTGCTCAAATTTTTGAAAGAACATATTTTTTCAAGGTTTGGTATGCCTAAGGCCATAATTAGCGATGGGGGAACACATTTTTGTAATAAACCCTTTGAAACTCTGTTAAAGAAATGTGGCATTAGGCATAAGATTTCCACTCCCTATCATCCTCAAACTAATGGTCAAACTGAACTAGCCAACCGGGAAATTAAAGGTATTTTGACAAAAACAGTTAATCCAAATAGAAAAGATTGGGCTACAAAATTGGATGATGCTTTATGGGCATATAGGACTGCTTTTAAAACTGTTCTTGGAATGTCTCCATATAGAATTGTATTTCGAAAACCTTGCCATTTTCCGGTTGAAATCGAACATAAAGCTTATTGGGCAATCAAAACACTAAACTTTGACTTAGATCAAGCTGGTGAATTTAGGAAACTGAAATTGAATGAGTTAGATGAATTGCGTTTGGAAGCATATGAGAATGCAAAAATTTCAAAAGAGAAAATGAAAGTTTTTCATGATAAGAAAATTTTTAGAAAATCATTTTTTCCTTCTCAAAAAGTATTGCTATATGACTCTAAGCTTCATTTGTTTCCTGGTAAGTTGAGAACTAAATGGATTGGTCCTTACATTGTGCAAACTGTTTACCCTTATGGAGCAGTTGAAATCTTGGATCCAAAAACTGGTACTGTTTTTAAAGTTAATGGATAACGTCTGAAACCATTTTTGGATAATTTTTCTGCTGATATTAATGAACTACCTCTGCTGGACCCTGCTTCCAGCGGTTGATTTTCTTGGAACTAACCTTTATTATTATGTATATATTTTATTTTCTTTTTGCAGTTTTATTCTTTTCTTCATTTTTTAGTTTTTCATTCTTGAATAATTGCTCATGTGCATAAGCCTCCTCTCAGGTACACTCTTCTCCTTTAGCTTGATTTAATTTTGAGTCGTGTTTATTATTCACCGTTCATTTTTCTTCCCTTTGAGTCATTGAGGACAATGTCTGATTTTAGTTGGGGGGAGAGTGACTCAAATGTACTTGTTTTGCATAAATTCTTTTGTGATAGTTGAGCATTAAAATTGAGTACATCTTGAGTCTTGAGTTATATCTTTGTTATTCTGTAAAGACCTCCCTCCTAAAAAAAATTTTTATGCACGAATTTAAGCCTTGTGGTAAGATGGATAGTCAACACATACAACTAGAGCTCTCTCAAGTTTAAGTAATTTTATTTGTTCATCATGAGAGTTGAGTGATTGGTGGTTTTCTTATATTTCCCTTGTTTGATATTGCTACTTCCATTGGGCATCATTACACGGATTGTGGATTGTTGGTGGTTTACACTTGAGAAACGATGAAGGTCAATGTCAAATAAAAATTTGATCCTTTGAAGCTAATATTATCATATTTTCTTCCCATCACAAATCCTTTCATATCCACAAAACTCCTTCATAGCCACAAAGCCCTTTCATCTATTTCACATTAAAAATGACATTACATCCAGACATTGCTTCCATAAATACATAACCTTGTTTCTACTTTCAAGTATAAGTGAGGATGATTATTTTTGCCCCATATTTGAGAAACAAACGTTCAGTGCATGAAAAAGAAAGAAAAGTGGAGTTGGAAAGTATTTGACAGTCATTGAGACTAGAGGAAAATGTTGAAAAATTATTTGAGAGGATCTCAGTTTGAAAAAGAAAAAAAAAAGAGAAAAAAAAGAAAAAAAAAGAGAAAAAAAAGTAGAAAGAAAGGGGAGACGTATTGAAGAGAAAGTAAAGGATGTGAAGAAGAAAGCAAGCTTTAAGTGTGATTAAAAGTGAAAATTATTATCCTTGCTTATATTTTGGAAGTCCTCAATTTCTACTCACTTCTTTTATTTCCTTATCCTATAAAAAAAAAAAAAAAAAAAAAAAAATTCTACATTGCCTCTTATACTTCCATCGGAATTTCTTGTTCTACTATTATCACTGGAACACGTAAATCTTTTCTTCTACCCCTCCTTATCAGTTCCTTTGATAACACAAGCGTCACCTTTACATTGACATTGACATTTTGATCTTAAGTAGGCTTGTGGTAAGAACGGCTGAGTCCCAATGGTTGTAAGCTTTTCATGAGGTCAATATTTGCATTACTGTCATCCACATATATATGGCATTTCTTGAATGCTTGAGTGATCAATTTTCAAACTCCATGAGTGACCCCCTAACCAATCCAGAAACAAAATACACATACCCGTGAGTATATGGAGTTTATACTTGGCTTGAGTGAATACTTGACACTGTATGTGTTGGGATTAGTGGTTTGATGGATCGGCTTAAAACACACACACACAAAATTTTGGGAAAGTTTTTATGGATTAATTGGGATATAATGCTTGATCTCTTGATTTTGCGAAGTTGCTATGCTCGACTATCTAAATTCATTCTCAATTGAAGTTTTTCATGGAGGTAGACATGTTTTTAATTCGCTTGAATTGCTAGAGACTAGCAAAAAGCTAGTTGGGGAGTGTGATTATTGTCCAATTTTACGTATTTTAAAGAAAAAAATAAATGAAAAAAATACAATTTTGGGATATAAATTTTGTCATTTAGAGTAAAATTTATTAAAGATTCAATTTTATTCGTTTAACTCTAAATTTACTTTAATTGCTAAAAATTTCATTTATTTGATTACAGGTATATTCTGGACAACTTCAACCCAAAAAAGAAATCCATAATTTAATGGACCGAAAAAGCCACTCCAACCCATATGCACTCAACAGCCCAAAAACTCACCTTCCAACCTAACCTAGCCCCCTCACCCTACAAAAGGAAAAATGCCCAGCAGCAGGATCCTCTCCATCTTCAGCCAGAAACCTACCTTCCCTCTCTCACGCAGCCCTCTTCCCCGGCCAGAATTCCCAGCAGCAGCCTCGCCCCTCTACCTCACGTCTCTCTCTGTCTGCCCTCATCTCTGAAAACAAACCAGCAGTGTCCAGCCGCCAACCTTCCTTTCTGCTCTGTCTTCTCTCCCAGACACAACCAGCCAGCCGCAACCTTTCTTCAAAAGCAACCGTCTTCTCCTTCTCCGTCGGTGTCTTCTTCCTTCTTCTGAAACCATCAGCCGACAACCAGCAGCTCTCTCTGTCGGCTCACTTCTCTCACACGCAGACAGCCACTTCTCTTCCTACAGCCCAGCAGCATCGCTCTTCCCTCAGTTCTGCACTTCAGCCGCTCCTGAACCTCTGCCTTCAGCTCCTCTCTGCCGGTGTCTTCTTTGCAAAACATCACCAGCGGCACTGCCTGCCTTCTCTCCAGCCGCCACTCATCTTCAACCTTCCCAGCCTCATTCTTCATCAACGAACCAGCAGCCTGCCAGTTCTTCACGTTCCCAGCCAGCTGCTCCTCACTCTCGACAGCCTCCAATTCTCGGCAGCAACTATTTTCCATTCCAGCAACCCTGTTCTAGTCCAGAAAGCACACGACAGATTGAGGGGAGACTGAAATTGGTGTTTGGGTGATTGATTCCAATTTTCATTTTCTTGCTTGGATTTTGAATGGTTTTAATTATTAGTTTATCTAATTTGAGGTTAATTTACTTTATGTTGGATTTGAGATATATTTTAGTTGTAGAAGTTTTAGTTTTTAAAATTTTGAATTTTGGGAAGTACTTGAACCCCTCCTTGTTGTGTTATTTTGTTTTGTGTATCATCTCTTCATGATATACATTGAGGGTAATGTATAATTTTAGTTTGGGGGTGAAAGCTCATGCTTTGTCATATTAAATGCTTCATTTGCTTCACTTACCTTCTATTATTTGGGAAATTCTATATAAAAAAAAATTTGAAAATTGTGTTAACATGTTTATTGCCTAGGACATGATATGAATCAATTTATGCTCTGGCTTGAATAATTGGACAGCATCTAAAGTCGAGTTTCATTAACTAGTCATGACTTGCTTGACTTCATATTTTTGCGCACATAGCCATTGTTGGATAATTATTGCTTGTGTAGGAGTATGTTTGATAATTGTGGGGTACATTTATGCAACTTGAACTTAGGAATGACTTCAAAATCTCAAAACTTAGAACATTAGACACCTCGTCCCTTAACTAGAACCAAATTGCTCAAGAAGCAGTTTAGGGGTGGAATGGTTAGGATGTACGTGTTTGATGGGTTGGAGGTTTGTGGTTCTTGGTTTCGCACTTTGGTTAAAATAGTTTTGTCAACAGTTATACACCATTACCAGAATAAAAATAGAAAAATGTTGAAGGTCTTATTCTACTTTTCAAATGCCTTTTTACTCAAGCAAGTAAGCTTTAAGAGTCTTTCAAACCTGATACCTTAAACTCAACTGAGTTGGGAGCTTTTAGCCCAAAGCTCGTTCATGTGCCAATTAGAAAGCAAGTAAGGAGAGTGGGTTTACACATAGGACATTAAAACGTCTTTAACTTTTCTATTTAAGCCTTTATGATTCGGGTAATTAAGTCTAATGTGTTCTCTGAACCTGGTGCTCTAAAGTAGTCTGGCTTGGGAGTCACCGACCTAAACCTCACTACAGGGTCATATAGAAAGCAAGTATGAAAAGTTTTGCACAGAGAGGGTAAAAGACAAAAACAATAAAAAGAAAAAGTAGTCCATAAAAGAAAAAAAATTGCATGGTATAAGCTTTGTTGACTAAAATTGTGGAAATTGAGGTTGTAGAATTGAGGATTGCCTACTTTTGACTTGTTGAACATGCATACTTCTAATTCTGACTATCTTCACTGAAAAATGCAATATTCATATGTTTAGAGACCACAATAGATGGAACATGGGATTTGAGAGAAGAGCATTAAGTTCAGATCCTCGATGAGCGATATAAGGATAATCATTAAAAATCATAGGATGACTGAATGGGATTTGGGCTTGCTTTTGCATTAGAAGCCACACAATGTTGAATACATTTTTGCATGAGTAGGAGTTTGACATTGTGTATTCACACACACACTTGAAAATTGAGCATGACTTGTCTAGAACTATTTATACTTTATTGTTCAAAACTCTTTGTCAAAGATGTGAATTGATTTGTATTATTGAGGCGTATGGTGAACATTTTGACACAAAAAAAATATTTGTTAATTTCTATTTTTATTTATTAGTTTATTTTCACATTGTTTGAGGACGAACAATAATTCTAGTTTGGGGGTATTAATAAGTCTATTTTATACACTTGTTTGTATGTCTAAATTAGATTATATTATTTTCATTATTGATTAATTGCTACTTAATTGCTTTATATTTATTTATATTTTAGAAATTTTCCCAAAGTCATTGGAATAAAGCACTAAAGTGGAAAAGTGAGCATTTGGATGTCATTTGAGCTTAAAAGGAGCAAAATAGATGATGATGTCGTCAACCGGGATCTCCAAGGAGAGTTGAGTGGAAGAAATCAAGGTTAGAGAGCTTAATTGAAGATGAATTGAAGTTTGAAAGAAAATTTGGAGTGTTTGGAAAGTTCAGGGACTTAATAGTCGCAATCTGAAGATGAAGAACTCCCGTGTAAATAAAGTTCAGGGACCAACTTAAATGTATCGAAAAGATGGAAATTGCAGTTGAAGATTTGAACTGCGAGGCCACGGGTTATCCACATGGTGGCCACGCGAGATTTTTGAATTAAACAGACCTATTTTCAGTCTACTGCGCGACCACAGAGTTTGCCTGCGCTGCTTCACAGCTTTCCGAAGCCCAGCAGAATCAGGCCCATGCGCGATTTTTTGTGCCAAATGCCTGGGTTTCTTCAAGAATCTATAAATACCACTTCTCATGCACAAAAAATGGAGCATATAGATACCTTTTCACAACCACTCAAGTCATAATTCATTGTTCTATCATTCATATCTTGGAGTTGAAAATCAAGATAAAGGTGGGAGAATTGAAGATTATCAACAGGGAGCGAAATACTTGGTACAAGATTTCATTTTATTTGTTAATTTAATAAACTCTTCATTTGTAGTAATTTATAATATTGCGTTTTTACTTCTTTATTGATGAACGATTAATTTATTAGTTGGGGTATTCGATATAGTTAGTTTTACACTTTTAATTCTATAATTTTACTTTTGAGCTATTTATTACATGTGTTGATTTTATTTTGTGTTTAATGCATGAATTAATTCGTGACTAATTCATTGATTTCATGAGTGTTTTCATAATTCGAGAGGTGAGTTAACACTTATATCTAGGAATAAAATTCGGTAATTGGACGAACGATAGAGATATACGTTCGTAATTATTGCAATCGCTACATGAATTCTTGCATCCCATGCAATTAGTCATTACAACCTGCTGTTCGTTAACATGGTCGACTAATTAGGTTGAGTTGATTTAACCCGAGAGGAGAATTTCATGTGTATAAGTGAATTCGATTGAGGACTATCACAGGAATAAAACTGGATGATTGGATTTAGAAGTATTTGCTATGTGAAGTCGGATGTCTCAACCATTATAAGCGTCAATTTAGAATAGTATTTAAATGTATTTTATTCCTTTTTTTTGTTTGTTTGTTATTTTAGTTTTATTCAAAAATTTCATATTCTACGGTTAAAATAAGGTGAGAACTAACAATTTCGGTACTTAATTACAATCTCTGTGAGACGATAACTCGGACTCAAAAAGTCTACTTTATTACTTGGACACGACATCGTACACTTAGCACACATCAATCTTATCATGTTCATGAATGTTTAAGGTTTTTCTACATGTTCGCATTCACCTTTGAAATATAGGTGAGTCACATATAGAAAAAGGTTTAATTCTTGTTCAAAAGAGAGTCATAAATGATATAGGAACATTGATCTTCATAAATATACAGTGTCATTAGATAATTCACATCATTGCATGAAATATTGATAATAAGATGGATTCTAAATCCTAGCACTACATTCATATACGTTTAAAACACAAATCTTACAATTTTTACTTAACTAATTCATTTAAATCGTTAACTTTAGATAATTTGCTAGTTTAATTTGTAGTATAGATAATTCAAAGATAAAACCTTGATTTCACTTGTTCCCGTTAAGGATTTTAATCTAAAATACAATTTACTCAATCCTGGTGGAAATGATACACGGACTTAAAATTCTATAGTTAATTGCTTAATTGTTGTTTTGATTCCATAATTTAAGAACATGTCCATATATATCATGATATGTTCTAAATATTTATCTAAAACATGCTACTAGAAATTGGGCATATTTGGCTTATTGGACATTTATTTTAAACCGAATAAATTTTGGATCATATCAAAATTATCTTTCAACAAATTCTCTGGTCAAAAGTGATTATGTAAATAATTACTTTAACCACAAAAAATGATAAATATGTCAAATTAAATAATCTTACACCGCCTTACTTAAAATGCATATTACACCAAGATTTTAAAAATTAAATGTACTCAAAGATCTCTTCAACCATTAGGTCTGATACCATTTGCTGATTTTTAGATTTAATCACAAGGGAAAATTGATTTACCTTTGAAGATTAAATCCAAATGGACTATGAATCTTAGATCTCTTTTGAGGTTATTGGATTTTGTTTTAAATCTTCACATATAGTGTGAGATCATAACCAAAACCTTTTTAAATCTTTCACATATATTGTGAGATCATAAACAAAACTTCATCCCTTGTATCTTCCCTCTTGTTCTCTCCTTTAGGTGCTTTCCCTTTTGGAAATTGGAGAATATGGCTAATTCTTGACCAATATGATGCATCTATTAATTTCGACTCATTCTACCAAATAGTCGAAATTGCACTCTCGAGTTAAGTGATGATTATGAAAGCAAACTATGATTTGATAATAATATATACCCTTCGATCATCGTTCCACAAGTAACCATCTTTTGATAGTCAATATGTTTAAATAGAAAAAATGAGCACTTTCCCATTCTAACGTATGTAGCCTTTTGAGTCCCATTTTCTAAGGAAAACTCATTGTGAACAAATCACAAGAAGATGTCACTGGTGGCCCTTCTTCTAAAGATGTCGACCCTTCCCGGGCTCTTGTTTAGGATGTCTGTTTTTGTCATTATCTTTTGTGAATCTTTATCTACTCCACTTTTGATCTATATATGTGAATTTTGCATATTGCTCCGCTATAAACAAGTAGTTCGTATCATAAGATGATCATCATTTAATATAAGATGGTCCACCATAGGATGAACATAGTTTAATATAGGATAGTCTGAATCATGTGCAAGTCCTTGGAGTCACTTGTAGATGTGATAGTCCCTCAAATCGAAGAGCTAAAGACATTTATGTCCATCGCTTTGATTTGAATGAATGGGTCTCAACTCGTACTTCCCCGTGAGTCCCTTGTTTACGTCTGGGGTGATTACATTGTGGTCATTTTTGGTTAAAAAATCTAACATGAGACGATATGCCTTTAAATGGTAAAGATTTCTTTTGTACAAATCGTAAGATTTATTCTCAAGATTGATCAACGTATTTCATAGGTACCACTTCGCCGGGATACTAATCATCAAGTAACGGAGTCCCTTGCATGAACGTATGTTGTGCTCCAAGCTATGTTTTGTCATTCTATCAAGGGGTTCGTCGAATCAAGGTATTGCGATAATCATGGACAACTTCGACCACTTTCATTTCGGTGCAAGTTTAACCAATCCTTAATAATCGTAACTTGGGACCAATCCTTTTTTATGTTCTTTTTGTTTGTATACTTTTATGTTTTCCAACTCAACTTTGCAATTTGTTCAATGAAAAGCGTGCATGATGGAATCATTTCACCTCATGAGTTTAAGAAATCCAATTTACTCGAAACACGCAGAAGACAATTTTTTTATCGACACTAGTGGTGGAGGTGATCCACGCTTTATGGATTGAGTAAGGATTTTCCAGAGAGATTCTCTACTCCGTAAGTCCCTGGTACAGCTTCATCGGTGACTTGATGAGGTCCTCCCCAACTATGCCCTGGGGTCTTTATTCCAATCTTTTGAGTTAGGACGAGGGGTTTCCTTAAAATTGGACCTTTAATTTTAGAAGTATTAGACCATCTTTTCTCGATATTGAGTCGACGACCTGTGAATCACCCCTTCTTTTAAGGAGGAAAGAAGCTCTGGGTGAAAATACTCCAATTTGTACTTGACATACTGCCTCTAACCCATGAGCCAGTGAGAATGGAGTTTCTCCCGTGGCAGTGTGCAAGGTAATTCTGAATTCCCATAGGGCTCATGGAAGTTCATTTACCCAAGTTTCTTCTTCAGGCTATTTTATAGATTTATCAACCAAGTATGCTTCGCCCTCATCTAACAGAATATTTGGTCCGGAGTTAATCGAGGACATCCACTTGGGAATCCCATTTATTCATGCCTTATAGCCTCATTTGTACGTAATCAGTTTGTTAGTCCGAGGAGGATTCCATTGAGTGGCGAAATCCCTTGTTTGTGGGGGGTTTGCTAAGCTATTCATGTTTACTTGTAAATTATACTTGTTAGCAGTCCCTAGTGAGTGCTTAGATCAATGATCTTATTCTTTTGTTAACTTGTAACGTGTTACTTCGGCATATCAGGTTCAGGCTAAATCACGTCGACATATTACTTCTTCCATGTTTAATCCGGTGTAAATTTCAAAAAAAAAGCTTCTGAGGTCATGCCAATCTGGAGACGAGTAGGAAGGGCTCCTATAGTCGTGTCATCTCGACATATAAAAATTTTCAGCTCCAGTACACCAACTGCACCATATCAATGCACCATCACCTCCACTGCCCCATTGCAGCCATTCACCACCTAACGCCATCACAGCCCTCAAACAAGTTCTCAATTCATCACACAACCTGCACAATACCACTGCCTCAAAATGTCTCACATCACCACTACCCAACCACAACCAGCCACCATCCTCACCAACTCCGACCGCCACTACTAAACTACAAAACACCATAGCCACCTCCATCATGTAAGGTTTCGATACATATATGCACAGCGGGATTTAAACAAACACGAAACCATAGCCCAGATCAACCTTGCACTTAGATAGAATTTGTGATTAGAATAATACATTTGATGAACGCCGCGAATCTGAAATCTGAAACATGTGGCACAAACTTGTCACCACCAGCTGTCCAATTGTTTAGCCTCTAACAGAAATCCACACAGCGAGTTGATTATGGAACTCCATCAACTTCCAACCATTGGAATGGATTTGAGAGAATTGATTTTTCTCTTTGTGCTAGCAAGAGAAAAAATCTGCGCTAGAATATTATGGGAAAGCGACTATCTTGATTTCTCTACAATAGTGCACATATTAATATGTGCATCTCAAAACCCTAACCCTAATGACAATAGGGCTTTTAATGGGCCTTGATTAATTAATCATATTAATTAATCTAATTGTAAAGTCCGGCCCAACAATTGGGCTTGTACATTAATTCTAACAATCTCCCACTTGGACAAGATCCAATTCCAGATATTCAATTCTCGCCTTTTGTGTGTGACCCATTAGGTTCCATTCACAATGGAAAAAGTCGTGTTATTATTATTATTCAAATCTGATTGGAATAAGATGAATTTAAATCTCTATTTCTAATTCATTTTCGACTCACCAAGATCGATTAATTCACGTTGCCGTCCTAGATTGACATCTAGCAATGTGTCAAGGCAATCCATGTGAAAGGAAAAATCATGTGGCATGACAAGACTGGTTCATGTACGGTTACCGTGGAAATACTATCCCTTCATCAATATAACCCAATTGGTTAAGAGATATGGATAGCGTCAATCTCATTTCAACCAATTATGTTATTCACTTCTTATCTTAGTTGATCTTGTTATGACTAAAAACACATTTTCAACTCATAACTTCACCCCGGCCGAGGAATTTACATCAACTTAAGTGAGTGAAATACAGGTTATAATCTCCTACTACCCAGGAGTGACGAATCCTCATATTGGACATACACAACCTTCATATGACTCTCACTATACCCTTACGGCGTCATCCTGAAGACTCCTTCTCAATAGCTAACATCAACGCTCGCCAAAGCATAGTAATCCTCATATAAGATTCTATGACATCCTCAAGTCAAAGGATGAAATCCACCACCGCGCATTAGAGATTCACCACTGACGCTTGGATAGTTATCCATGTGGAATCTCTAGGCGGGTCATCCAATGCTTTGTTCATCTAACAATGCATCCACGTGTTCATTCGAATGTCCCTCTACATTCTAGCTTGTGAGATAAGCTAGTTTCTTCATAAGAAAGAAATGCAACACATGCTAGTCTAACTGCAACAACAATATCCGTATTTTGCTGTTACTTCGACAAGGGACAATTTTAGAGCAAGATATTAATAACTTGTATCTCACAGTCATAACACCTTGTGACTTACAAGTTACTTAAACTTATTCTACGGACTCTATTATCTAAATAGTGAGTTAAACTCAATTTAATAATAGATCTGCCTTTATTGCAACAATGATAATATGTGTTATGCTATTTCAACGATTGGATTTAGAGCGTGACACTGATATACTCCCACTAGATCCAATAACTCATGTATCTTATACATAACGAGTTTATGTGACAATCACATTCTCGTTGGGATAGCGGATTTACAGGTGGATCTTAGATATGTGACTCTTCACACATTCAACCTTTGTAAGGTTAGTGGGCATGAATTCTATTTTTCTACAATCTTCGAATAAGACAGTAGCCCCTAAATACATACTCCGATCATCGATGAGACCTAGTTCTCTCGCTTGCACGATGACTCCATTTTCGTCACAGTACTCATTACTGTAGCTACAATGCTAAGAACAGTTATAGTTCAGTAATGAACTTAACGATCGATATTGCTTCACAAGCACTTATGTATTTGGTCTCGATTGTATAGTTAGGGGTCTTTCTTGTTTGAGCCATTTCAAACTGACCACACCACTGCTATGAGTTAATTAACAATTAGACTGAATATTTCCTTCATCCCTTCCTGGACTAAAAGATGGTATCTCTATACCTAAAGACTGTAAGTGTACATTTCTCCTCATGTTTATTGTATTCTTAGTATTTCTCAAGTACTCAATAATACAAAAGGTATCGTACATAATGTCATCATTCTTTCTCAATATGTGTTCTAAACACCATTTTGAAAAGATTAACCCCAAAACTTTTGGGATAGAATCCTACATTGGATTCACTCATGCTAACCCCATTAGCATTACATCTATGTACTTGGATCAAAACAACCTTCATAATCTATCTTTATAAATTCTAGTTCCCAAAGTAAAGGTTTTATTTATCAAATCCATCATGGAGAAATTCAAAATTAATTGCACTTTCATTTTAAAGGTTAGAGACTCAACTTCTGATCAATAATATGTCATCTACATATAGTATCAGAAATATTGAATACTCCAACTAACCTTTTATATACACACATTCTTTATATTCAAATTTTGATAAAATCAAACATTTTGATTATCTCATCAAAATTAAGATTCTAGCTCCGTGAGGCTTGCTTTAATCTATAATAGATATCTGCAGCTAGTATACTATGTTTAAGGATTCAAAAATCCCATAATTATAGCATGCTGCTACTGCAAGCAGAATCCGAATTGATTCAAAGTAAACGCATTTACAGCATATGGATCTTACCCATTTCAGGTGAATCAAACAAGTTCCAAAACTTGTTTTATCTCGAATTCTATGGATTCCTGCCATCTCATTTAGTCAACACTTAGACTTAGCTTCTATGTAAATATAGGCTCATTATCCTTGATGACTAATACAATATTAGCAATCAAGGATGTGTAACTCAATGGAGTATACATGATCCTAATATCTTTACATTGAGCTATTGTGTTCTCAATCGTCACCACGTCCTGAGCAGCGCGCGTGTTCCAAGCATTGATCTATGCTTCATCCAATGCAAGCGCAAATTCTAGCTTATTTAATCGGTTAAGTATATGTGTAATCATGAACTCTTTCATGTTCCACTTCTACTCCCACTGTCTTCTCTTAGATGAACTGTTTCTCTAAGACATTAACAAAATTCGAGATAGACTTTCTTTCTCGATAGAAATGTGGAAATAATATCCAACCATCTTTTGGATATCCCACAATATACATATTGGACTAAAGATATTGCTTATCCAAATTTGGTATACTTCTAATAAGTATTGAGGTCTTAAATCTTAACGCGAGGAAGTTTAGACCTTTGAAATCCATATCTTATATGGACATTCATCAACCGATTATCATGGAACACGACTAAGTGTGTAACATAGAGTTTTAGTGCAAAGCTCCAAAAACTGTTTTGGAGATTTTGCGTGGCTTCATCAATGATTGCATAAATTGTAATCATTCTCCTTTAAGATACGCCATTGTGTCAAGGTGTATGCAAAAGGGTTATTTATGCGAAAATTATGTTCTCATAACATAATCTTGAAGTCAATCACTTTGAAATATTCTTCAATCTGATCAAATCTACGTGTTTAGAAAATTTTTCTCATTTTGGCCTTCTAATTTATATCTGTATTATTTGAACTTCTCAAACTTACAGATTTAAACTTTATTATAGATAACAATGACAATCATGGTTATCTAATGATTAAAGACCACTCTGACATATGCCCCACTTACATCCGAATGTAACAGGCTCAATGGATCAACCATCCTACATTTCCTTTTCAAGAAAATTGACTTATCAATTTACCTCCAAGGTGAGATATACATATATCTCTATTAATCGAATAAGTCAAGTGTCAGATTTAAGTGTGACTTCTTCTTTGCCAATATTCAGAATGTAGACTGTTTGTTATTTACCTCACTTCCACAATATCCCATTTAAGTTATCGAATAACTGTTATTCTTAATTAAAGAGGATAATCACTTCATGTCCAAACATGAAGTGGAAGTGTCGTTCTTCATAAGAACTGTAATTAACAATTGTCTAATTTTAAACTGAATGAGAAGGCAAAAATAGGTAATAGCTTCTTAAGCTGTTCAAACAACATTTGCTTGATTACCTACAAATAGGTACATCACCATTTTTCGCAATTATTCTACTTTTAGCCATTGTATATTATCGATATCTAATACTCAATTGGCTAAGTAGATTATTTAACCTTTATCAAATAGAAAACTGAAGTAGAAGATTCACCAAACTTCTCACTTCTTCAGTTCGGTTAAAGAAATCTCGCAATTATAAATTTAGTGTCCTATTATTGGCATGTTCGAGAAGAGTATTCTCGATCATATCGTGTTTTTGAGATCATTTCTCAAGGGACGACGCCAATTCAAGGATTTCAGTCTAATGAACTTACTCAGTGTCAATTGCATTGTATAAGTTCATGTAATAACTCAAATTTTAAAACTCATACAACAACAATAAAAAATAGATAACGTATTATCATGTATAAATCAATTTAATAAGGTCTTTTATTAAATCGATTGCTCCTACTGTTTTACTTGAATTAATGACCCTCAACATTAATCTCGTAGAATCCTGTTAGATTCACAGTAGGCTAGGATCCCGTTTATTCCATTAGAACCTTGAGTGACTCAACAAGCTCTAATGAGACATCCAGGTAGATACTCTCATCAATCACATCTCCATGTGACTCCTAGATCATCAAGTAGAAAACTCTTTGTCACATACATTTTATGTATTTACTTGATTGTGCCTCCAAAATCTCATCTCCTTGAGTGACTCAACAAAGGATAGATTTCGGTTAAATTCTACCCATTGTTCAGAAACATCTTATGTTTCATAGTGATAAACACACCTTCCCACTTGCAGCCTTAAGTGACTCAACAAGCTGCATCGAGGGCAGATTCTGGTTTTTCACTATAACAATGGAAGACACTTTGTATTAACCAATTAATATGAATTTAATAAATTGCTTCCAATATTATATCCCTTTTGATTTACTCAATAAAGGATGTAAATTTTGGTTAAGTCCGACTCATTGTTCTGAAGTATCTAATACTTCATAATGAGAAATATATCTACCAGCGAGTAGCCTTGAGTGACTCAACAAGCTGATATCGATAGTAAACTCTAGTTTTTCATTACAACAATGGAAAGCGTATGACTTAATATAATATTAAGTGAGGGGTTTGTCTCATCATTATTATATATATTAATTAACTAACATCCACCATGCAATTAATCATACATACAATATTAATGTGGATGATTATGGACAATATCTATCTAGTCTTCTCGAGCCATGAAGAAAACTAGTTGGTCAATTCCTAGGGGACATTGCATTCGATCATCGAATGCTAAATGCAATCATCTCCATCTGCTGCTGCAACCTGTATCCTATACTAGTTGTCTTCTTGTGGCCAGCTCCAACCTGTATCCTATACTAGTTGGCACGCAGGCCTGTATCAAAGGACGCGCAGACCCATATCTACAAACTAGGGGTCGGAGGCCCAAATAAATTAAACAATAGGCACGCAGGCCCAATTAAATAATAATAGGCTCGCAGGCCAATCAACAAAAACAGAATAAATTAACCATCCAACCAATCACATGGGTCGAGTCCATAACCATCCACTAAATACACAATCATCATATAAATGTATTATAATATAATATCTAATATTATATAAACAAATTTCACATTTCTAGCAATTTAGGTCGTCTAAACTAATTTAGATAAAATGGATCGGAACAATAATTAATTAATCAAATTAATTAATTAACTTTAGTTAGCGGGACTTATTTAATTAAAATCATATTTTAATCAAATACTAATTTAGAGTCAAACTCTAATTCCAAAAGAGACAAATTAAATTAACATCTTAATTTAGGATAAAACTCCTAAAATAAAATAAAATTCAATTTAGTAATTAATTAATCAAATTAATCAATTATTTTAATTGACGAGTTTATTTAATTAAAATCAAAATTTTAATTAAATAATACATTAGAGTCCAATTCCAATTTCAAGATTTTAGGGCCAATTGAATTTAGGATCAAATCCTAAATAAGATTCAATTAATAATCAATTAATCGAATTAACTAATTATTAAATCGAATTTAATTAAAATCAAATTTTAATTAAACACCAAATTAGAGTCCAAACTCTAATTCTAAAATTAGGGCAAATTGAATTAACATTTTAATTTAGGATAAAATACCTAAATAAAATAAAATTCAATTTAGGGTCAAAATTATATATTTTGTTAAAATCAAATTTTAACAATAATTTAAAAGTCGTGAATTTTAAAATATAATTTTAATAAAATTAAATTCTGGTCTAAATTGAAAATTAGGTCAAATCCATTTTAAAATCAAATTTTAAGCATTTTTCAAAATGACAATTTAAATTTGACCCAATTTAAAATTTAAACATAGGCACCTCGAAATTTCATAAATTCCAGAAACAGCCCATTTCCTTTTAAAAGTTATAAATTTAACCCTGAAACGAATTTGCACATAGCATCCTGAAACTTCCAAAATTTCAGGAGAAGCCCCTGCCCTAATTTCAAAACCCTAAGAGAAAATTGCAAACCAGCCCCTACAATTTCTAAAATTACAGAGGATGCCCCCGCCTCCAATTCTCCCTCAACGGCTGAAAACGAGACTCTGCCTCCTGGTTGACTGCGCCGGTTATCTCAGGCGCCATATCCGATGACGAAGCGGTGCACCATGCACCGCTTCCTGGCCTCGAAACATCGTTGCACGCTGCTGTGAAAAGCAGCGGTGCTGATGCTTCCAATAGCAGCAGTGAAGCTGCTTACTGAGACCCTGAATCGCCGCCTCCTTCACGGCACCGGTTGCGAGCTAGCCCTTGCAGCGACAATGGAAGTCGCTGTCACGCACAACGGCGTTTAACGCAACGCTGCTGTGCACTTGTGCGAGCGCTGCAGTGGCGAGGAAGCACGGGTGTTGCGCCGCCGCCTACGATTTCCGGTGAGCTATTTTCGCCTACTATCAGCCTGGCGCGGCAGCGGATTTGACGCCATGCTGCCGCACCGCTGCCATCCTCCGGCGACCATCGCCGCCTCTCCTTCCAATCCCTTTTTCGATCCAATTTTTCGACCAAAAATTAATTTCTTCTCTCAAATCAGATTCGAACAAGAAAATAAATTTTCTCAAAAGCTAGATAACAAGAAAAAAGTAATTCAAACATATATTGAATTTATCAAAATTTAACAAATTCTAACAAGTAACAAGGCAGGCTCTGAAACCACTGTAAGGTTTCGATACATATATGCACAGCGGGATTTAAACAAACACGAAACCATAGCCCGGATCAACCTTGCACTTAGATAGAATTTGTGATTAGAATAATACCTTTGATGAACGCCGTGAATCTGAAATCTGAAACATGAGGCACAAACTTGTCACCACCAGCTGTCAAATTGTCCAGCCTCTAACAGAAATCCACACAGCGAGTTAATTCTGGAACTCCATCAACTTCCAACCATTGGAATGGATTTGAGAAAATTGATTTTTCTCTTTGTGCTAGCAAGAGAAAAAATCTGCGCTAGAATATTATGGGAAAGCGACTATCTTGATTTCTCTACAATAGTGCACATATTAATATTTGCATCTCAAAACCCTAACCCTAATGACAATAGGGCTTTTAATGGGCCTTGATTAATTAATCATGTTAATTAATCTAATTGTAATATCCGGCCCAACAATTGGGCTTGTACATTAATTCTAACACATCACTCTCAATCGAACCATCACCCACACCGAACAAAAATTGATCAAACACCCACTGCACAACATCAACCAAATCCACAACCCAAACTCAAGAAAAACCCAGAAACAGACCAACCTAGTTGCTTACCTCAACATTCGAGCCCATTTCTCCGGATTATCGCCGGAAACCACAACTCTAAATCCGAATTCAAGCCTCGATTTTTGCATCCAATCAGCACCAAACTGTGCCCTTTTTTCTACCATCTCCTCCTCCTTGTCACCGCCACGCGATGGCGGTGATACCGCCGTGGTATCGTCGAAAGTTGGCGCCGGCAGTGCACCACCGGACCGCTCCCTGCTCGCTCGAACTCTCTCTCCTTTCTCTGCCTCATGATAATGAGGAGCGAGAAATGATTTTGTTTTTAATATTTTGATTTTTGAAAATTATTCTTTAGTCCCAAGTTTTAAAAATCAGCTATTTTTGTCCTTTTGTTTTAAATCAATTATTTCAATCCCTACAACTTAATATCTATTTCGAGCTTCAACCCATTTTTGAAAATTTACATTTTGGTCCCTCAAGTTTAAAAGTATTCATTTTAGTCCCCCAACTTTCAAATCATCAATTTCAGTACCTACAATTTAATTTATCATTTTTAAACTATAAATTTCAAAAGACTAATTTAACTTATTTTTCTATTTGGTTAGACGAGGCTTACGGAGATTTAAAACATTGAAGTCATTCCCGCTCGAGTTTGCACTCGTTAAGTTTAAGGTAGACTCGCCCCTATTAATTTATTTAATTTATGATTGTTTGTGAATGTGTATGTTATGTGATTTATGTGAAATTTATTTCATGAAATGAGACGATAATATATTTCTTATGAAATATTTATGTTGTTATACTTGTCATAACTTATTTGCTTTTATGAATTAGAAAGAAGAGAATATCTTGCAAGATAAATGATAATGTTATGCATAACTTATGTGACTTAAGTGCACGAGACGAGACTACCCACACCCGATGATTTTAAAGAGCCTATGATTTTTCAAAGAGAAGCCATGTACTTTAATGCACGAGAAGAGACAACCCACACCCTATGATTTCTAAAGAGCCTGCGTTTATGTGTTCAATTATAATATAGATTAATTAATTGGTGATGAATCTACAGAGTATTTCTATGAAATGCTCATTTCTGTTTTAACAATATTTGTAGATTTTGGAGAGGATGACATGTGATTGACGATTGTGGCAATAGTCATTAAATAATCGAAAATCTTATTTTGATGATCTGCGTTTCTAAACTTTGGATATTTTTGAGATTTTCAATTATTTGAGATATTATGGCATTGCTAAATGTTTTGTATTATTAATGGCTCGATTCATTATTTTGAATTATTTCATAAATGTTCTCAAATTTTATCGACCATTATAGTTTATTTAATGTTGCCAAAAATGAATTTTCAGCTATTTCTTCCGCTAAAATATTATTTTAAAGTTTAGACCAGACGATGACGTGGTGAACAGGGTATTTAGAACTTGGGGCGCTACAACAGCTAATGGAAAACTTATTTGGTTATTCATTTATTCAGCTTTCCTACATAGTATAGTTTGACCATTATGTGTTATGTATAACCCTTCACGTTTTATATTATAATCTTCCAATCCATTTAGGAAACTCATTCCTAACATTATATGAGGATTTACCATACTATTATCTATATGACATGGTACTAGGAGATTTATTCCTCCTATTTTTATTGGTACTTTAACTTCAAGTTCAGTAATATGTAATTGTCCATCAAAATTTATATATCTATTAATCATTTATTCCTATTTGAAGCTATATGACATTCATTAGCTCCTGTATCAATTAATATATTTGATCCTTTTACATGTTCTTTTCCATTGAAATATTCACCTTCTATTTTCATATTTCTAGCATTTCTATGATGTTTTATTTTCTTTGTATTACTAGTTCTCCTAATTGTTTTCTATTGGGTAAACTTATTGACATTCTAATTAATCTGCCATCTTGAAATATTATGTTATTATTAGGGTATTCTTCTTCCCTTAATTCTATAATTTCTGGTTTATTTTTTGTTATAGTAAGTTCATAGTTTTTTGGGCCTAAACTTATTTGCTTGTCTGGTTCTACATCTCTATCAATATCTTTGCATTCTTTATGAATTATAATATATGATTTTTTAGAATAAATGTTTCAATAATTAGAATTAGTAAATGTGTAAATGCTCTATATTCTATAGTCATAATTTTATCTCCTGGTTCCATTATATCATTTTTATGTAATTTGAAATGTAGTCCTAAAACTTTATTAAAGTTTCTATCTTTCAATGATATGCAATATTTTGGGTAACATGTAAATATTAGTTTCTTATATGCTAGATTCCCTTCTTCTGTTCCTAGATGACTGTCTTTTAAATTTATTATTCTTCCATTATGTAGACTTAGAGTCAAAGGCAAATCTAATACTTCTCTAAACAAGGATTTAAATATTATTTGGATACCTGCTAAATAAACATATTGGATCTTTTCACTTTGTTTTTTTATTGATCTTTGTTAATAATTCTTTAACCGTATTTTTTGTTAAAAGATTTAATTTATGTGTTCCTTGAGTAGTTCTAACATCTATTGCTTTTTCAATTTTATAATATTCATTTATTGCTACTCTTTCTCTTCTCCATATTCTAATATTTCCCATTTTCCTATCTTCAAAACTAAAGATAATTTTTGTATTTTTCTGAACTTATTATTATCAAAAGTTACTTTTAATTCATAACCTTTTATTCCTTCATATTCTTGTATGTCTGTGCTTTTTTTTTTTTTTTTATTTCTTCTATTTTTCTATTCTGATTCTTATTCATTGCTTTCTGAATCTGTTTCACTTATATAGACTTCTTGATCATAATATTTTTCAATGTCATTTATTTCACTTAGTTCACTTTCTATTTCTAGATATTCTTTTTGTAATATTTTAACTTTATTTTTTTTACAATCGGGGCTTATATGCCCTATTTCTCTACAATTTCAACATTTGCATTAACTTTTGTATTTCTTATAAGTTTTATTTTTCTGTTTTTTATTTGAATTATATCTTCTTTTGTAATATCTTCTTTTAGGTTTTATATATCTTTTCCTAAAGTTTCTAAATTTTTTTAACTTTCTATTTTTATATTTTCTTTTAATATTTTTTTCTTCTTTCAGTGTTACATCCCCATTAGGTAGGTTTTTCCATATCTTCACAACATATTCTAGTTAGTTTTCCTGATTTCTTTAATAATTGTCTTTGTTGACATATATATGCTAATCTTTCAAATAGAAATTTTATCCTTGATCCTAGTGTTCTAGGTATTCCAGGGTTATATTTGATAAATTTTTCAAAATCTATTTTAAAGTATATTCCCCATGAACCTAGTAATTTATTGTAATGCATATCTCTGTATACTTCTTGATTTTCATTACTATAGAATTGGACATAATAGTATTCTTTGAATCCCACAAGTGTATTCTTTGATTTTACACATATCACATATTGTTAAATTTATTAATTTCATTCTTGCATTATCTTTTTCTCCAATAGATTCTGTTTTAGCATTACTTATCCAATTTTCCCATAAAAATCCATCCGCAATATAATCTACTAACTTTTCTATACCTTTTCTAACTGATTTTATCAGTTCTGTTTGTACATTTCTTCTTATTAATGCTTTCGTATCACTACTTATTCCTTTCCACCAATTTCTAACATGTCCTTCAAAAGATGATGTTAGAAAATCTATCATTCTTTCAGTATTTTCCCATGTATCATCTTTATTGTATAAAAAGAACAATATCATTGAATTTGCCCAAGTTAATAAGACTTTTTTAGTATCTATTTTACAATCCAAATCTAGTTTTGTTCCTCCATGATTAATAGGTTTATCATAAATATTATTTGGTTCAAATCTATCTTTATAATTATTCCCTTTAGGTGGTTGTCTATCTCTGATTCTATCATAATATTGTTGGTGTAATTTGTTATATAAATGTGCATAACTTTCATCTGAATCTGGTAATTCTTGTTTGGAAGTTCCTTTTGGAGTTGGGCTAGGTACTCCTCCAGTATTCATTAAGACTTGGTATTCATTAAGATTTTCTAGGCTTAATTGGTCAAAATTTTCTATAAGCAAATCTAATTCTTCATTTATTTTTATCTTGTTCTTGTTCAGTTTTTTCTTCAGCTTTTAGTTTCCCTAAAGTTTTTTCTATGGATTTTTGTAATTCTAATTCTTCTTGTAGTATTTTTGGCAATATGAGTTTTCTAAATTCATCATCATACTTCCTGCTTCTATTATAATTTTTTCTTGCTAAAAGTGTTTCTTTCCTATTCTATGTATTTCTTTTTCTAGCTATGAGTTTTTTTGTCTATTTTCTTATCTTTGTTTTTATTATTTTCTTTGAATTCTCTAATTTCTAGTTTTAGTATATTTATATCATTTCTTACTTCTTTTAATTCATTTTTTACTTCTTGAACATCACTTATTAATGATTTTATTAATATCTTCAGATCTTCAATTCACTTATTAACATTTTATACTCTTGGTTTTGTAGTTTTGGCTTTTTGTACCTTAAATAATTTGTCATACATATCATCTATTTTCATTTCTAATTTTTTTTATTTTTTCTTCTGTTGATATTCTTCTTTTATTATTATTTTTTCTTATTTTCTCATTTAACTTATCTATTGTTTCTATGATTATTTCCATTTTATCTTGATTAATTAATTATCCTGACTTTCTTTGAAATTCTTTTAAAATCTCTTCATCTATATTTTTAACTTCTTGATTATTGTCCAATTTTACTTATTTTAAAGAAGTAAATAAATGAAAAAAATAAAATTTTGGGATATAAATTGTCATTTAGGGTAAAATTTATTAAAGATTCAATTTTATTTGTTTAACTCTAAATTAACTTTAATTGCTAAAAATTTCATTTATTTAATTGCAGGGAGAGATTGGATAATATCTCAAATTGAATTTGAATTTCTTCTCAAAATTCTCTAACCTAATTCGACTGAAGAAATCAAGAATGGCGCATATTTTTGGCCCAATTTCCCAGCCCAAAAATCATATAACCCAGCTGCCTCCATTCCCTCACGTAACAACTCTCCTTCTTCCACAGCCGCAACCCATACTCTCTGTCTTTGTCTCACAGATTCAACTCCAAATTCTTGTCTTTCACTTCTCCTTCTTTCAACCTAAAGCCACAAGTCCTCTCCCTCTTCCTTCTTCCAGCCTTTTCTCCCACCATCTCTCTTTTTCGCTGTCTTCTCTCAATCCTTCCCTCTCAGCCGCCTACTTCACGCACTCTCCTGTCTTCAGCATCTCTCTGCCAACCACTTCGTCACCTTCAACCTTCAGCCGACAACCAGCAGCTCTCTCTGTCGGCTCACTCCTCACACACGCAACCAACCACTCTCTGCCTCGTCTCTAACTTCCCAGCATCCGCAACCTTGAACCTTCTTCCAGCCATCTTCCCTCACAACACCAGCAGACGCAACCCATTCTCTGTATTCTCTCACGCAGCCCCTGTCTTCTCTCTTCTCACACATCAACCTCTGTCTTCTCTCAATAAAACCAGCCGCAGCTCTCCTCTGTCTTGGCCTGTCAACCCACAGCCGGTGCTGTCTCTGTAAAACAAAAAGAATCAACAGCAAGCCACTCATCAGCTCTCCTTCACCTTCACTCTCGTTCCCACACAATCCAACAGTCCACCACCTTCGGCTGCTGCACCATCTCAGGAACCAGCCACAGCTCTGGTTTTCTCCTTGCTCTCGGCCAGCAGACCAGACGCACAGCAACCTCTCGTAGCAGCCAATCTCACGTAGCAGCCAGTCCTCAGTTTGGGTGACTTGTTCCATTTTTTTATTATTGCTCTTTTACTTAGAATTTTTTATTGTTTTAATTGTTAAGTTCTATAAATTCAGATTATTGTTTCGAATTTGAATTTCGTTTGATTAATGGTTAGTGTTTATTTGAATTTTATTTCGGTTAATTTAATGATGTCCGGCTAAGTTATATTTGAGAGGAATTATTCTTAGCTTCAATGGGTGTGTTTTAATTTCTCATGGATGAATTCTTGTTATTAATAAGAGTTTATCAATTGTTTTAATTTTTCAAATTATTTTATTTGGATGAATTTCGTTGATGTGATATGTATTAAATATGCACACAACATGCTCGACTAAATGCCGTAAAATAAATTGATTAATTTTCTTACTCATATGTTTAAATCTTATCGATCTCAAGAAATTCATACTAAATTTATTTGGAAAGCCCAATTGATAGCGGAAGAATAATTCCACCCAGATTTTCCTTTCATTGCAATTTAATTATATTCTTTTTTATTCATTTAAACACAATTGAAATCATAGTTTAAGTTTCGAATTTAGCAAATATTACGATACCAATAAAATCCCTAGGAAGAATGACCCTGGAGTAATGCTAGACTTGAAGAATGACCCCTTTATTATTTTGTTCGACTACTATTCTTGATATTGTTCTTTGTGTATGTCTGTTTGGTTCCGAGATAATACTAAACGATTAGTAAGATCGGAATCCACTAACCAGTTTTTACTTCTTGACAATCAGCAGGTAGTAATGGAAAATAATGCAGATCCAAATGAGACGCCAGTCGTTCGAAGTCTTAGAGATTACATTTTTCCAACGATGGCAAGCACTCCGTCATGCATAGTGATGCCTGCAAATGCAGCGATCTTCAACTTCAAACCGAGAATGATTGATCATCTACCATGCTTCCATGGCATGCCATTAGAGAGTCAATATCACCACATCCAGGAATTCAAAGGGGTTTGTTTTACTTTTCTTGAAAGAAATTGCACTGAGGAAGTTATTCGACTCAAGCTTTTCCCTTTTTCACTAAAGGATAAAGCTAAGTCGTGGCTTAACTCTTTGAGGCCTAGTTCAATTACAAATTGGGCAAATATGCGGAAAGAGTTCATTAAAAAGTTTTTTCCACCACAAAGAACCACTGCTATTCAAAGACAAATCATGAATATTTCTCAAAAGAATAATGAAAATTTTTACACTAGTTGGGAAAGATTCAAAGATTTGTTGTTATCTTGTCCCCATCATGGTTATGAGCAATGGATGTTAACTAAATTTTTTTATGAAGGGCTCAAACCAGAAATGAGACAATTTGTGCAAACCATGAGTAATGGTGACTTCTTTGCAAAAGACCCGAATGAAGTTTTTACATTTTTTGATGATTTAGCTGAAAATGCTCAATCTTGGGATAACATTGATGAGTTTGATAGGAGTGTTACAATAAAAACTGAATTTCCCAAGATTGCATCTGGAAATGGAATTCATTCACTTAGAACAGAGGATGACATAAATGCCCGATTGGCTGTCATCACTCGAAAACTTGAAAATTTGGAAACTCAAAAAGTGAATGAAGTCAATTCCTCTTCCACTATTTTAGAAAAATGTTCAATTTGTGATGATGTACAACATTTAACCTCTGATTGTCCTGCACTTCCCCAACTAAAAGAGATGCATTTTGATCAATATGTTGCTGTCAATATGATTTCCAAACCTTATTCTAACCCATATTCGAGTACTTATAATCCAAGTTGGAGAAATCATCCAAATTTCAATTGGAGGAATGATCAAGGAGGAAGCAATAATGTTGGCAACAATGCTGGACCTTCACAACCAACACCTTATATGCCACCGCAGAAGAGAAGTCTGGAAGACCAAATCCAACAATTCATGCAAAGCCAAGCTGCCATCAACAATCAAAACTCTCAGGCCATTAATGACATCCAATCTCAGCTAACAAAGCTGACTACTCAGGAAAGTGCATCAGAAAAAGGTAAGTTCCCAGCTCAACCAATGCCTAATCCTCAAATTTAATACAATGGGGGCGATGAGTCCAATCTAAGACATGTGAAAGCAGTAACTACCTTAAGAAGTGGTAAGCAAATCCAAGTTCTTGAACCTAAAGAGAACTTGGTGGGTAAGCAAGCTGAACCTCCCGTTGATGATATTGTGTTAAAATCTCTATCTGATGTTCAAGAACCACCTAAGCCAATAGTAGGTGCACCCCCTGCCCCTTTTCCTCAAAGATTACAACCTGGTAATAAGACCAAAAATCAAACGGAAATTCATGAGATTTTTAAGTAAGTTAGGGTAAATATTCCTCTGTTAGATGCAATTCAACAAGTGCCTATGCTAAATTTCTTAAAGATTTGTGTACAGTGAAAAGGAAGCTAGCTGTTAAGAACAAGGCCTTTTTAACTGAACAAGTGAGTTCTATCATACAGTGTCAAACCCCTCAAAAATTTAAAGATTCTGGTTCTCCAACCATTGCTTGTATGATAGGAACCACTCGTATTGGTCATTCCTTGCTAAATTTAGGTTCAAGTGTAAATCTTTTGCCCTTTAGTGTGTATACACAACTTGGTCTAGGTGAACTTAAGCCTACCCCCATGATTTTACAATTAGCAGATAGGTCTGTTAAGATGCCTAGAGGGATAATTGAGGATGTTTTGGTTCAAGTCGATAAATTCTATTATCCAGTTGATTTTGTTGTTATTGATGTTCAAAGTACACCTAAAACTTCTCCTCAAATCCCTGTTATTCTTGGTAGACCATTTCTTGCAACTTCAAATGCTTTAATAAATTGTAGGAGTGGTATTTTAAAGTTGAATTTTGGCAATATGTCTTTGGAACTTAACATTTTCAATGCTTGTAGGCAACCAAAAGATTTTGATGAAGTGCAGGAAGTTAATATGTTGGAAGAGCTGCTAATTGAGTTAGAAGATCCTGATGAGCAACTTGAGCAGAATCTCGAATTGGACAGCATTCAAGACTCTTTAAAAATTGTAACAACAGCAGCTATAAAAGCTTGGCAGCCAAACATTGAGCCTCTAAATGTTAGCCAGACACTCATGCAAACATCAGTAGAAAAGATGCCAACTCTGGAGCTTAAACCTCTTCCATCGGAACTAAAGTATGCATTCTTGGGACCTAATGAATCATACCCTGTGGTAATCTCTTCTAATCTTACTTGTGATCAGGAAAATATGTTGCTGAAAGTGTTGAATGATCATAGATCTGCAATAGGTTGGACTATAGCAGATATTAAGGGAATTAGTCCTTTAGTGTGCACTCATAGAATTTTTCTAGAAGAAAATGCTAATCCTTCAAGGGAATCTCAAAGAAGGCTAAACCCTAACATGAAAGAGGTTGTTAAAAATGAAGTTTTAAAATTACTTGATGCAGGTATTATTTATCCTATTGCAGACAGCAAGTGGGTAAGTCCTACTCAAGTAGTTCCTAAGAAAACTGGGGTTACCGTTGTCGAAAATGAACAGGGGGAAATGATAACTAAAAGGGTACCCACTAGTTGGAGAATGTGCATAGATTATAGGAAATTGAATTCCATGACCAGAAAAGACCATTTTCCTTTACCATTTTTAGATCAAGTGCTAGAAAGAGTTGCTGGACATTCATTCTATTATTTCTTGCATGGTTTTTCAGGCTATCATCAAATTGAAATAGCATTAGAAGACCAAGAAAAAACTACTTTTACTTGCCCTTTTGGGACGTTTGCTTTTAAAAGAATGCCTTTTGGTCTTTGTAATGCCCCAACAACCTTTCAAATATGCATGCTTAGCATATTTAGTGACATGATAGAAAACTTTTTGGAAGTATTTATGGATGATTTCTCTGTGTATGGTGATTCATTTGATGATTGCCTAACAAATTTGAAAGTTGTTTTATGTAGGTGTGAAGATAAGCAACTTCTCCTTAATTGGGAGAAATGTCATTTCATGGTAACAAGAGGAATTGTTTTAGGTCATATAATTTCTGCTAAAGGCATGGAAGTGGATAGGCAAAAGTAGATTCAATTTCTAGGTTACCTATTCCTTCAACTGTAAAAGATGTTCGATCATTTTTAGGCCATGCAGGTTTTTATAGGAGATTCATAAAAGATTTTAGTGTTATAGCAAAACCTTTGACTACACTTTTGATGCATGATACAAAATTTGTTTGGACTAATGAATGCACTGCAGCTTTTGAACATTTAAAAAAGGCACTCACCACTGCACCCATAGTTAGATCACCTGATTGGTCTCTACCTTTTGAATTAATGTGTGATGCAAGTGACATAGCTGTAGGGGCAGTACTTGGTCAGAGGAAAGGTAAGGAACCTTATGTAATCTACTACGCTAGCAGAACTTTGAATCAAGCTCAATTAAATTACACAACTACTGAAAAAGAGCTGCTAGCTATAGTTTTTGCACTGGAAAAATTTAGAACTTATCTTATTGGGACTCCTGTTACCATCTTGTTACCATCTTTACTGACCACTCTGCCCTTAAATATTTGTTCACAAAGAAAGATGTTAAACCTAGACTCATTCGATGGATTTTGTTATTGCAGGAATTTGACATCACAATTAAGGATAAAAAAGGGGTGGAAAATGTTGTCGCTGATCATTTATCCAGACTAAATTCTGAAAATTCAAAAGTTTCTCACCCTTTGAATGATTCGTTTCCCGATGAACAGTTATTTAGCTTGAACATTGTTCCATGGTTCGCTGACTTGGTTAATTATCTTGTTACAGGTCATATGCCCTCAAATTGGAGTGTCCAAGACAAAATGAGGATGAAAGCTATTGCATGGAACTTCTTCTATGATGATCCATACTTATTCAAATATTGTGCTGATCAAATTATCCGAAGATGTGTTCCTGATGATGAGATGCAACAAATTCTTACTTTCTGTCATTCTCATGCTTGCGGAGGCCATTTCTCTTCGCAGAAAACAGCTGCTAAGGTACTTCAATGTGGTTTTTATTGGCCTAGTTTGTTTAAGGATGCTCATACATTTTGTAAAAATTGTGAAGCATGTCAAAAACTTGGTAGTCTCAGCCATAGGAATATGATGCCATTAGCTCCAATCCTTGTTCTTGAAATTTTTTATTGTTGGGGATTAGATTTTATGGGTCCTTTTCCCCCTTCTTTTGGATACCTTTATATATTGGTTGCTATTGATTATGTGTCAAAATGGGTAGAGGCTATTCCATCTAGAACAAATGACTATAAAGTTGTGCTCAAATTTTTGAAAGAACATATTTTTTCTAGGTTTGGTATGCCTAAGGCCATAATTAGTGATGGAGGAACACATTTTTGTAATAAACCTTTTGAAACCTTATTAAAGAAATATGGCATTAGGAATAAGATTTCCACTCCCTATCACCCTCAAACTAATGGTGAAACTGAACTAGCCAACCGGGAAATTAAAGGCATTTTGACAAAAACAGTTAATCCAAATAGAAAAGATTGGGCTATAAAATTGGATGATGCTTTATGGGCCTATAGGACTGCTTTTAAAACTGTTCTTGGAATGTCTCCTTATAGAATTGTATTTGGAAAACCTTGTCACTTACCGGTTGAAATCGAACATAAAGCTTATTGGGCAATCAAAACACTCAACTTTGACTTAGATCAAGCCGTGAATTTAGGAAATTGAAATTGAATGAGTTAGATGAATTGCGTTTGGAAGCATATGAGAATGCAAAAATTTCAAAAGAGAAAATGAAAGTTTTTCACGATAAGAAAATTTTTAGAAAATCATTTTTTCCTTCTCAAAAAGTATTGCTATATGACTCTAAGCTTCATCTGTTTCCTGGTAAGTTGAGAACTAAATGGATTGGTCCTTACATTGTGCAAACTGTTTATCCTTATGGAGCATTTGAAATCTTGGATCCAAAAACTAGTATTGTTTTTAAAGTTAATGGACAACGTCTGAAACCATTTTTGGAAAATTTTTCTACTGATGTTAATGAACTACCTCTGCTGGACCCTGATTCCAGCGGATGATTTTCTTGGAACTAACTTTTATTATTATGTATATATTTTATTTTCTTTTTGCAGATTTTATTCTTTTCTTCATTTTTTAGCTTTTCATTCTTGAATAATTGCTCATGTGCATTAGCCTCCTCTCAGGTACACTCTTCTCCTTTAGCTTGATTTAATTTTGAGTCGTGCCTATTAATCACTTTTCATTTTTCTTCTCTTTGAGTCATTGAGGACAATGTCTGATTTTAGTTGGGGGGGGGGAGAGTGACTCAAATGTACTTGTTTTGCATTCATTTTTGTGATAATTGAGCATTAAAATTAAGTACATCTTGAGTCTTGAATTATATCTTTGTTATTCTGTAAAGACCTCCCTCCTAAAAAAAATTTTATGCACGAATTTAAGCCTTGTGGTAAGATGGATAGTCAACACATACAACTAGAGCTCTCTCAAGTTTAAGTAATTTTATTTGTTCATCATGAGAGTTGAGTGATTGGTAGTTTTCTTATATTGCCCTTGTTTGATATTGCGACTTCCATTGGGCATCATTACACGGATTGTGGATTGTTGGTGGTTCACACTTAAGAAACGATGAAGGTCAAATGTCAAATAAAAAATTTGATCCTTTGAAGCTAACCTTATCATCTTCTCTTCCCATCACAAATCCCTTCATATCCACAAATTCCTTCATAGCCACAAATCCCTTTCATTTATTTCACAATAAAGATGACATCACATCCAGACATTGTTTCCATAAATACATAACCTTGTTTCTACTTTCAAGTATAAGTGATGATGATTATTTTTGCCCCATATTTGAGAAAAAAATGTTCAGTGCATAAAAAGAAAGAAAAGTGGAGTTAGAAAGTATTTGACAGTCATTAAGACTAGAGGAGAATGTTGAAGAATTATTTGAGAAGATTTCAGTTTAAAAATAAAAAAAATAAAAGAGAGAAAAAAAAAAGTGGAAAGGAAAGGGAGACATATTGAAGAGAAAGTAAAGGATGTGAAGAAGAAAGTAATCTTTAAGTGTGATTAAAAGTGAAAATTATTATCCTTGCTTATATTTTGAAGGTCCTCGATTTCTACCCACTTCTTTTATTTCTTTATCCTTAAAAAAAATTAAAAAAATTAAAAAAATTAAAAAAATAAAAAAATAAATAAAAATGCTACCATTGTGTCTTATAGTTCCATTGGAATTTCTTGTTCTACTATTATCACTGAAATATGCAAACCTCTTCTTCCATCACTCTTTATCAATTCTCTTGAGAACACCATCATTACCTTTACGTTTACATTGACATTGACATTGACATTTTGATCTTAAGTTGGCTTGTGGTAAGAATGGTTGAGTCCCAATGGTTGTGAGTTTTTCATGAGGTCAATATTTGTATTACTGTCATCCACATATATATGGCCTTTGTTTCTGAATGCTTGAGTGATTATTTGAAAAACTCCAAGAGTGACCCTCTAACCAGCAGAAACAAAATACACATACCCGTGAGTATATGGAGTTTATGCTTTGCTTGAGTGAATACTCGACAATGTATGTGTTGGGGTTAGTGGTTTGATGGATCGGCTTAAAACACACACACACAAAATTTTGGGAATGTTTTTATGGATTAATTTAGGATATAAGGCTTGATCTCTTGATTTTGCGAAGTTGATGTGCTCGACTATCTAAACTCATTCTTGACTTTACAATTGAAGTTTTTCATTGAGCTAATCATGTTTTTAATTTTCCTGAATTGCTAGAGACTAGCAAAAAGCTAGTTGGGTAGTGTGATTATTGTCCAATTTTACTTATTTTCAAGAAGTAAATAAATGAAAAAAATACAATTTTGGGATATAAATTGTCATTTAGAGTAAAATTTATTAAAGATTCAATTTTATTTGTTTAACTCTAAATTAACTTTAATTGATAAAAAAATTATTTATTTAATTGCAGGGAGAGATTGGACAATATCTCAAATTGAATTTGAATTTCTTCTCAAAATTCTCTAACCTAATTCGATTGAAGAAATCAAGAATGACGCATATTTTTGGCCCAATTTCCCAGCCCAAAAATCATATAACCCAGCTGCCTCCATTCCCTCACGTAACAACCCTCCTTCTTCCACAGCCGCAACCCATACTCTCTGTCTTTGTCTCACAGATTCAACTCCAAATTCTTGTCTTTCACTTCTCCTTCTTTCAACCTATAGCCGCAAGTCCTCTCCCTCTTCCTTCTTCCAGCCTTTTCTCCCACCATCTCTCTTTTTCGCTGTCTTCTCTCAATCCTTCCCTCTCAGCCGCCTACTTCACGCACTCTCCTGTCTTCAGCATCTCTCTGTCAACCACTTCGTCACCTTCAACCTTCAGCCGACAACCAGCAACTCTCTCTGTCGGCTCACTCCTCACACACGCAACCAACCACTCTCTGCCTCGTCTCTAACTTCCCAGCAGCCGCAACCTTGAACCTTCTTCCAGCCATCTTCCCTCACAACACCAGTAGCCGCAACCCATTCTCTGTATTCTCTCACGCAGCTGCTGTCTTCTCTCTTCTCACACATCAACCTCTGTCTTCTCTCAATAAAACTAGCCGCAGCTCTCCTCTGTCTTGGCCTATCAACCCACAGCCGGTGCTGTCTCTGCAAAACAAAAAGAATTAACAGCAATCCACTCTTCAGCTCTCCTTCACCTTCACTCTCGTTCCCATACAATCCAACAGTCCACCACCTTCGGCTGCTGCAATATCTCAGGAACCACTTCTCCTATCATATCTTTTAATTCTTTAAATTGTATTGTTAGTCTATTTTGAATATTATGTAATTTTTCTTTGATATTCATATCTTGTATATTTAACTGTTCTAATTCTTTAATAGCTAATTTATCTTGTAAATTTATGTTTTTATATGTTTTCCATAAAAAAGGCACTTATCCAATTTAATTGCATATTAAGAAATCTAACTGATTCTCCCAATGAGCTTAATGGTTGAAATATAGTTGTATTATCTCCTTTTATTTGGTTTAATCCTAAAGGAAATCTAATAATTTCTATTACTCGTTTTTCAAATTTTATTTCTAGAAATTCTGTCATTAAATTCTTCCTCTGGTATGCTCAACTTCTAATCTTAGTTCCGTATTATATTCGAAAAATTCTTCAATTGATCTTAGCATTGATTTTCTTTGTTGTATTCTATAATATTTTATGTAGTATTTCATTTCTCCAGTTATATCATATTTTTCCATATTAATTTTTTCTTTGTTATTTAGAATCATAAGTATATCAGGTAAATTGCTTTAGAATTATATTAAAGTATTTTCTTTAACTTTCTAATAATAACACGACGCTGCCATGGTGAATCAAACCTGATGAGTCACACACAAAAGCAAGAATTAACCATTTGAAATTGGATCTTGTACAAGTGGGAGATCGTTGGAAGGGTTAATTGCACAAATTACTGTATTTACATAACAAAAATGATTTTTCCTGCCCAAAACAAAAATTATGAAAAATATTTCACTTTCCCACTGCTTACCAGCTACCACCAACTGCCATCTTCTTCGCCACCGCCCAACACCTCCGCCATAAACTCATCGTCGCCACAACCGAACCACCACCTTAACCACCTGTTCAATCTCGTTTCTACCTCAAAAATTGCATCTGCATAACGGTAGATGTAGGGGTATGTCCAGCCTTCACAAAATCAGTACGGGTTTCCATGGAAACTGGCTTTTCGGATGGAGGAGCCGCACCCCCATAACCAGTTCCAAGAGAGTAAAAGGTCATCAATATTATTAATATTGGTTTCCTGTAAAGGAGTAGTTTGTGTTTCTACTTTATGATGATTATGACATTGCCGTTGTCCACGGGAGCTCCTCACAGCGCTTCCATCTCCCACGTTGATTATCCCTCTTATTTTCATTGGCTTTAGTTACATTTGGGAAATTGGCCAAATAGGAATGGTGGTTTTGAAGATCACTCTGAGTGGAGATTCCTTATGGGGTACTGCGTGTTCAAAAAACATGTCATTTTCGAGAAAATTTTAACATGATAGGAAATTTATGTGAATATACAAATTTTGGATGGATACTTGACTCATTTCCGTTTGGTAAAAGTTATAATTATAACTAGCTTGGTTTGACAATTTGATGGGGGGTGTGAAATTTAACTTCTGGTTGGCAATTATAGTGTAGAGAAAATGTTTGATTTTATGTTTGAGACAGTATCATCAAAATTTGTAAAGTATCATACTGTGATACTTAAAAAAAAATTGAAAAGTATCACAAGTATCATACTTTGATACTAACAGATTTGAGAAGTATCATAAATAACAGAATGTGATACTTCACGAAATTATGACGTATTTTTCAGTTTTTAAGATTTTATTATAAGTAATTTTCAAGTTTTATAAAATTTAAGTACTTCAGTTTAATACCTAAAAGTAGGGTATTTTTGTGGATAGCCATTTTATTTCTTTCATTTATAGTTATTTTTAGATATTTGGCCCAAAATAGTTACAAAATAAGATATGAGCTTTAGTTTATGAAAAGTCCAATTACTGTCAGTGTGGTTGTGTGATATTAAAAATAGGAAAAAGCCAGCCATATATTTGGGATTAAAAGGTGACGAACCGTGAGTGAAAGATAAAATGGTTGTCCACATAAACATCCTACTTTAGGTAGAGATGGACAAAAAAAGGAGAATCGAGAGAACTATACCAGAATCGAAAAAAAAATGAAACCAGCCGTTTCTTTAGGAGAAAAATGAGAAGCAAAACCAAACCAAACCAAATCGAAATTGATAAATGAGAACCAAATACCGATCGGTTCCTATATGAAAACCGACAGCCGATCCGAGAACCGAACAGTCTTAATTTAAAAATTAAGCTCACATGACACTTTTGACACTTTCTGTATTGCTATACATGAGGAAGTGTACAAATTCAGCTTACTTAGATGTATTATGATAGTTGTTGAATTGTTCATATCATGTTGTATCTTACATGAAATTTTGTGCACCAATTTTAGAAGCTTGGATGTCTGGTTTCTGACTCGCATTGTTCAATGCATCTTTTGATGCAATATTTACAAATTAAGGCGATGAATATTGTGTTGATATGCACTGAACTAATTTCAGGAATGATATGTAGTTTGACATGTATGTGACTTTTTCTGGAGGTACATTATTGAATTGTGGTTTGACATTGAAGTCTGATATAAGAGTTCATTAGAAATCATTTTTATCTTCGAAGTATATCTAGTTTCAAATGACCTAAATAATTTTAAGCTATGGTAAATGTGTCTGTATGCCATCATTATCATTTTTTTAGTCAGAATGATTTGGGCATTCCAGCATAAACAGTAGATAGAACAACAGAAAATGAAGACCCTACCTTTCCAGTTACTAGTGAGAATACGCAGAATATTATAACTGTCCTTAGTATCTTTAGAACTAGAATATATTCAATTGAATATTTTACCACGTGGATAGTTTTGTTTGAGAAATTTTGTCTCAACTCTTTTTTTTTTTTGTACACATTTTCATGTTTGCTCAGAGTTGTATATTTTAACAAAAGACCCGAATAAAGAATTGAAAATAACCAAAATCGAATTGAAACTGAAATCATTTGGTTCTTGAGTTTTGAGAATCGGAATCGAACTGAAATTTTTGGTCCGATAACTAAAAAATGAAACTCCCTACTTTTAGGGATCAAATTGAGATTTACTTGATTTTTATAAAATTTGAAAATTACTTATAATAAAATCATTAAAAAAAAATACTTCATAATCATGTAAAGTATCACAATCTAATACTTATGCTACTTCTCAAATATGTTAGTATCACAGTATGATACTTATGATACTTTTCAATTTTTTTTTAGTGACAGTAAAGTATTTTTCAAAATTTCTTTTTTGGCTAATAAAAATTAGTTTTATCATCTAAAATAAGTAATATTTTGTATCCGTTTATAATTATTGTTAGATATTTGGCCAAAAATAGTTACGAAATAAGATATGGGCTTTAGTTTATGAAAAGTCAAATTAGTGTCAGTGTGGCTGTGTGATATTAAAAATAGGAAAAAGGCAGCCAAATAATTGGGATTAAAAGGTGACCAACCCTGAGTGAAAGATAAAATGGTTGTCCACATAAATATCCTACTTTAGGTAGAGATGGAAAAAAAAAGGGGAACCGAGAGAACTGTACCGGAATTGAACCCAAAAAAAACTGAAACCAGTCGTTTCTTTAGGAGAAGAATTAGAAGCAAAACTAAATCGAAATTGAAAAACGAAAACCAAAAACAGATCGGTTCCTATTTGAAAACCGATAGCCGATCCGAGAATTGAACATTCTTAATTTAAAAATTAAGCTTACATGACACTTTTGACACTTTCTGTATTGCTCTACATGACGAAGTGTACAAATCCAGCTTACTTAGATGTATTATGATAATTGTTGAATTGCTCATATCGTGTTGCATCTTACATGAAATTTTGTGCACCAATTTTTGAAGCTTCAATGTCCGGTTTCTCACTTGCATTGGTTCATTGCATCTTTTGATGCAATATTTACAAATTAAGGCTATGAGTATTGTGTTCATATGCATTGAACTAATTTTAGGAATGATATGTAGTTTGACATGTATGTGACTTTTCTGCATTATTGAATCGTGGTTTGACATTGAAGTCTAAGATAAGAGTTCTTTAGAAATCATTATTATCTTCGAAGTATATCTAGTTTCAAATGACATAAATTATTTTAAGCTATGGTAAATGTGTCTGTATGCCATCATTATCATTTTTTTAGTCAGAATAATCCGGGCATTCCAACATAATTAATAGATAGAACAATAGAAATGAAGACCCTACCTTTCTAGTTACTAGTGAAAATACACAGAATTTTATAACTGTCTTTAGTGTCTTTAGAACCAGAATATATTCAATTGACTATTTTACCACATGGATGGTTTTTTTACGAAATTTTTACTCAACCTTTTTTTTTTTTTTTGCACACATTTTCACGTTTACTCAGAGTTGTATTTTTTAACAAAAGAACCGAATAAAGAAGCGAAAATAACCAAAACCGAATTGGAACTGAAATCGTTTGGTTCTTGAGTTTTGAGAATTGGAATTGAACTGAAATTTTTGGTTTGATTCCGGTTTCTTAAATAACTGAACAAAATACTAAAAACCCCAGTCGTACTTTTTGGGATCAAATTGAGATTTACTTGAATTTTATAAAATTTGAAAATTACTTATAATAAAATCATAAAAAAAAAATACTTCATAATCACGTGAAGTATTACAATCTAATACTTATGCTACTTCTCAAATATCACAGTATGATATTTATGATATTTTTCAAATTTTTTTAGTGATAATGAAGTATTTTTCAAAATTTCTTTTTTGAGTTGTAAAAATCAGTTTTGTCATCTAAAATAAGTAATTTGTACAATTATTCCGAAATAAAATCTCATTGTAATTGAAAGAGATAAATCCTCAAAATTAGCCTCTGTTTGATAATTTTTTATTTATTTATAAATAAATAAATTTCTGTTTTCGAGACAAAATATTTAGTTGAAAAGTGGTTTAAAAATCATTTGTAACTAAAAATTAGTTTGAGAAAATATGTTCATAAATTTGTTAAAAGTTTTTGGTTATAAATAAAGAATTTGTTTTTTTCGAGGTAAAATAAATTGTTGAAAAATGATTTGACAATGTGCGTGTTCTTAAAAATGATTAGAAATAAGGTGCTAAACGAGTTTATAAACAAGTTACCAAACACTATAGTTAATAATGTGAATTAATTAAGGGTAGAGGTAGCAAATGGGTCGAGCCGCTTGCCGGCTCGTTGGCTCGGCTCGCGAAAACACGAGTGGAGGGCGGCTCGGCTCGTCAAACTCACAAGCTTGTGGGCGAGCTAATCACCCTCGTTGAATCACGAGCCGAGCCAAGCTCGGCTCATGGTTCAACGACCCGCTCATGTGAACGAGCCGCTCGGCTCGCCGGTTCGTCAAAAACAAAATAAATAAATAAATAAAACATGCAACGTTGCAAGGTGACCAGAACGGTCACAAAATGACCGGCACATATTATTATTTTTTTCCTTACCCTATAAATACTATACTAACACAACTTCATTTCTAAAATTCTACAACTCTCTAAATTACTCTAATTCTTATTTTACACTCTTCCTCTACTACATTTACTCTAGTTTTTACAATTCTACATTACAAATTTACAAACTTATCTACGTATACAAGTCTTTAACTACAAGTTTTAAGTTTGTTTACCAATACTTAGTTACATATTTGATATTTCAATTTCAATATCTCAATTTGTCATTACATCTCTCAATTAAACATATTTCATTTATATTTCAATTTTTCCACACCACATCACATACAAAAGAATGAATCCCAGCAGTCGAAGATTTTTTAATGAATTGTTTGATGGTCCACCTGGATTTTGGGGGCATGATGACTCAACACCACAATCTCACGCTCATTTCGACGATCAATTTATCGGTCTCAACGACATACCAATTCCCGACAATATTGAAGAAGATCCATTAAATCAATAAATCGATTTAGACGATGTTGAAGAAGATCCGGATGTTCAATCTTACAAAATGATCCCGATATTCCCGACGCAAGAGGAAAAAGAAAAGCTAGAAAAGGTAAGATTCTAACTTCAAACTGTTGGTATCACTTTAAATCGTCGCAATGGGAAAAAAATTGAAGGAGAAGATGAATTCAAAGCCGTGTGCAAATATTGTGGACAACAATTGGTATGGACAAAGGGGATTGGTACTGCACACCTCAACCATCACTATCGCAAGTGTCAGACCAAGCACAGGTTCGTTGAATCGAATCAAAGTCAACTACAATTTGGTTCATCGGCCGCTAGTGGTTCTGGAGCGAGATCTACAACACTTTCAAATTGAATGTATTCCAAAGCAGAGAATCGAACTGGGATGATTCAATTCGTTGCGGGGGGCGGAGTTGTCACTAAGCATAGTGGACAACGAACACTTTGTTACATGTATCAAGCGTTATCTTCAACCCAGGTACGTCGGTATTACTCAAAACACTCTGTGTTCTGATACAATACAATATTATCTTAAAACTAAGAAATAATTAATAGTCAATTTAAATACCTATGCTGGTGTTATTTCTTTTACTCGCAATCTTTGGGAATGTATTAACAAAAAAAATTATATTATTGCAACTGCACACTACATTGATCCATTTTGGGTTATCATAAAAAAATTATTGCTTTTAAAATTCTATAATTTCCTCATAACGCAGCCAACATATTTAATGTTATACTTCATATTGTTAGAGAATATGGGTTCGAAAGTAAAATTCGATTCTTTACTTTCGATAATGTTAGTGTAAATAGGCATGTAGTAGATAAATTATGTAGAATTCTTAATCCGTATTTTGGTGATTTCTTATTCCATGTTAGATGTGTATGTCATATTTTAAATTTAATTGTTCAAGATGGCTTGAAACATATTACAGATGAAATGAATGAAATTAGAGATGATGTAGTGTACATAACCATATCACCGAGTAGAAAACAATATTTTGAAAATATGTGTTCAAAATACAATCTAGATTCTAAGAAATTTATCACCGACGTAGACCATAGGTGGAACTCTACATACTTGTTACTTAAATTATGTGAATGTTATGAACACATAATAATGGAATATTATAATAGTAGAACAGTTAAGAAGGACGATGATCATCTATTAATAGAATCGGATTGGGAAGCTGCTTTTAAAGTGAAAAAAAACTTGACAAGTTTTTACGATTCAACCAACATATTATCTGGGGTACATTACCCAACTAGTTCAAGAGTTCTTGAACGTCTTTATATTATTGCAAGAACTTTTTATAGATATAGATATGACTTATTTTTTATTGAAATGATAATTGCTATGGAAATGAAATTTAGAAAGTATTGGGAAGATTTACCCATGTTATATCCCTTCGTATGCATAATGGACCCGTGTTTAAATTTAAAGGGTACGAAAATTCTGTTTCAAAAATCAATAGCTTATTGATTTTGGATAAACCTATCACTTATAATAATTTAGAAAGCACGCTAGTAAACATGTATACTGAATATGCTGCATGGTTAGGAACTAATGTTAGTCATACACAATCTACACCATCACGTGACACTACACTTGGAGACGATGAAGTAGAATTATATATTTTAATGGAAGAAATGAGTCAATCACAAGGAACTTCTTCTTATAGTATGTCTTCTAGTACCAACGGATTAGGTTCACTCCTAATACCTGAAGAATTGAAAATTTATTTTGGACAAGATCTACTTAGAAATGTAGAGTCTACTAATTCTTTAGAATTTGATTTACTTCATTATTGGCGAACAAACGAACGAAAATATCCGATTATTTCCGCCATAGCAAAAGATCTACTAACACCTTCGGTTAGCACGATAGCTTCGGAGTCTGCTTTTAGTGCAAGTAAAAGAGTTTTGTTAGAAGTCAGGAGCCGAGTCAAATAAGATATTTTGGAACTGTTGATGTGTCAAAAATTGGCAAGACGGTGATTTACGCATACAACATAAGTATGCCGAAATTGCATGCAGTCAAGTAAATGATATTTAACTTAAAATTTTTAATTTCAAAACAAAAATTGTACACGTAACAAATTGTTCGTGTACAATTTTAACTCCGCTTACTAGAATATTCAATTATTCAATTAAAACTATTTAGTAGCCGGTCTCAAGCCCGAAAAAAAGAATAAGAGGGTTTTATTTTATTTTAAATTTTAATTTATTTACTTAATTTTATTTTTTGTCTTTTCAAATTATAATTGGATATTTGATTATTTTAACAAGTTTTTGTTGACGTTATAAACTTATAAATTATAATTAATCTTTTCGACTTTCTATTTAATTTACTAATAACTAACAAGTATAACATTATTTTTTTACTTATTAAGTTATTAATAATTTATTTAATACATAACTTATAAGTTATAACTAATTTTATATATATCAATAATATTAATATTCAAGACTTCAAGTATTTTAACTACGGATTGTCGACTTAATCAATGTAATGGGGGATTTTTTTTTAAAAATACGAGCTAGACGAGTCGAGCTCGGCACCGGTCAAACGAGCTCGGCTTAGCTCGTCCATTTGACAAGTCAAGCACACCGAGCCACGAGCCAAGTCGGCTTGGCTCGGCCAGGCCCACTGCCACTTATAATTAAGGGGTCTTATTCGATTAACTCTCTCCACATATTCTGTAATTTGCTTCAATTAACTTTTTTCGCATATTCTGTAGCTTGCTTCTTTTGACGAAGAATTTTAATGGTTGAATCTTTGTTTTATTGTTTTGTTTTTGATCGTAATTGAATCTTTTTTTTTTTCTCATAGTTCACGTTGAGAAATTGTCTTTTAACTTTGAGTGGTCGATTTCGTGCCCGGTTCCTATATGAAATTTGATGCTATATAGTGGAGGGTCAACACTTCCAACCTAATCACTTGTGACAAATGGATTTTCAATTTCAACATTTATATTACCAATTCATCATTCATGTAGCACCATAATCTTCCAATGACGCAATTGTCTTCTACCACAACCACATTTACGATCTCTATTTCTCCACCTAAACTTCAATCCAGTCAACTAAAATCATATATCTGGACCCACAGAAGCATGACATTGTGGTAAAGCTTAGATATTTGATTCTCCAAAATTTATGTTGAAAGTCAGAAATTGACGAATTCAGTACGAGCGAATTTGTTTCAGCATGAATGAACACTACGAGGTAAGAGGAAAAAAAATTATACACCAAAATTAAAAGGTAAAAAAAAATTCCTTGGCTGATCCAATCCGAGCAACCGAATGCCCTCGTCGAGGCCTGGATCCGTCCATGAAGTCAGATGTCTTGTGGAGGCAAAAATTATAGTGTACTTTATCTTACCTCGAAGGGTTCTGTCTGCACGTCGTAAAAGGAGATTCACAGGGAGAAGCACCGTATCGTGAATGTTCTGCCCAAATCTGTAAAGGCTGTGACCACATCTGGATTTATATGAGTGGCAAACCAGGGGGAAGGCTGCAACTCTCAGGATTATTCGGGCATAAATTTGGACACCTGTGTAATAAATAAAAAAATGATAAATTTGATTTGACGATGTTTACTATGTCATTAACATGATAATTTAAGTCTAAGCTATTTTTTTTTTTTAAATTAATTGTTTCTATTTTTTGGTAGCAAATCAAACTTGTACATAAACTAGTAAAATCGTAAATATTATGCAGAGTTTCTTTCACAATAGCTAATGAATCGGAATCAAATCTTTAAAGGTCACTGCGGCAATGATCCCCAACTTTTGATTTTATTTGCAATTTCATCCAACATTTTCCTGTACCTCTTTTACATCCAACCTGAATAACAATATTGTTCTAAAAACCTCGCTTAGGTAATGTCTTGGGGCGATACTTAGGAGAAATGTCTCTACTTAGCACGCTTAAGCAGACTTTATTTTTTTTTTTTTTCTTTCCTCCTTTTAAAAGTCTTTTATTTCAATATATTTGGAGGTTTTAAATGACTTTTATCTTTCCTAAAGTGAAAAATGAGAATAGTATAGAAAATCTAAAACATAGTGGCAAAAGGACCCGGGTCCCATTTAACGTGTTGTCCCGACTGTTAGACAACGACGTACTGTTTCCATTGTACAAATACGAGTCTTTTCAGTATGTTTTGTCCTCACTCGCACGTTCATCGAAAAAAATTTTCAGGAGGTCATCCATCATAGAATTACTTCAAATTAAATACGCTTAACTGTGAAGTTTCTAACGATGGACTTCCAGAAAAAGGTGCACCTTGCTGATACGAGTAGTACCTATTATATCTTTTAAGTTTTCCTGGTCTGGGTGTTACAATCACCCGCGTTGGACTCGCGACATCCTCGTTGTGCTTAAACCATCTAAGGATCTGTTGTCAGGTGTTGGAATTCTAGAGGTGGCTCATACGGGTTCAAAAGGTTGCTCTCACCCTATGGCGTAGCACTTTGTCCCGCATAGCATTTAGTTCTCGATTTCTGGCTGACGGCCGGTTCTGATACCATTTGTAACGACTCGGGTCCCATTTAACGGGCTGTTCCGATCATTAGATAACAACGTACTGTCACACTATACTAACACGAGTCTTTTCAGCATACTTTGTTCTCAATCGCTTGCTCCCCAAGAAAACTTTCCAGGATGTCACCCATCATATAATTGTTCCAAGTCAAGCAAGCTTAACTGTGAAATTTCCAACTATGGACTTTCAGAAAAGAAGGTACACCTTGCTGATACGAGTAGTACCTATTATTTCTTTTAAGCTTTCCTGGACTGGGTGTTACAAAAAGAAAATAGAAAATTTTGAAAATTGAATATTTGATTATTTGTAGGAATTATTAAGTAAATATTCTATCTTTATTTGTGGGAAAAAAAATTAAATAATATCCTAAAATTAACGTATTCGAAACATTAATTTGAAACAAAAATTCACTTCAAATATATTTGAGTTCTTTCCAATTGCAATAGCCGTTCATATTTTAAATTCTTCGTTTCAGTTTTGTCGCACAGTTTATGTGCATCTTTCTTGTCTACTAGCAACTATCCGGCCATCAATTAATAAACCTTTATAATAATGCAGTAATGATGTATGATGCAGGATGGATCGAATAAAACATATTTAATATATTTTAGTCAAGAATGGCAACAATGGATGGATCGAATGGAACCTTTTTTAGCATATTGGACACCTTGTTAACACTTTTTGAGGCTTAATCCTGCTTTCTGTCAAACAAAATGATTTTGGTAGTTGGTGAGATTGGAATCTAATTCCAACTTACAATCGCGAAAGAAAAAGACGCTTAAAATCATAACTTAAAAAGGAGATTAATGCTCGATATTTTACAAAAGTTAGACATTGTAAAGAATGGAAACTTGAGAGGTGGTAAGATTGGCAGGGATTTGATGTTTGGTCACAAAATAAAAGATACAGGTAGGAGTTGGCACATTTTTCAGGAATCGATGGAATCGGACCGGAACCGATTAGAACCGATCGGTCCAGAACCGATTCGGTCAAGGAAAATTCTCGATTTGATACTTGTATTTAAAACTGAACGAGAATCGGTCCTGTTCCCGATTCTTATTAATTGGAATCGACGGTACTTCGGTCCAACTTATTGTCTTCCGTCTTATCTTACGAGTCAGTTAGACCTTTTTTCCTCGTTATCGCTCTCTTACGTAGTTTTTATGCTTGCTTATGTTGATTGATAGCTCAAATTATTATTTTAAATGTGTTAACTCAAATTTATATATACGACATAAAGTATTAGTAAAACTTGGAACAAATATAGTACATGTTTGGTAGGAATTTTAATCTAAATTTTTAATTTGAGTCAAATTCAACATTTAATTTAAACTACATATTTCATGGACCCACAATTTTTCAACCATATATTTAATCAATTTACATAAAATCTACTGAGGGTGATTTTAATCTCCAGCTAAGAGGGACGTAATAACTTGCCAAAATTTTACAAAGGTAGAAATTTTGAGAGGATGACTTTGTATTGACCTTCGGAGATTTTTCAATGGTGTGTTTACAATTGAATAGAAAATAAATATATATATATTTTTTTTCATTTTTTTATACCGTCCAATTATATCATATAAATATAATTGAACGAGGATAAATTAATAAATCATATATAGACGACAATAATCGAAATATGAAAGAATAAACAAATTTGTCTTTAATTTAAGGCACACGTGAGATGAGACGGTAGATGGTTATTTTTTGCCATTTATTATGGCGTTTTGCTTATTTAGTCGGCTTCTGACGTTAATTAAACCTTTTTTACCAAAAGAAATTCAAAACAATGCTAATTCTCCAACAAGCCAAAAGACATTGTCGTTTCATTTGTTTACTAGTTTAGTAAATCAGATTATGTGATGGTTTTTTCTTTCGTTTCTCTGTTTTTTATAATAATTAGTGTCACCATCGAACAAATAGAATGCAATAATAATTTGTTCAAAAGAAAAATTCGAGCTTTTAACTATAAAAACTATACAAAATATTTTTATTCTATCAAAATGAAATTCGTCTCATGTTTAAAATTTTCGAAAATTATGGCAATTCAGTTATTGAAACACGATCCAGGCTTTGCCAAATATTAATGAAACTACAGTAAACAAAATTATAACAAGCTGAACAGAAAGTGAATGGAAAATTTAAGTTAGCGCCTGGAGCTAAGTTCTATGCTCAACACAATTTCCTTAAAGCAATATTCGCTCTTTTGTTTAAGTAATTCAAGTATCTGCCTTTCAGGATACAGCGTGTGAATTGTAGTGTTGTCGTAGTTGAACTGAAAACTATGTCGGAACTAGATCATCAAGTTACTGGAACAACACATAAGTTTTGGACAGAACTGTAGAGAAAGAGAGATTTTGTCTTCTTCTTGTTATCTAGTCTGAGAGAGATAGATCCAAGTCCATCTGAGATTTGCACTCCCTGCGGATGCGTATGATATGAAAGAGTCTCTATGTAACAAATAGTCACACCTTACAAATTGTTAACCATATATAAGTTAGTCCACAATCACTTCATGATGTTGTCATGTTGGATAACTATTTAAGTTTTCCCCACCATGTCACATTTTATGAATTTTTCAATGTAGAACGACACCCTTTATAGGCTCGACTTACTCTCACTTTCTTTTCATTTTCCAATGTAGGATTGCAACCCCTTTTTAAAACTCCTATTCAAATCCCACATCTCTCTTAATATGGGATTAATTTTACATTCACAAGTGAAAATCTCATTGTCAACAAATATATATTTTCTAACAAACTTTTCCGGCAAAGAAAATGAGAAAAAAAAAAGAAACAAGCAATGACATAAGTATAGAGATGTCAATCGGGGTGATTCGGACAAGGTCGGCCCTCCAATATATAAGCCTGGTAACGATTTGCGGGAAAAAAGTCTGCTCGCTGATGGTTTATGGGCTGGTCTGAGTCAGCCCACAAACTTTGAACTACAACCCAGGCCCATCGGGTCGAGCTCACGTGGGTCGCAGTTTGTTCCGATTTAGCCCGTATGAATTAAAACATAAAAAATTTAATATTATTTTAAATTGCTAAATACGAAATGAACGAAATGATACATTCATATTTATACAAAGAAATGTTTACAGAGAATTTAAATTTATATCTTATTTTACATAAATTACTTTTAACTATGCAAAGTTAAATACAACATAAATAAATAACAACTAAATGCATTTCTAATTACTACTATCAAATATTTATATCTTAATCGCAAATAGCTTAATACCTACTTTATTATAATTTATAGTTCAAGTACATCATAACTAAATTGCCGCATACCTAACTATAATTTAATTGTTCAAATTGTTAGATTTTTTAATTTTTTTAATTGTTTTACGGGTCAGCGGGTTAACCGCGGCCTGTGAAGGTGTAACCCGCTGTTCACACCTTCTTGACCAGTGAACCGTCCACTTGGGTCACGAATTGACCCACAGTTTCAAGTCAATCAGGATCGATTTTCACAAATTCGATCGACCCGCTCATCTTGACAACTCTAAATAAGTACAAGGGGATACAAGTGAACTTGACGAAACAAAATGTTTTATAAGTTTCGTAATCCATTTGTTGAACACATGGCTCATATATGGCAAGAGGAGAGACTAATAAAATCACATGAGAACTTGATGAGATTCTTGATTTGATCTTTTTAATAGGGTTCGTTCGATAGCGATGCTTGAATTTGGTTGGAAATAAAATAAATTCAAGGGAATTGAATTCATGAAAATTTATTTTTGTTGATAATTAGAAGTTTAATGTGTTTGATTGATTTAATTTTCTAGGTGGAAAAAAAAAGGAAAAATTCTCAATATTTATTATTTGATTACAATTATTTCCCGTGGAAATTTTAATGAAATTGAGTTTTTTAAATTTAATGAAATTGAGTTTTTTTAGTCGAATTTGTTTAGAAAATTTTCTCTAAAACACATGTCCCAATTTAGAAAAAAAAAAAGAATGAAAAAAATAAAATAAGTATCAAAGCCACTTTCCACACAAGGTGGAAAACAAATTCCCATCTAATAGGATAGAATTGATTTTTCATGAAAATGTGAAAAATGACATCGTGGGCCTACAAGTTAGAAAATATTTTTCATGTCAAATTTGACCAATCAAACACCACAAAGATGAAAAATAGCATGAATAGTGAATTTTTCATGAAAAATATTGACCTATCAAACAGACCCTTATTTACATTAAGGGCAAATTAGACTCATTCATACATTTAATTTTAGAATTTTTAAAATCGGGTAATTCTAGATTATTTTATTATATCAGTTAAATATAAAACAAACTCTAATAAATCTTCTATTTCCTTTCTTCTGTCTTTCTCTATCCCTTTTAATTTCTTTGCTCCCTCAAGCCGCTCTTGTTACATGCTGCTAACACTCCCTTGGGCCATTACTTTTGATGAAATTGACAAAACTCTTGAAGAGAAAATGAGAGGAATTACTATTGCCACTGTGCACGTGAAACATGAGACTGCAAAAAGGCATTATGCTCATGATGATTGCCCTAGACATGCCAATTATGTTAAAAACATGATTACAGGTGCTTCGATGGGGGTATTCTAGTTGTTTCTGCCCCTGAAGGGATGATGCCAGTGCGGGTGCGCGGTTAGCAGTGGCGGTGTGTATGTGTTGTGGTGGCGACAATGTGTTGAATGAGGTTGTGACGACTGTTGTGATATCTGGTTGGCGGTGATCACGTGATTTTGACGACAGTGATAGGTTTCTAGTTGAGTTGGTATGGTGGTGGTGGTTTTTTTGGCGTCGATCAGAGTAGTGATCGTGACTAATGGCTTCCCTGCATCTATTTTTCTCCGTTGTGGTGGTGATATTGAGACAGTAATTAAAATTATTATTGTAACTAATTACAAATTGAATGAAGTTACAATTGTAATTAATTGTAAATTTAAACAAAGTTACAATTATAATTCCAACGATGTTCCGATGACGATAATTGTGGCAATGGTTGATTACAAATTATACTAATGTAATTAATTACAGATGACGAATTACATTAATATTTTATTAATTCATAAGTTACAATTGTAATTAAATACAAAATTGAAATAAAGTTACAATTGTAGCTAATTACAAAACCTGATTCTGACAATAAATTAAAAAAAAATCGATTCTGAAAATTATTTTGATACTTGTGTAATTAATTACAAATTTCCTGATAAAAAAAAATTTCAAACCTAAATGTGTTTAATTGTGAACTTAACCCTAAGAAGAAAAACTAGGAACTAAGTTTCTAGTTCATTATTAATTTCAATTAAGTTGTAAGTAAATTTCAATTAATTTTAGTTCATTCAAATCAACAAACGCGGCTGAAACACAAAATCTAATAACTGGACAAAAAAGGAAAACAAGAAATTTAATGTGGCGCAGGTAACTACTGACAACCACATGAGAAGAAAATTTTGATTGATAAGAAAAATAAATCACTTAATACAATTTTTCTCACCTCTCGAAGTTCCTTACACAAAGAAAGAACAATAATGCATTTTCTTCCTTTTTTTTTTCTTTATATTCACTCCCGGCGCTCCCCCCTTCCCTCCCCAAGGCATACGAATAATATCATGGATGACTATATAACTACTACAAAATTTACTCACTATACCACATTATAAATCCACAACAATTTAAATATATTTTTGATAAAAACACTACAATGATTTTACAAATATAGCCCTAGTGAAACTGAGAATGGAAAATATAGTACACTGTACACCACCACTGTAATACCGCATTTCGATTTACATGCTTTCTTGATTGTCACGTAAAGTTTATATTAATATCATTATAAATGATTTAACTAATATTATGGTTATTATGGTTTTATTTGAATTATTTTGCAGTGGAAGGACTGGATGCCGTCTCGATCAATGTACCAATTAAAAGTTTATAAATTGTTATTTTAACAGTTTACGTGCAATTTTATGTGATTAATTAAATTTATTGCCTAGGTATGCTAAATTCTATTTTTATTTTGTTAAATTGAAGTTGGGAAAAGTTTGGTGACACTTTGGAATTTCATTTGAAAGTTTTGAGCCTAAATTACTAATTTATGAGAGTAGAGGGACTAAATTGCAATTTATCAAAAGTTACACACTAAACCTAACCTAATGACCTCACACTCTCATAACCCTCTCTCTCACGCCGCGTCTCTCTCTCTCTCTCGCGATTTCTCACTCTCTGTCTCGGACTCTCCGTGTCTCTCGGCTTCTCCCTCCCTTCGACCGCCGACCGCCACTCTCACCGGCGGTAAGTCCCCTCCCCTCTTCCCCCTTCTCCCTTTTCTCCTCACGCACGCACACACACCCATGAACCGCACACACGCACTCGGTTTCACACGGGATTTCACACACACACGCCCATAATTCGATACACACATGTATATATGTATAAATTCTATATAAATAATGTATGTATACACTTTATATGCATAAATTCAGATATTTCAGTTAATTTCAGATTTTGATTTTGTGTAATTTCGAGTTAACCATGAATTTGGGGAATTAATGATGTTAGGTATATGAATGTATATATTATTATGTATGTATTCATATTATGTATGTGAGAATTCCAGATTTTTAAATTTGCTAGCTGAAAATGCAATCCTTATGTATTAATTTTAAATCTGGGAATTTTATGATGATGATTGATACCTATAAATATAGATATCGAATGTATGTAAATTTCAGACGGTAAATGATAATGGAAATTAATTGACTTTCTATGGTTCACTGTTGATTTTAATGGAAGTTTTCAAATTTGGGGATTTCAAATTATCAGGTTGTTTAAACTGAATTTTATGTACATTCTTATTATAATTGTCATTTTCAGATTTATGAGTAAGTAGCACGGCAATTGAAATTGTTCATGTGACAATTAAGTTTTGATAATATTGAGTAATTTTGATGTTTGAATGATTTGATAAGTAAGATTTCAAATTTTGTCCTTTAACTGAATGTACTACTTCGAATATGATATTATACGTGGCGTTAAATGTGTTTGTTATATTATGAGTTACACGAAAGTCTCGACCTTATTTAAGAGTGTTAAACGTGGTTTTTCATTTAAAATCATATTTTGTTAATGAATGGAAATTAATTAGGAGAAACGGTACATTGACATCGCGGGCAACCAAGACTTCCACCTGCATATTAAGCAAAGTAACTACGGAGAATTTCAGGTAAGTAAACTTCCCCTATTTTCATCAAAGTCGAATGTAAATGTGAAAGTTATGTGTAAATGACTGTCGTGCAACTTACTTGCTTTGATGAATTGCACTTACTTTATGAAAGCATATGTTATTGAGAAGAATGTTAAAGCATGCACGTTATTATGTCATTGCATCATTAAGCATGCACTGGCATCGAAATGGGAAAGTCAAATGTTTTAATGAAAGGAATGTGTCAAAGTGAAATTTTTGTCAAAAGTTATGTATCCCAAGTTTTTTTTGAATGAATGGGTGTACTTCGTTCATGAAAGTTGCGAGTGGGAAATGGGGCGCGGGGGACCGGCGTACCCGAATTAAGTCGCTATGCGACGGAATGTTAAATCGCTTTGCGGTGGGAAAGTGAATGTTAAACCGCTTTGTGGTGGGAAAGTGAATGTTAAACCGCTTTGCGGTGGAAATGTGCATGTTAATCTGGTTCCAAATAAATAATAGCCTACTGTATTCTGATTGACTAGAAGTTACACCAAGTGAGCTCACGATGGAAAGGAAGTGAAAGTTTGGAAATGAAGTGAAAGTTTTGAATTGAAATGAAAGTTTGAAAGTTTTGGAAAGTAAAGTAAATGGGGATACATATATGAAATTTTTAAAGCATTCATGTCATAAGCATGCATTCATGCATACAGTTTACTTACTGAGCTTCAGCTCACCCCAATCCCTCCCCATTTTTCAGGTGATGAAAGTTAGATGATCAGAGGAGAACACTTGGCGGCTGACTCCGACAGTACCCGTTGTCGGCTTAATTAATAAAGTTTAAATTCATTTGAGTTATCATTTAAATTTATTTCTTCATTCATTATTATTGATAATGGTTTGGTTGAAGTTATTTTGATTAAATATGGAACGTATTAGAGGTTAAATTACCTTTATTTCAATGGTCAATGTTTGATGATGTTTTGAAAAAATCTTATGATTGAGGAGTTTGATAAATGTATGAATTGGTTTTGGAGATGATGAATGTGATTGAGATGTGATGGATGTTTTAAATTTTAAAATGGTTTTTGATGTCCCTCTACAGGTTGGCTATGTTCAATTTATAGAGGAGACTCTGCCGAAATTCTTCTAAAATTTTATAATAGATAAATGAATATTTTAATTGTGCAAACGTTTTAAATTCCGCATTTTAACGTTTAAACGATTTATTTCCGCATTAAAAGAAAAAGGGAAGTTAACACCTAGGTTTAAGATTCTTGAACTTGGGGTGTTACAACCACTTTCATTGGTTCATGCCCTTTCTCCTTCCTTCTTTGCCACAATTCTTGTTCTTAATCAACATCCTTAAGTGCCCAGCCACCATTACTTACTCATGTTACACCCGTGTAGTGCACGATCATTTGTTACTTACATATATCAAATTTATATTTTAACATATAAAATAAATATATAATTAAAAATGAGAAAGGAATGAAGATAATTAATTAAAAAGGTACATTACACATATCTTAATTTTTTTTAAATTTTTTTATGGTTCGTATGTTTATCGTTCCAGAAATTTCTTTAAATATTGTAATTTGAATTGATTTAAAACTTAAAATGAGAAAGAAAAATTACATTTAAATAGAATTTGTAATAAGTAGAAAAAATATATATATCTGTAATACACACTCAGAATTTTATTAAAACGAAAAGAAAAAGAAATGGAAAAATAGATTGATGAACGTTCTTATTTTATCTTATTTCATTTTCTATTTTTAAATAAAAATATTTATGTGATATTGACAAATTTTTATTTTATTTTTAGTTTTAAAAATTAAAAAAAAAAATTGTAATTGATTTTTAAGAGGGTAAGACGAATCAAGAAATTTCTAAACCTGAAAATGCAGCAATTTAAAATCCACCGATTTTTCAAAGAACCCTAAGGCTCAGATACCACTGTAAGGATTATAGACTCAGAATCAAACAACAAAGAACAAGAACAAGAGTTAACCATAAAGAATCAAACAACTTTATTCAAAAAACTGTAAATATTACAGAAACAGAATTCAAACCCAAAAATCATACAAAACTTCCAGAAAACACTGAATTCGTACAAAGAACCACAAAGAAAAATTGAGTTACAGAATACTCTGTCAAACTCAAAGAAAAACGTATACTGATTATCACAAAATCAGTATCAACCACTACCACAAAGAAACTACAAACAATATCTAAGATTTCTGGAAGAAATATGAAGATAACTCAAAGTTCAGACGAGGCGATACAAAATCGCCTTTCAGAGAGAGTAAGGGTTAGGGTTTGAAGTGAGAGGAAGAGTCTGGAATACGTCTGGCAATCAGAGCGTCTCCTGATCCTTTTTATCACAAGTGGACGGCCCATAATGCTCCAACTGATCTAACAGCTTAAAATGTGGCGGTGGTGATAAATGGATCATAACATGGTACAGAATTGGGCTCAAACCGGAATTAAAGATTGGGCTGCTCAACTGGACAGATGACTTGGGCTTAAAATTCCGGTCCATTTCCTTTTAGCAGATCAATTGCCCAAACAAAAACTAATGTCGAAAACTTATATAATTACAATTTAGGTTAATATCTTTATTGTATTAGTGTTAATTCTTTTTCTTATTAAGTATCCGTTTGATAAATAAAATAAACTGATTTATAAAGAAATTTATGAACTACACAATTTTGCAAATCATTTTTTAACCACACATATTTTATCTCTTCAATTGTAACCACCACGTTTTACTTTAAAATTATAAATAAACATATTATAAATCAAATAATGTATGATATTATATTTCTTTTTAACTTGTATTGCGTATAAAGAAAATACTCCTAATCTTGTTTGATCATTTTTTTTCTTTTATTGCCAGAAAAGAATACTTCATTCTATAAATTTTTTGTCAAACCCAAGAATGTTATTGATTTGACACTATCAGCTATTTCAAAGAATTAAAGTCAATCTTAGACCAAGGGAGAAGCTCAATTCAACCAACGTGTTCACTGCAATCAACTATTTTCTAAATGGACAAGTGACTATTAGTGATATTTCTTAGATAATTAAGATCCAGTGGACCAAACTTCAGGTCCCATATTTCAACGTCTAGTTCAATAGTTCGGAAAGGTATTGCTGCTTATGAGGCTCTTTGGTCCAAAAAAAATTTTTGCTAAAAATTTTTAAACTCAATTTCAACTATTCATCTTTAATCAAGAACACAATCTTTTACTTTTCAAATCAATTTAAATCACACATTCATAAAAAAACACAAAAAAAATCACAAAAAATAAAAACTTTCCATAGACCAAACGGGCTCTATAACTCAACTAAAGAGACTACAATTTTAAAAACTAAAATAATCCAGAAGCTCGTATTTTCTTAAAAAAATAGAATTCAAATCATAATATCTTTGATAAACCACATGAGTTGACCTAAGAAAAAGACAAAAAATACCTCAAACAATATCAAATGTAAGTCATGAAATGCAACAAATTATTTAAAATTAGTTATTCTTGCATTTTTTAAAGCAAAATTACTAATGAATTTTTTGTAATCAATATTTTCTAGCAAATCATATTCAATGGATATCAATACAAGTCCATGCAATCTTTCTTGTGACATGATTAATAGTAAGTAAGATTTCAATAGCTTCAATAATTTGAAAACTTCTTTAAGGATGCAACTATAATATGTATTGTCAATAAAACTTTATAAATAATAAATGCATTTGAAAAACTGTCCAACCTTCTCAAATAAGCCATATGTCAAGGGCTATAAATAATTTCAGGCAGATTATTAACATAATTTCTAGAGAAATAGTGCATCATAATCAATGAATGAATGATTAATTGATTATCAAAATAGAATCTAACTATACATCTATAATAATAGGATAACCGTCACCATTTTACGTATACATTTTTTTGCCCATTTTCACCTGCTATTTTAGTAATTTTCTTAATTTTAACAATTTATTTTAATTCATGAATTAAGAGAGTTTAATTAATGCATGTAATGAATGATTTATGAATTTGTGAAAAAGAAAATATCTATAAAAAGTAAAACTATAGATTATTTTTATTCTTTTGATAATTATTGCATTACTTTGAAGTTGAAAAATATGCAATATAGATGTCAAATTCAAGATCTTACCAAAAAGTTTAATACAAACTAATAAATGAGAGAAAACTCTAAACATATGCTTTATAAAACCGTCTCAAATATTAAAGATAAAAGTTTTACTTATACTTTTTACTTTTCCCAACATCCATTAATCTTTTAATTTATCTCATTTAAGTCCTAAAATGATATCTATAATCTCTTACCTAAATTCAATTTGACCTAAATGATTAATTTCGAATCTTTTTCTGATCAAATTGAAAGAAATAATAGATATCTAATATTTCTAAATAAATTCAAATAAATAATTTAATTTTATACAACTTTAGGTTTTGATAAACTCATTTGCTCAATTTGTAAAATAAAAGGTGTTAGCAAAATCATTATATTTAAAAATAAAAAATAGAATATGGTCAATATGTTTATTTAACATTCACAAAAATAGTATGTGCAATTGTGAAAAATGAGTTTTAAAGAATGTGTGATTGAGAATGAACATTAAAAAATTATTTTTGAAGAATCAATTTTATACGAATAAGTGATAAAGTCTTATATTTTGTGGGTTAAGCCCCCATTTATAAATTGAGATGTATAGATAATTTTTTTCGTATATAAAGTTAATTATATTTGTAATATTCATTCAATAAAATTTAATTAAAATTTGTATTTCATATTGTTTTTTTGTTACATTCATTTAAATATAGGACTGTATATAAGTTTGTCAAGTTTAAGTTTAACAAATTATAGCATTTAATTTAAGTTTGAGCAATTTTTTATTTTTTAAAATGTTTGGTAAATTTTGGTTGTAATGTATTTGGTTTTTTACACGTAATGAAATGAAATATTTGTTTAATACATTTAAATATCAATTATTGCATTAAGATAATTAGTAAAAAAAATTATAGCGCTATTCGGGGAGTCGATAAATTAATTTCGTAAATGTCTATTAGCTTTCTGATTTCATTTTACGATTTGAAAATTGTTGTCCCCAAGGCACATCTCCCAGCGGTAAAGGAGTTGGCCAATAACGTGCCCAGCGCAGTCGTGTGCAGGGTTCGAATCCTGACGGCTGAATTTACGGCTCAATAATGGATTCATTCACTTTGGAAAGCGGGGTTACCTTACTCCGCAAGGTGTTACTGAGTGTCATCCACCCTGGCTCTGGGATGCATAACCTGCGATTTACCTCTCAAGCCAATGGCCCAGGACATGGTCGTTTCGAGCCCCCAAGGTGTGGGTTACACAATTTGAAAATTGGTAACATTTCAACTTTTATAAATCAAATAACCGTAAGCTCGACTTCAGTCATCAAATCAAAATTGTAAAATATAAAATAAGGCATATGTTCATATCTTACTTCATCTAAATAAACTAAGAAAAGTAGAGAATGAATAATTAGTTGTTAAAAGAAATATGGAAGTCGCAATTTTATGTTTTACTTTTATGGGTATATTTCATTATATATGAATGCACAATTTATGTCGCCATTGTATTTTTACAACTTATTCAATACATAATTACCAATTAAATCTTTCGTGCATCGAAGGGGTGCGATTACTAGTAATTATAGATGATAGATATTTGTGTCCCAACCATAAAAAAGAAAGATATTTTATAAGTAATATTTAATATTTTTTCATTCAATTTCAAAATATGGCAGGATGCACAACTTTATAAAAATTCAACGAAAGATATTTGATACAATTATACTTGTTATGAACCGCCTCAAGCAATAAAAAGAAATCCCTTTTATAAAATTTAAATATGCGTTAAACAAGTGAATGGGAAAAATTACCGAGAACTTGGAAGAACCTTGAAACTAGAAAATAGTAGAAATTGATTCGAATGATTTGTGTCTTTATTTTTGTTGAAGATAAGAGAATGATGAAGCAGTGAGAATTTTGAACTTTGAAAGTCAAATTAAATTTAGGGTTAAGTTTGGGCTATTTGAAAAATTGGCCAGTGGATCATTGGGCTACTGGCGCAAATTTAACTATTTAAAAGATGATCCAATGGTATAAACTACTTTTGTTTAAAAAAATAATAAAAGCTAAAAATAAAAATTATATAACCTACTACATTTTTTATTTTTGGTGCCTTAAAAATCATGGTGCCCTGTTCGTCGCACTTCTCGCACGGCCTTAGGGCCGCCCCTGAGTAGGTGGTGACTTGTGAAGTTGTCAAGGTAGCCTTTTTACTTAGAAAATCCTTTTATACCTCATAGTAGTTCCAGATGTCAAAACAACGAACCAGCGAGAAATATCGGTATATTGAACTATTGTTGAACTATACAAGGGTCTATCCCTTTTTTATAGGAGGAAAGTATTGCTAACTACCATATATACTTGATTACAAAATATTCGCTATACTACAAATATAATATACAGAATATATGATCCTTCGGGGCTTCTTCTTCTTCTTTCTCCTCCTCCTAACTTGCTTTTTGACTTAAACTTTGGTCTCCAACCACTTGCACTAGTCTTGGGCCTTCTTTCATCGCACCATAGTTGATCTTTGGTGCCGCTGACGTTGTATTTGAGCCATTATCCCTTGTAACTTGATATCTTATTTGTTGTCCTACCTTGATACTCATCATTCCCTCTTTCTTGAAAATGATTTGATCTCATATTAGTACCTTGTTCAATTGCCATATACCTTTTGCTCTTGCTGGCTTGAGAAACAACATATGGACTCTTTCTTTCTTCCTTCGAGTTTCTAGATAATATTATTGTTTGCCTACTCTTTCCATCAATGTTCATCCTATCTTGAGTTGTAAAGGCAAAATTTTGTTCCCGCAACAAAGAAATATCCAAACTTAGGATGGAGTGGTTAGTGTTGTTAAGGGCAAGGAAGGAGTCCTTGTACAATAACCTTTGCGCAAATAAGTTCATTTTGTTGTAATCTCTCTTTTACTCTATAAAATTTCTCTCTTATTTTAGGTTTAAACCTCAACTCTCATTTTTCCACTCTTCTCCACCTCTCATTTTCTGAGGTGGGGACCTCGACTATCTTCTTTTTTCTCTCAAGCTCACTGATCAATTAATTGGTCATCATAGACCAACGTTGGTGTCAAAAGAACAAGAGAATTTTTTTTCCATCCTTCACAAAGTTGTACCTATTTCTAAACCCATCATGCATTACTTCCCTATCATAATATCAAGTCCTCCTCAACAAGATATGCACTGCATGCATAAGAACCACATCACATACCAATTTATCATCGTATCTACCAATAGTAAGGTGTATCCTGACTTGTTTGTTCACCTTGATCTCTCCAGATTCATTCAACCACTACAATTTATAAGACTTAGGAAGTTTTAGTATAGCCGAACCCTACTCCTCAACTAAAGTGGTACTAGCCACATTGGTACAACTCCCATCATCAATAGTTAAACTACATACCTTATTATTTACCAAGCACCTAGTATGAAAATATTTTCTCTTTGTTAATCCATCCCATCCACCTTAATTTGTGTACTAAAGCACGCTTAGTAACAAGAGATTCAGCTACACCATATTGTTTTCCCTCACCAACACTAGCACTCTCTAACTCATACATCCATTCATAAACATCCTCATCTCCAAATATTGCTTCCCTGTTACGCACGAGTATTGTCCTTTTATTTGAACATTGTGAAGCAATGTGCCCAACACTTAAGCATCTAAAACATTTAGGGCATGTTTGGTTCAGATTAAAAATTAGATCTTTATTAAAGTGAAAGTCCACAATCAATCAAAACAATATATTTCATGAATCCTACAACTTCTTAACCACACATCTCATCAACTCTTATCAAAGTTCACTAAAAAATGATTTTACTCTCCATCAAATAGTGGCTTAATATCTCTATTCCTAGGAGGTTAGGAATCAGAACTAGATTTACCTTTTGTTAGTTGGCTCTTCTCTCCCCTTAGGTGGTTTGAGTTTCTCCTTTGGAACAACTTCTTCACTTGTACTATTGCTTTCCAACATTGGTTGCCAAGAAGGATGAAAGCCTAGAGAATGTCTTGTTGTCCCTTTTCTTTTCAACTGTCTCTTCACCTTCATATCCATGTGCATTATGTCCTCCAACTCCACATAATGTTGTAGTTCAATCACATTGGATATATCCCTATGCAACCCACTAATTAATTAATCGCACCATGTGATCGCATAATCAGTGAACTCTATCACGCCTTGCTTCACCTTCTTCTATTATGAATAATTACATCAGTCAAATATTAATTCTAACTTCTTCTCCCACCCAAAATACAATTCGGATAGCTTTTGCCTTAGAAAGAAAGTATTGTCATCTTGATGTTTTCAAGGATCCTATCTGTCAGATCTCTATCCCTATGATCTCTTTTGTACCCCTTCATGCCTATCTCCTTTATCTCTCCTTATTCACGAACTAACCATTGACGATTGATCACTTCCCCCATCACTTTATATTTCCTCCTCAATCCCAAAATTAAACCTAAGATTATAATAATGCTTATCGTGTCTCCTAGCATTATTGATTGCTGGGTATTGTTCCATATACAAGTAAGCAATGTTTACATCATGTGTGACTAACTTACCCCCATACTCCATAAACCTTGCATCCGTATTCTCAAACTGATCTTGCATAGCTGTCAACATGCGAAATTGATTGTTACCCTCCCTAGATGATGATGTTCTTTCCTTCAAACATGGTTATTTATCAAGAAAACAAATTATATAAATTATCCTCACGTGTTTTACCCTCGTGTTTTACTCTATTTGACTTTTTCCCGATAATCTCACCACTATTACATTTTCCTCTCTTTACTTCCCTTTCAAGTTCTCTTGAAGTACTAACCAAACACAATCAAGAACCCAGTCTTTATGATATTCAATCCAAATGTTCAAGACACAGGGTAATGGAAAGAAATCAAGAAGAAACATAATCAAGAATTTCAAGAAAGTGGTTCTTGAATTTGAGGAATGAAATCTTTTGGCACAAGGAAGATTATGAAGATACTTAATGACACAAAAATTAATAAAGAAATAATTTTGCGTAAGGAAAGAATGCAAGAAATTCAAGAACTCAATGAACTTCAAGAAGGTGGTTCTTGAATTTTCGGAGTTATTTTTTTGAAAATTTATTTATTTATTTTTAATATAATCCAACAAAAACAACAATCAAGAAACAAGAAACCAAAAAAAAAATATTTTTGAAAAACTTTTGCCTCTGTTTGGCAAGCAGGTTTTTTACAACATAATTCCCCAAATCACTTTTTAACTACAAAAATTTTCTCCCCCACTTTTTAACCACATGTTTTACTTAGAAAATATTAAAAAACATGTTTTTAAACATAAAAAAATAATAATAAAAAACAGAGCCTTAGTTTTTTCTTAAAAATTTCTTAATGCAATATTGCATTGAAAGAAAGAAACTATAAAATAAAAAGAACAAGAATTTGGATTTATATGATCTTTAATTTTTAAAGAAGTTCGAGAAGATACAAGAAAATAATTGGAATTAATAATGGAACGACACAAAAACAAAGAGAGTCAAACTTTAATATCAGTTGATGTGAATTTGTGTAGGAATATGTCGACTCACAAAAATATTGGTTAAACACGCATGAAAAGTCAAAACTCAAATTTGAAGACGATAACACAATGATCCGAACATCACGACTCAAGAACCTACTTAGACCTACTACTTAAGTCTTACAACTCAAGAACCTACTATGTGAAGACATTTGGATCAGTCCAATTTTGGAGCCCAAGATTCTGAATTAAAGGATAAGACAATTAATGGAAATAAAGAGCTGAAGCCCAAATTAAGAGGATTCAAAGCTGGAGCCCAATACCACAAAACGACCCTACATCCAGCCCATTCTTGATTCCAGATCATTGGCCCATATCATACACCGCTTCTTTATCTACAATCGTTGGATCATCTTGGTTCATCACAGCCGTCCACCTATGTGATAATATCTGAGGGCTGACCCCCCATTTCTCATTTTTCACTTTCATCTTCCAGATTCTTCTCTTTTCTCTCTCTGATTCCTGCGATTTCATCTGCATTTCTTCGTGATTTACAGAGAAAAATGACATCTTCTAGCATAAGTCTTTGTGGTTTTGGTACTGATTTTGTGTGTATAATTAGTAACCGTCTTTGTGGTTTGTATACAGAATAATCTTTGTAATTTAAGTGTTTTGTGCGAGTTTTTGTTATTATTAAAGAGAAGTTTTATTTTGGTTTGTATACTTGTGATTCTTGCGATTTATGTTGATTAAATAAAATTCTTTGAAGTTTTTGTTTAAATCGCTATTATTGTTTACTTTGTGGTTGATTCTGAGGCTTCAAAACATAACAGTGGTATCAGAGCCTTAGGTTCGTGTAAATACGTTTTCTTTGACTCAGATCTTGTAGATCCAGAGTTCTTTTGGTTGGATCTGTGGTTTTTTCTGGAAGCACTTTGTGGTTTATGTAAAACATTTTTAGGGTTTTCAGTTCTTTGTGGTAATCTTTAAGGAAATTGTGATTTCTTGAAGTTTAATGAAACCCTTTCTTATAAAACGTTTTGTTTCTCTGAAAAATTTGGGAATCTTTTGAGATCTAAAAAAATTTTAAAATTTTTTCATTATAATCTTCGTGATATTCTTCTGCTTTGTGGAATTATTTTAAACCCAATTTTTAAAAAAATAAGGTTTGTTCATATTTTTGTTTTTGGATCGTCTCATTCTGAGTCTAACACTACTGGATCTTAGAACTCAGTATATTTTTCATAAATATACTGAATATTCTAAAGGAGATCCCATATTTCTTGGTGGCTGAACTTCATGGATTACTGATAAGCTTTGTGGTACTGGAACTTTGTGGCTTTTGAATATGTGTGAATTTATATCTTTGTGGAACTGCAGTAGCATTAGATCTTGCAAAAAGGTGATATCTTTAATTTCTGCATTTTTATTCTGCAATTTGTTTTTAATCTCTTGTTCTCTCCAAAATCTCTCCGTTGAAGCCTACTTTTGGACCCCATTCCTAACCTTTGTACAGGATTTCTTAAGAATCCGGGAATCTGAGGGAGTTTTGGGCTGACCAATAGTAGGTTGAGGGATGTACTGGAAGAACAATTTTTCAGTATATAACTCTTTATGGTTTTCTTGATTAGTCTGATTATTTTTTGTTGAACTGTGATCACCTTGATTACTTTACTGCTTAGTAATTGACTTCTGAGATTGTGTGACTTACTTCTTGATCTTTGTGGATTACTTCTGATTAATTGAAACCTTTTGTGATTATATCCTGTTTTATTCTCTGTCTGCCTGATTACTTTTTGAAGGAATAAGGCTTCTTTTCTTGAAAAGTCTTCTTTAAATTCTTTAGTCATCATTTCAATGGCTACTATAAAATTAGATGTTGAAGTATGGAATGGAAAAGGAGATTTTAATCTCTAGAGCCAGAAAATGAAGGCCTTATTACTTCAAATGAAGTGTGCTAAAGCCATTGATCAATCTCGGCCTGTAAGTTTAGCTCAGGATAGACAAATTGAAATGGATGAAACACCTTGGAGCACTATATATCTTCATCTGTCTAATAATGTGATTAGACAAATAGGAAAAACTAAAACAGCTATGGCACTTTGGGATAAGTTAGAAGAAGTCTACAATGCTATCTCTCTGCCTGATAAATGTTTTTTGTGGAAACAATATTTTTCTTTTAAGTTTGATCAGTCTAAAGATGTAGATGATAATACGAATAGGTTCACTAAGATCACACAAAGCCTTCTGAATTGTGATGAGAAATTAACTGATGAGCAAAAGGTTGTTGATAAGTGCTATATTAACGTTTATTTTGTGCACTTATATCCTTGAATAAGCAATAATGTGATTTTATCTAAGTATTATTAATGCATTTTATATTTTATATTGTATAGGATCATAAAAGAGGAGAAAAGAAGAAAAAAGGACCAAAATGCACTAAAAACTGAAGTTTGGGGACTTAGGCGCAAATAAAGTTACGGCCGTAAGGAAACCATGTCACGGCCGTAAGGTTGTTAACAGTGTTTAGAGAAATCGGTAGAAACACATTCACGGTCGTAAACCAGAATTCACGGCCGTAACAACTAAAGGGTGAAAATATGCAGAGACACGATTACGGCCGTAAAGGAAATGTTACGGCCGTAACTATTCAAGTAAAAAATTTCCATATTTAATTCTTTCCATAATTTTGGGATTTCTTGATCCCAAAGCTAGGGCACGAAATTGAGGCTATAAAAAGGGAATTTCATGACAAGAAAAGAGACTTTTATTATTTTTGAAAGAGGCTACACATTGAGGAAAATTGAGAGAAAAATATAGAGCATTCTTTGGAGATTTTCAAGCGCAAGAATATCAACAACAATGGAATTCATGAAGCAACTTGAGGAATCTACCACAATCATGTTAGGCTAAATTCCATATCTTGTTCAAAGGGGAAGTTGTGTCAATTTAATTATGTTATTTTCTTTTCCTACAAATTAGTAGCGTGAATTTATTCCTTTATTTCAATTGTTGGATTATTATGTTTTGAATGTTCAATTGAGTTTATTTGATTAATAGTTTAATTTGGCCAATTGGATTATTGATCTTTGGATTCATGAATATGCTATGTTTAGATTCTTGATCCGTAATTGTCATTGAATCTTTACTTTAGTAGCAAATAAATCTCGTGCAGGTTTAGTAATAATTCAACTTGGATTGATTAATTCGAGCTTGTGTAATTAACGACCCAATTCAATCTATTCTTCTAAATTTTCATACTAGTCGTGCATTAAATCCTAAAAGCTTGTTTAGGATTGTCCGTGGCTAGAATTGGTTCGAAGATCTTGTTTTGAATCAATACACATAAGGAAGAATTTAGATAATCAGAGCTTGTTGATTATTTATGATTTATAATTGAATTAGGGATATACATACATTACAAGGAAAGGTATAACATTAATTGAGGGCACAACCGAACCCGAGAACAAGATTTCTTCTCATATTATTTTTCTAGTCATATTTAATTATTTATTTTATGCATAGTTTTCATTCAAGCAATTCAAACAACAAAACCCCCCCATTCCATTCTAATTGATCGAACAACTAGAATTAGTTTTCGTTCCTCGTGGGATTGACCCTTACTCTCGCTACTACATTATTAATTAATATTTAGCGAGTAAGGAATTATTTATTATTTTGGTGCATTGCAACACGCATCAAAATTTTGGAGCCGTTGCCAGGGAACGGTTAACCGATTTAGTGTTTAATCAATAAGCATTTTATTTTTTCTGCATTTTATTTTATTTATTTTATTTTCACTTTATTTCTATAATTTTTCAAAAAAAAAAAAAAAATTCTTGCCTGTCTACTTCTTTGCTTATATGCGTAGAACTCGATCAACTAATTTTGAATTTTTTGATTTTGACCCAGAAATCGAGAGAACTTTTCGACAACAAAGAAGGGCAGCACAACAAATGGCAGCAGTAAATAACAATTTGACTCTCAAGCAACTGGCTACCCCGGATGTTGCTCAACAACCGCTATGTATCACTTTTCCAGCAGTGGAAGAGAACAAGACTTTTGAGCTAAAGTCCGGTCTGATCCATCTTCTGCCAACTTTTCGAGGACATCCCGGTGAGGACCCATATAGGCACCTAAAGGAGTTCCATGTGGTTTGCAATAGTATGAGGTCCACGGGCATTAACGAGGAACAAATAAAAATAAGAGCCTTCCCATTCTCATTGAAGGATGCCGCCACCGACTGGCTCTATTGTCTACCATCAGGAACAGTCACTACTTGGAATGACATGAAAATACTCTTCTTGAAAAAATATTTCCCTGCATCGAGGGTTGGTACCATCCGAAAAGAAATATGTGGGGTGCTCCAGAACAACAATGAAACATTATATGAGTATTGGGAGCGTTTCAAAAAGCTCATCTCCAGCTGCCCCCATCATCAGATTAGCGAGCAACTTTTGGTACAATACTTCTACGAAGGTCTAGCGCCAATGGACAGAAGTATGATAGACGCCGCAAGCGGAGGTGCGCTAATGGACAAGACGCCAGAGCAAGCACGGGCTTTAATCTCCAACATGGCGGAGAACACTCAGGAATTCAACTCGAGTAGGGATTCCCAAGTCCGCCGAGTAAATGAGGTAAGTAGTACCAATATTGAAGGTCAATTATATGAACTAACAAATCTTGTTAAGCAACTTGCTGTAGGGAATTTGAAACAAGTCAAAGCTTGTGGGATATGTTCAAACTTTGGACATCCAACGGATACCTGTCCGGTATTGCAAGAAGAAAACAATGAACAGGTAAATGTCGTTGAAGGCTTCCCTTTCCAAAGGCAACAGTACAACCCATATTCAAACATGTACAACCCCGGGTGGAGAGATCACCCCAACCTGAGTTACGGAAATAACAAACCGGGTTTTACTTCAAACAAGCCACAAGGACAATTCCAGCAGCAAGGGACTTTCCAACCACATGGGCAATATCAACAAAAACCTCAAAATTCAGGTACGTCTCTTGAAGATATGGTTAAGACGTTGGCAACTAACACGATGCAATTCCAACAGGATACCAAGTCAAGCATTCAAAACCTGGAAAATCAAATGAGCCAAATGGCCACTGCCATAAATAGGTTGGAATCACAATCCGGAGGTAAATTGCCATCTCAACCCGAGGTGAATCCCAAAAACGTGAGTGCCATAATTCTCCGGAGTGGAAAGGAAATTGAGGGTCCGCAATTGGAACCGGCTGCACTTGAAATGGAGGAAGATGAAAAGGAAGGAGTCGGGAAGAGAAACGACACTTCGCAAAACCCTCAGGTAAACACTGATTCTCATTTAAATGTTAAACTAACACCTCCACCTTTTCCTAGCAGGTTAGTGAAGACAAACAAAGAGAGCAAGGAAAAGGACATGTTAGAAATGTTTAGGAAGGTTGAAATCAATATCCCGCTATTGGAGGCCATCAAGCAAGTTCCCCGGTATGCAAAATTTTTAAAAGATTTATGCACTAGCAAAGGGAAACTGGTGGGAAATGAGATGGTAAGAATGGGTGAGTCTGTATCTGCACTTCTTCGAAGAAAATTACCTCCCAAGTGCAAGGATTCAGGTATGTTTACCATACCTTGTGAAATAGGTAATAAGAAAATAAATCGTTCTTTAATAGACTTAGGTGCATCTATCAATGTAATGCCTAGATCCACCTATGCTTCATTAAAACTTGCCAAACTGATTGAAACTAATGTTATAATTCAACTAGCCGATCGTTCTAATGCTTATCCTGACGGGGTAGTTGAAGACATTCTAGTGCAAGTAGGTGGATTGGTGTTTCCAGCGGACTTTTATGTGTTAGATATGAATGATGATCATTCACCCAGCTCCACTCCTATTTTGCTAGGCAGACCATTTTTGAAAACATCTAAGACTAAGATAGATGTTAGTAGTGGCACACTTTCCATGGAATTTGATAATGAAATTGTTCAATTCAATATTTATGATTCCGTGAAAATTTTTGATGATGATCCTGTTTATTCTGTTAATGTGAATGACTATTTAGTACAGGAAGTTCTCGATATTGGTGGAAAGGACTGTCCAAAGTTACCGAAATCAGGTAAAATCTCATCCATCTCATTACCAGTCTCTGATGAAAAATTTCTACCCCCTATTTTGCAGGCACTGATGAAGAGCATGAAGAAGAAATTAAGCTTTGGGAATCCACCTAATCCCTGTTGATTGAAAAGGACTCAGTCGAGCCAACGACTGTAAACAGCGGCGCTGCTCGGGAGGCAACCCGAGAGGGGAGTTTCTTTACCTCCTCGACTCTTTATTTTCGTATTTTCATTTTTGGTTAATTTTATTTTATTTAGTCATTTCATTCACACATATAAAAAATAAAAAATAAAAATTCAGTGGCTAACATACGGCCGTAAGGTACTCAAGTACGACCGTAACACAATTTCAGTAAATTTAATCAGAGGCCAGCTTACGGCCGTGAGACTTGACTTTACGGTCGTAGTGGGTGCTTGCAATTTTTTCCAGATTAGGACTTACGGCCGTCAGTGAGACATTCATGGCCGTAATTCCAGAAATTTCAAATTTTTAAAAAAAAACTGCTTCACTCACGTACCCCTGCTCCTACCCCTTTTGAGCTGCAGATGCTGGAATTGATGCGAGTCTTCCAAACTCAGCTGAATGCCATGCAAGAAGATCAGCAACTTATGCTGGAAGAGCAGAGAGCCCTTCGGGAGGAGATTCGATGATTGCGGGGACCCTGGGACGATCCACCGCCACGTTAGACCCGAGGGAGTTTCTTTTTCTTTTTTCCCCCTTCTACTGTTTAGCTTTCTTTTTCAATGAGGACATTGTTTTGTCCATGTGTGCGGGGGAATTGATTGTAAGCTTAATATCTTTATCTTCTTTCTGTAGTCGAAACGTTAAATCCATGTTGAGTCAGCATCCATTTTAATTTGGCTCTCTACTTTCGTTACCTATCTATGCTACTTAGGTCTTAAACCATACTTTGATAGGAAGCGACCCCACTTTTGGTTCATTTTTTTGAAAAATCATTGCATAATTGGATATAAATTGAGCACATAGAGATGATCTCGCCCAAAAACTACACGAATAGGTTGAAAATGAAAAGTAAAATTGTCAGATGTCTACAACCTAGTCAACCCAAACAGAAATAAATATATTATCCCTTCATATATAACCCTGAACGTCCCAATTATTATACTTTTGTGAGTAGTGATGGTTTGAATACTTTTAACCGTTATCCTCGACCAATGGACTTAGATTTGGAATGAAGATCAAGCAATGACCTATAACTCATAATTGGATGGGAAAAACACATGAAAACCCTAATTTGTGAGCTTTTGAGCCTAAGAGCTATTTTTTTTAATACTTATGAGCTCGTAATTCTTTGATGTGTGTCCTCATACCGTTGTAGCTTCTTGATTCAAGTGCAAATTATAGCAAAGGCAATAGGTTAAGCCAAATTTGACTTGCTAAAAGAGCCTACCTTGCTACATGGACCATTAGAAGCCCGTTTGAGCCTTAGCCTTTCTTTGAATTTGTATGCCACGCTACAAGCCATGAATACCTTTTCTTTCGCATTGTCTTTGTTTTGAACCCATAAAGAAGGGATTCGCAAGCTTTTGTTGATTGAGGATTGTGCTATGGTCTAAGTCTAAGAAGTTGAAATGGTTATCTTGTGTTGGGCGAAGGTTGTGTAATGGACTAAATTCAGGGGATTGTAATTCTATCTTGTGCCAATTGATGACTGCGTAATGATTTGAAAAAAAAAAAGGTTGCAGTCTATAATCAAAAAAAATTGAAAGAGAAAAAGCAATGAAAAGAAAGTTAGTCATGAAAATTAGTAGTTGAGGACGTCAAACACTCAACTTGTTAAAAAAAAGAGGGAGAAAAGAAAAGAAGAGATTCAAGTGTGAATAAAGTTGGGTAGCGGGAAACAATAAAGATCATATTAAGGGAGAAGGAAGTAATGTTATTTTGAATTGACTTAGTTTGCGAAATTCCTTCTCGACTCATCCTAAATATATCCTTTTATCCTACCTGACCCGAAGCCCCACTACAACCAAATAAAGACTTCGCTTTGCACTTGGGTTATTGTTGGCTCCGGTTATGACATCTAGGCAATCTGTGGTACTGACTTATCCATGCAGAGAGATGAGCGAAAATTCAAACCCTTATACACTTTGTGCGACGAGAGAAATATCTTGCGAGGGTGTTAAAACCCATTACATATACTTATGAGTGGTTTGAATTGCTTGGTCTAGGGTTGGTGCTATGAATGTAGTCGGGGGTACTGTGTTGACTGAATTCACGTCATGAACAACTCGGTTTACGCAACTGATTTCCACTGGAGTTGGGCGAAATTATTTTCCTCGTAGTCACTCATAAATGGTTGGGATGTGAGCAAACACGAGAGATGCAAGGAAATAAACCATATCGAGCCATGATTGGGATGGGAAATAAAGGGCATTGCATCTCTAGCACACACGAACACAATCCGATCATGCAATGGAACATTTTTGTTAAAGAAAAGTGGGTTGCAACCTCAAGTCTCTGAATTTTAATCTATTGTTTGAATCCTATTCTTTTCTTTGCAAATCTTTGTTCGAGGACGAACAATGGTTCAGTTTTCTGTCTCTTAAATGCTATGGGTGATAAGTTTAAGGACCTTAGAAATGCCCTAGAAAAGGGTGGGCAGAAATTAACTACTGAAATAGTTCACAGTTCCCTTAAAAATAAAGGAACTGGAATTTAAAAATAATCCTAAAGAAGCCTATAATGTTATAGGAACTTCAAAGAAAAGGAATTCTTTTAGAAATAGTAAGCCAGTGAACAATTTCAATAAAAAATTGGAATGCTCCTAATAACAATAGGATCTGGAATAGTGTGAACAATAAGCCCGCCAAAGGAAATTTTTAAAATAAAGGCAATTTCAATAGGTCTAATGATAGCACCTATAGAGGTCAGAATAATTCTAGAAATCAGAATAATTTCAGAGGCTATGAAAACCCTAGAGGTCAAGACAACTTTAGGAACCAAAACAATTCTAGGGGGCAAGATAACTCTGGGGGTTTAGATAAAATTAATAGACCCAGACGTTGTTTTTATTGTGGTCAACCTGGACATCACATTAAAAATTGTTTGAAAAATGAAGTTGGAACCAACAATCAAACTGAAGCTGCAACACAAGATAATAATGGTGTGGTGTATGTTTCTACTGAATCTGATAATAAGCATGAATGAATACTTGATTCTGGTTGTACTTTCCATATGTGCTCTGAAAGAAATTTATTTTCTGACTTCAGCAGTAATTATAATAGTTTTGTAAAACTTGGAAACAATGTGATTTGTGAAGTAAAAGGAACTGGTAATATTTAGTTGAAACTTGAAAATAACAGAACTCTTGTCTTAAATCAAACAGATACGTGCCTGATTTGAAAAGAAACCTGATTTCTATTGGTGTGCTTGATTCTGAATCTTATAAAATTAGATTACATAAAAGTTATTTAACCATTTTTAAAGGTAATCTCTTAATTTCCTGTACTCCCAAAACAAATGGAGTTTATGTGTTAAATTCTTATCCTATATGTGCTAAGTCTTTTAATGCTGTTTCTAAAAATGGTAAAACTGTACTGTAGCATAAAAGACTTGGACACTTAGGTGAAAAAGGTTTTAAATTGCTTGAAAAAAAAGTGTGTCTTTGGTAAAGATGTCCTACAAAAACTTGATTTCTTTGAAAAGTGTGTCTTGGGAAAATAGAAAAAAAACTCTTTTGGAAAAGGGATTCATAAATTAAGTGATATTCTTGAATATTTACATGCTGACTTGTGGGGTCCTGCCCTAATTAATTCTATTTCAGGTTTTAGATACTTCCTACTTATAGTTGATGACTATTCTAGGAAGACATGGGTTCATCTGTTAAAATCCAAGGATCCTACTGTGTTGATATTTAAAAACTGGATTACTTTAGTTCAAAATTTGAAAGATAGGAAGGTCAAAATTATTAGGACAGACAATGGTCTTGAATTTTGCAATCAAGATTTTGATTCCTTTTGTAGTAATCTAGGCATTCTTAGACACAGGACTATTGCATACAGTCCACAACAAAATGGGGTTGCTGAAAGAATGAATAGGACTCTTTTAGAAAGAACTAGGTGCCTTTTACTTGATTCAAATTTGCCAAAAAATTTTTGGGGTGAAGCAGTTAAAACAGCTTCATATTTAATCAATCTTTCTCTCTACAGTGCTATTGATTTTAAAATTCCTGATCAGATTTGGAATAATTCTCTTCTTGACTTTTCAAAACTGAAAATTTTTGGGTGTGCTGCATATTCACACCAAACTGAAACCAAACTTGGTCTCTGAAATGTGTTTTTCTGGGGGTATGGAGAAGGAGTCAAGGGTTATAGGTTATGGGTAAAAGAACAGGGAGGTTACATGGTGATTTTAAGTAGATCTGTTGTTTTTAATAGAAACTTTTTCCCTTGTAAAGATGAAATTTTAACAGATCCTTTTAGTGAAAAAGATTTTCTTACCTCTGAGCTAAGTGCAGACTATTTGAGTGATGAAAATGGTATGCCCAATACTCAGTTTCAGGTGGAGTAACCCTCACATTCTCCAAACAACACTCCTGAACATCACTCACCAAATTTTGTCCCTATTCCAAAAAATATTTTTGAAACTGAAACTGACTTAAATCTTGAAAATTATGAGTTAGCCAGGGATAGAACTAGAAGGGAGATTAGATCTCCTCCCAGATTTGATGATCCTGATTTTGTTTCTGCTTTTACATATTTTGAACCTTTACTTTACTTTATGAATCTGAATCATTTGAAGAAGCTGTGTCTTCAACTGATTCTAAATTGTGGCTTGCAGTCATGCAAGAAGAGATGGATTCTCTTATAAAAAATGGCACTTGGATTTTAGTTAACAAGCCTGATAATATTAGGATTATAGACTGTAAATGGATTTTTAAAATAAAAGAGAGTGACTTAAAAGCTGTAAAACCTAGATATATGGCTAGATTTGTAGCTAAAGGATTTTCTCGAAAGGAAGGTATAGATTATAATGAAATTTCTTCACTTGTTAAATATACCTCTATTAGAATTTTATTTGCTTTAGTTGCTCAATTTGATTTGGAACTAGAACAAATAGATGTTAAAACTGCTTTCTTGTATGGTTAATTAGATGAAACTATTTACATGCATCAACCAAAAGGTTTTGAAAAAGGTGGTAAAACTAATCTAGTATGTCTGCTGAAAAAATGCTTATGTGGTTTGAAACAAGCTCCAAGACAATGGTATATGAGGTTTGATTCTTATATTCAAAGTCTCAATTTTCAAAAGAGTCAATATAATTTCCGTATTTATTATAAGTGTGGTGACTCTGATTTTATGTATCTTTTACTGTATGTTGATGACATGTTAATAGCTGGCCCAAATATGCATGATATTAACCTGCTTAAGAATAAACTGCAGTCTGAATTTGAAATGAAAGATTTAGGACATGCAAAAAGAATTCTTGGTATGGATATATTTAGGAATAGGCATTTTGGAAACTTGTTTATAAGTCAAAAACATTATATAGAAAAGATTTTAAAAAGATTTAGTCTATCTGACTCTAAATCTGTTTCTCTGCCTTTGCCTGCACATTTTAAACTGTCAACTGAACATTCTCCTAAATCTGTTGAAGAAGAATTTAGGATGAAAAATGCACATTTTAAATTGTCAACCGAACATTCTCCTAAATCTATTGAAGAAGAATTTAGGATGAAAAATGTTCCTTACTCAAATGCTGTAGGATCTGTTATGTATCTTATGGTTTGTACTAGACCTGATATTGCTTTTGCTGTCAGTGTTCTTAGTAGAATTATGAGTAATTCTGGTGAATTGCACTGGGAAGCTATGAAATCTCTTCTAAAATATCTTAAAGGGTCTGCAGGACTCAGTTTAGTATTCTTTAAAATAAAAAATGATTTCAAATTAAAGGGATTTGTTGATTCAGATTTTGCAGGGAATATTGATAATAGAAAATCAATTTTTGCATATTTCTTTACTTTAAACTGTTCTTGTATTAGCTGAAAATCTCAACTACAAAAACTTGTTGCATTATCTTCATCTGAGGCAGAATATATTGCTGCCACAGATATTGTTAAAGAATGTATGTGGCTAAAGGGTTTGTTGTCTGAAATTGGCTGCATTGACAATTCTGAGATTGAACAGTGTACAGATAGTCTTAGTGCATTACATTTGTGTAAAAATCTTGTGTCTTTCATAACAGGTCAAAACATATTGATGTGAAATTTCATTTTATTAGGGATATAACTGAAAAATGTATAGTTAAACTTATTAAAATTCCTACACAATTAAACCATGCAGATGCAGGAATAAAGGTAATTCCAATTAACAAGTTCAAGGATGCTTTAAATTTTTTAAAATTTTTAGAATTTTGATACTGCTTTATTTATATTTTGCAGGATTACTGATCCAATTGAGGTGGAGAATGTAAAGACATTTGGATCAGCCCAATTTTCGAGCCCAAGATTCTGAATTAAAGAATAAGCCTATTAATGGAAATAAAGAGCTGAAGCCCAAAATAAGAGGATTCAAAGCTGGAGCCCAATACCATAAAACGACCCTACATCCAACCCATTCTTAATTCTGGATCATTGGCCCATATCATACACCGCCTCTTTATCTACAACCGTTGGATCATCTTGGTTCATCACAGCCGTCCACCTATATGATAATATTTGAGGGCTGACCCCTCATTTCTCATTTTTCACTTTCATCTTCCAGATTCTTCTCTTTTATCTCTCTGATTCCGGTAATGTCATCTGCCTTTCTTCGTGATTTTCAGAGAAAAATTACATCTTCTTGGATAAGTCTTTGTGGTTTTGGTACTGATTTTGTGTGTATAATCAGTATCCGTCTTTGTGGTTTGTATACAGAATAATCTCTGTAATTTTTAGTGTTTTGTGCGAGTTTTTCTTATTATTAAAGAGAAGTTTTATTTTAGTTTGTAAACCTGTGATTCTTGCTATTTATGTTGATTAAATAAAATTCTTTGAAGTTTTTGTTTAAATCGCTATTATTGTTTACTTTGTGGTTGATTCTGAAGCTTTAAAACATAACATACTATACTTTAAATCTTAGACCCACTCAGATGCGAAAATAAGAACAACAATGGGTGAATGCCACGAAATGGTGTCCAATCATTTGATAAGTTCTAGTGTGAATGCCACAAAGATGTAAATCTTTGACAATTTCTAATAAAGTTCAATTAAGAACAATAAAAAGGAAATCCTCGAAGATGCTTTAACAATGAATGAAAAACCCTTCCAAATGTCAGATGGACTCTTAGATTGAGCAGTCCTCACATTTGGCAAAAAAAAAAAAAAAAAAAAAAAAACGAAATTAAAGTAATTAAATGAAAATTAACTAAAAATCCAGAAACCCTAAAAATATAACACATTGCGATAGCATAAAGTCCTTGGTTGCGATTGCATAGAGTTGTCAATATGGTCTCGGGTTGTGAAAGTCATTGCGCTGCGGTCGCAACCCTGTTTCACGTTGCAATCACTTAGTGTTCTGTTTGGGTGTCTTCTTCTTCCTAACTTTCTCTGACTTAAACTTTGGTCTCCAACAACTTGCACTAGTTTGTGCTCTCTCATACTTGATCTTTGGATTTGTAGAGGTTGTCTTTAAGCCCTTGTCTCTTGTAACTTGATCTCTTATTCGGTTATTTGTTGTCCTACCTTCATACTCATATCAATGGGGATAGAAACAACAACTTTGATACTTGTATTGAATCTCAATTTGCCTTCAATTTTTGTACGGAATTAGGGCTCAAATTTACTCCATTGCATGAATGTACTAAGCTGGACGGATTTAATGTGTTAATTAGTGCCATGTTGGATTCCGTTGGACACGTGGTATTTTTTTTGTTAATTTTAAGAAATGGGAACGTGAGTTCGTGGATGGTTGACACGCTATGAAGTTCGGGGAGTATTGACATACACTTCAAAGTCCGTAAGTAGGTAGTTCCATATTTAAAGATTGGTGAGTTCTTATTAATTTTACCTTTAATTTAGGGACATATTAGTAAAATTTTAAGAAAAATTAAGCACATGTTTTGTGGGGATTAAAAACAGATTTTTAGTAAATTTTATTAGAAATTGATGAAAGTTATGGTTGAAAAGTTGTGTACCATATGAAATGTATGGTTAAAATTATTTATTAATTTTGACTTGAATTAAAATCTTGATTTTAAGTTTCACAAACATGAACTATATATCCAATCATATTAATTATATTTTTTAATCTATACGAAAAAAATAAACAAATCTATATTTATGGGATATAGGGAGTGCCATTTTTGGTTTAAAATCTTGATTTTAAGTTTCCAATCATATTAATTATATTTTTTAATCTATACGAAAAAAATAAAAAAATCAATATTTATGGGATATAGGGAGTGTCATTTTTGGTTTAAAATCTTGATTTTAAGTTTCACAAACATGAACTATATTTCCAATCATATTAATTATATTGTTTAATCTATACGAAAAAATAAACAAATCTATATTTATGGGATATAGGGAGTGTCATTTTTGGTGATTTGGAATTATTATTTGATTTTTATATCTAACAATATACTTTTGGGGACTTAATAATTGTATGAGGCAGCAAATAATTCTTGGAATCCACCTCTTCAATTTTGTCTTGATTCAACCCACACCAACCCTTCCAAATATATTAATTAGCAAAGATAATGCAGTCAATGGAAACTTAGAAAAAATATATATATATATGAAGACAAATTATTAAGAATATGACAGCCTTTTGCTAATTAGAGTCAAGGAGAATTAATAAAAAACTCATAGATGGAATCATTATATATGAGAACTCATTTGGCAATCCTCTTCCTCCATGATTCTAAACCTACAAAAAAGAAAACCTAACTATATGTTTGACATACGTTTAGAAAAAAAGATAATGTCATGTTAATGAATATATAAAATAGTTTGAATGACCATTTTTTAAGTTGATTTTCTAAGACTGAAAATCAAGCTTAATATGATTACTAACCCATAAAGCTCAAACTATGAACCGAAGTTAGATATTAATATTCTCAAACGAATCACCAACTTGTGGAACATATTAAAAATTAATTAATCTTACATCATTCATAATTAAATAACGATAAGCATTCGAATTACTGACTTTAACAAGATTAATCTTTTTAAAATGAAACATTTAGACTCAATCGTTCATTATAATTTAGTTGGAAATACAAGTAAAAATTTGTTCTAGAGTTGTTTGGATGAGAGTGGACGTGGAAGAAAAATCTTATCGCAATGATCTAATTTACATACAAACATGTAAAAAAATTTAAAATAAAAAAATAATATTAAAATGTGTTTAAAAATGTGATGACACCTAAGCACAAAAGGGTAAATAAACAAAACGATGGCCCTATATAAAGAGGGTTGTGTAAGATGGTAGGTGAGGAAGGCATTGATTTGAATGTGTAGTGAATGGAGAACTTCTTCTATCAACTTCTCCTCGTTGGAATCTTCTTAGTAACATTCTCATTGCCTTCGTCTTCTTCACCAACAAGACATTTTCAATTTAATGTAGGTTAAATCTCTCTCTCTCTCCCTCTCTCTCTCTCTCCCACCCACCATCTCTATTTCTATATGATATATAGTCACTGCAACAAATTTTATTTTTAATGATAAAAACTTTCATCTGCATCACTAGGGTAAAAAGCATGTCGAAATTCTTATATATGTTGTAAGTGAGATACGCACTTGCAGGTTGAGTGGAAGAAGGTAACACGATTATGTCACACAAAGCAACTTTTGACAATAAATGGAAAATATCCTGGGCCGACGATTATTGTTAATGAAGGAGACAATGTTCAAGTTAAGGTTACTAACCGAGCGGCGAGAAACACTACTATCCATTGGTGAGTAGAAATTTATTCTATATATGTACATATTGAAATCCTCAACGCTCAATTCCTTTTTAAGATTGATTAAGGTTGTAGAAGGATTAGTTAAATAACTTGAAATGGTATGTGTTATTAATAATACTATTAGGAGGAAACTCGAATGCTAAGTTACCTAAGAGTACTATAAAATAAAAAATAAAAAAAAACTTGGGTTGAGCTCCTCTCTTGATTTTGCAATATATATGTTATATTTCCGTCATTCATATAACATGTTAGCTAAAATAAAATAGTAGAAAGAAGTTAGTAATTGTTATTCTTGTCTTCTCTATACTATTTTCAAATATTATTTTCGTCCATTTGCAATTATTTATCATTTACGAATGTTTGATAAATGGTATTAAATTTTCTAATCAAAGACTGTCAATTGAAGTTTACGTGGTACTCATGACCAACGACAAAACTTCCAGCTATATAATTATTAACATCTTTATTTTTATTTTTTTTGTTACTTTCTCTCTTAAATAGCTAAAATTTTCCCACGCCTCACTTGATTGCAACCTTTTGATGCCTGTCAATAAGGGGTCCCTTCTGCTTATTGATTGACCCCTTTTTAAAAAAATAAATAAATCATGTATACATATTAAACGTACATGTTCTAAAATATTAAACATACACTTTCTAAAATTAATCGTTCTATCTTTTTTGCAATCTCTAGACATTAGAGAAAAAAGAAATATTTAATCTATTATTATTATTATTATTATTATTATTATTATTATTATTATTATTTAATACTACTTCTATGACTTAAAAAAATAGTTATGAGAAAGCATGCTTTACTTTGTTGGATTAGAAAGTAATAATTAAAGAAAGACACTGCTTTTATGTGAACTTTTTTTGAAACATGAAAACGAGACATGTTGAGGTGGCGACTCGAATTTTGTAATGAAGATGTGGGTCATGTACTTCATCACATGAGTACCTCTTTATCATCCAATTAAGAAACACAACGTCGACAATGTTACATCATCATTTTCCAAGAAAATATCTACATAAAATCATTGAAAAGAAAAGTCATTTCCTATAATGCCCGGTATGGCATAGTGAATATACCAAATAATTACTTGTTAAAAAAAAAAAAAAAAAAAGTAAAACAATCATCACTTTGAATTAGAATTTGTGTACGGAGTTCCAAATCATAGGAAGGTTGATGATATACATATATGTTGTGCGAAACAGGCACGGCGTAAGGCAATTAAGAACAGGATGGGCAGATGGACCAGCTTACATAACCCAATGTCCAATTGGAACAGGCAAAACGTATACTTACAATTTTACAGTATCAAATCAGAGAGGTACACTTCTGTGGCACGCCCATTATTCATGGCAACGCGCATCCGTTTATGGGGCTTTCATCATTTACCCGCGCATGCCATTTCCATTTTCGGTTCCAGTTCAAGATCATATTCCTATTATCTTTGGTAAACTCTTTGTCCTCACTTTGGCATTTTAACAAACACGTGTTGCTCTCACGGCACATCCCAACTGACAAAGGTTGGGAATCTACAAATGCTGGCAGCGCAGAGGTCGTAGGCTCGAATCTTCACAAGTTCGAATTTGCTAGGTACTTTGTCAGTCCAGTGATTATGCCAGCTTAGGACATAACCTGCGATTTACATATTCCACCAATCCCCAGGACAGGGACGGTGGAAGCGTCTAAGGTTGACGTTCAACCAATCAGTGTTGTGCACTACTTTTTTAGCATGCACCCTTAAAATGAAAAAGATTTCTGAAAGGGCTGTTGTTAAACACCAGATAAAACTAGGCCGATTTGTTTGGTTAATTGCTCGGGCCCTGCAATCTTGTTGTAATTAAAGTTTTTGAGACGCCATGCTGAGAATAATTATTAATGAGTACTTGGATGTCTCCGCGCAGGTGAGTGGTGGAATGCCGACGTTGATGCGGTCGAAAACGAAATGATGTTGTATGGTGGTGGACCTAATTCTTCGGATGCTTACACCATTAATGGTTTTCCAGGGCCATTATACCCTTGTTCCATTAAAGGTACACAACACACCCAAATCATGTTTGCCTGCTTCTAAACCCTACATAATTCAACTTTTCAATTGTGCTGCAGATACTTTAATCCAGACTGTTGAGCGTGGCAAAACATACTTGCTAAGAATTATTAATGCAGCCTTAAATGATGAACTTTTCTTTGCTGTGGAAAATCATACTTTTACTGTGGTTGAAATTGATGCCGTTTACACTAAACCCTTCACAACATCAGCTATAATGATAGCCCCTGGCCAGACCACAAATCTTTTACTCACTGCAAACCAAATCCCTGATGATCATTCCATGTTTGTCATGGCAGCTAGGCCTTATCTCACTTCGCTTTTCCCATTTGATAATTCCACAACTATTGGTTTCTTGAAATACAAGAGGGAAAATCTTCCACTGCCTCCTAATTATACTTTACCTTCCAATCTCCCTTCAATGGAAGATACAGCATTTGCTACCAACTTTTCTAACCAGCTCCGCAGCCTTGCATCTGTTGATTACCCGTGCAACGTGCCCAAAAAATTTGATAAGCGCGTAATAACAACTATAGGCCTCAACTTGCAAGATTGTCCTGTTAACCAAACCTGTAAAGGCTATCGAAACAAAAGGTTCTATGCATCCATGAACAATCAATCGTTTATTCGCCCGTCAAGGTCAGTACTTGAATCTCACTATCGGAAGCTAAACACTGGATTTGCTTCAGACTTCCCAGAGAAGCCACCACATGTTTTTAACTACACAGGGGTGGATCCAGTGGCTGAAAACATGAACCCAGAGTTTAGCACAAGGCTTTTAGAGGTACCTTATGGGACAAAACTAGAAATTGTTCTACAAGATACGAATTTTCTGAATCCAGAAAACCATCCAATCCATGTACATGGTCACAATTTCTTCATTGTGGGAAGGGGGTTTGGAAACTTTGATGTTGACAAGGATCCAGCAGGTTACAATCTGGTGGATCCTCCAGAAAGGAATACGGTGGCTGTACCTGTCGGGGGATGGGCTGCAATTAGGATTAATGCAGATAATCCAGGAGTATGGTTCATACACTGCCATCTTGAGGAACATACTTCTTGGGGTCTAGCCATGGGATTCATTGTGAAAAGCGGGCCAGAGTCGTCCCAGTGTTTGCTTCCACCACCAAGTGATTTCCCCCCCTGCTGAGTTTTTGTTAGCACGTCTGTGATACCATTAGTGAGTTTTGTTAGATTATAGTTTTAAGTTTCACATTTGTAACAACACTTATTTCATGTTAGTGTGCTTAGGTATGCTTGGTATGCATTGTTGAATATAAAGAAGTTTATAGAAAATAAATTTTTTACTTTTTTTTTTTAATTGTTCTCGTTAGTACCTTTTTGTACCGTACATTCCACTGTGCTAAACGAAATATTAGGGTGTTGATGAGAAAATTTTTGAGGAAACAGTAGTAATTTATTTATCAAATTTACGAGTGTAATTATATTCATATGGGCAATCCAGAATCTTGATTGAACAATGCTATGGCAAGAATGACAAAATGCTCTGCTAATTTAATCAATCTGTAAGTTCTAACTATGCAAAGATCGAAAGTAGTATTTGCAGGGGCAGAGGAAGGACATAAGTGGGCTAGAAAAATATAGGGGTGGAGGGGGAGGCAACTGCCCCCACAAAATTTTTCACAAGCAAAAATAAAAATAAAAAAAGGATAATTCAGAATTCAAACACATAAATATATGGGGTTTTTAATTAAATAGAGTTGTCAAACACTACGTTTAGTACAATAGATCCCATTCAACAATGTCTTGGTAAATAGCTTTCTTCAATAAATAAAATACAAAAGATATTAGACAATGTCCAAAATACTCATACTTGTCAAATGATCTTCATACCCAAAGTTACAACCAAACATGCCCTAATTTCCCCCCAAAGATATTAGTATGTAATTTGTATTTCATATTTTTAATCCATTTTGCTATTGTTGAAACTGTGAAGTGTTTGGTAATTCTACGTATTTTTCTTGTTGAAGTTTTATTAAACATCTTGAAAGGGGTGGATTTTATTGTTATGTATGTGTTAGTAGATTCAATATGTAATAGGGAGGTAATATATGTTTTCTTATGTTGTTGTCATAATCATCAAGCATAACGGGAAATATGTCGTTATGCGTTTACTCAAGCGGCATAAGTACTGTTATGGTCGTAAACGGGATTGTCTGTCATTTAGATCGGCATTTAACATCTTATTTTTGATAAATAAAAAAAAAACTCAACCAAGTCATTGTATCTATTTTCATTTAGTTCCAAACATTTTAGACCCATAACTGCATCAATGCTGTTACAAGTACACTAAAGCGGCATATGTGTCATTATGGGACGAAAATGAGCATGTCTGTCATTTGAATTGACATCGAACATCTTATTTTTATAAAATCACTCTAATAATAAGTTAGTGTATCCGTTTTCATGTTGTTCCAAATAATTTTTACCCATAGCGGCATCAATGTTGTTATGCATTCACTAAAGCGCATACGTGTCGTTATGGTACGGTATGGTACGTGGTTGTCTCTCATTTACATCGACATTGAACATCTTATGATGAGTTCCAGTGGGGCTGACGAGAATCCCACATCAGAATCTGAGGGGTTCCTGGGCTTGCTTATAAGGAGGGGCAAACTCCTCCCTCAAGCACGCTTTTGGGAGTGAGTTAGGCAATTTTCTTATCAGATGGTATTAGAGCCAATCCTCATGGGGTCGGTGTGGCGGGGCTCCTCTCTGAATCGTCCGGACTCCTCTCGTAATTTTCTCCCCCATTCAAAAGATTTCCTCCATATGAGGAAGAAAGGTCTAAAGGGAGCAGGGATGAGGAGTTCCAACGGGGCTGATGAGAATCCCACATCGGAATCTGAGAGGTTCCTGGGCTGGCTCATAAGGAGGTGGCAAACCTCCTCCCTCAAGCGTGCTTTTGGGAGTGAGTTAGGAAATTTCCTTATCATCTTATTTTTGATAAAATCACTTTAATAAGTCAGTGTATCTATTATCACGTGGTTCCAAACAGTTTAGTCCCCTAACGACATTATTATGGGTACAATAAAGTTGCATACGTGCTATTATGGTCAAAAACCTTTGTGTCAGCCATTAGCACGGGCATTAAACGTCTTATCTTTTTATAAAAAATACTCTAATAAGTCAATGTATCAGTTTTCACATAGTTCCAAATAGTTTAAACCTGTAACTGCATCAATATCGTTTATAAATAACTTAAGTATCTTAAATGAATGCATGTTGTGTTTACAATGAAGTAGACATTATAGACCAGTTACAGGTGTAGATGATGGGTGTCAAATCCAACAAATAATAATGTTTTCTTGCTCTTATAAAAATAAATTGTATTAGTGGTGAACAAGGTCGAATCCACAGAGACTGGTTAGATTTAATTCTTTGGGAAAATTAAAAACAATGAATTAAAAACAAGGGAGGTTTGAATTTTTGAATGTGAAATCAAGTTATAAGTAAACAATTGCGAAATTAAGATTTTTGGAAATATCAAATTAAACAAATATCCAACCCAATGTATAATCTCAGTATTGATCATGTATAATCTCAGTATTAATTTCATCCACCAAAACTGTGTAAAGCCCCTTAATAATTTGAGACAGCTGACTTCCACAACAATAAGGCGTGCCCACACCTTATGTCAAGTATTCCTCTGATTGTGTGCTTCTAAGTTCCAAATTTCTTCTTCCTAATTTGTGATATTTGAGTCAAATTGATCTCAATTCCCCACCTAATTCACAAAACATAAAATATGATTAATATTCAAAGTTTAAGCATTTAAAGTCATTGAATTAAGAAGAAGAATCACTAATAAAACAACAATTATGCACCCTATCAAATCCCCCCACGCTTAGACAATGCTTGTCCTCAAGCATAATCTAGCATCAAGTTAATGGAATGTACTCTCATCATCATCCATTCTTCTATCTCTACAATTCAACGCTAGGCTAGTCACTTCAACAATTTTTTTCAAAATCCACATGTGGTGGGATTTAACTCCTCACATTAGATTCACACAATACGCTCAAAGTGTTTAGGGTGTAAAGTATATATGTACTCTCAGGTCAAAGCATAGAAAAATCTTACCATAGGCTTGCTAATATATCGCATTGGAGCCACCAATGGTTTTGAATGCAAAGTATGGGTCTTAACACCGGTTGGAATGGGGCTTGGGTAAGGTGGGATAAAAAGGATACATTTTTGGCGATTTTGATTGAAGGAATTAAATGAACTTCTTCGTAAGAACTCACTTAAAATTCATGTACTTCAATCATATCACTCCATACCCCAGTGTAGTTTATATTCTTTCACCTCTCGTGAGTATCCCCTCAACAACTATCAATGAATTACAACATGGGTTTTAATTTCAATCAACTTGAAGGCACGAAGTATAGTCCAAGCAATTCAAGCCACTCATAAGCACATGTAATGGGAGTAAACACCCTCACAAGGTACTTCTCTCTTCGCACAAAGTGTATAAGGGTGAGAATTTTCACTCAGCTTACTGCATGGAGAATTCATTGCCACAGACTGCTCAGATGTCATGATCGGAGCTAACAACAACACAAGTGCAAAGTAAAGGTCTTTATTTGGTTTTAACAGGGCTTCGGGTTAGGTAGGATAAAAGGAAAATATTTAGGCTAAGTTGAGAGGAGAGTTCACAAGCTGATTCAATTCAAAACGTTATCTCTTCCTCCACATTTCAATATGATTTTTCCATAATTTCCTAGCATCCAGTCGATTCAGCCCTTGACTCTTATTATGCACGTGGGGTTTATTCTCTTCACAAGATATATATATTTTTTTTAATATTGATGATGTGATCCTTGATGGGGAATCACGTGATTTCACGAAAATTGTATAAATACTTGAAAAGTTCCAAATCAAGATTATTAGACGATAGAATTATGACCCGACACTCACGACTCAAGAACCAAGGATGTATCAAATCCAAGACCTGTTAAGATGCGGAATGAAGAACCATAAAGGGGTGAACTCCACAAAGGTTGTCAAATCCTTTGATAAGTTCAAGGGGTTCAATCAAGAATGAAAAGAAAAGGGATGAACTCACCTAATTCAAAGCAATTCAATAATTCATCAAAGTTGTGTTTTTACAATGACAAGGAAACATAATATAACCCAAAAACGAGTCTAAAATTAACCCTAGCAGCAAAAACAATAATTAGAACGCGGCGGAACTTACGGCCGTAATTGACCCTCGGGTCCAAAAACTGTTTCATCTCTTACGGCCGTGACATGGATTCTTACGGCCGTAAGTCACATACTGAATAAAATTCCCTAACTCAGTTACGACCGTGAAAAGGAAAGTTACGACCGTAAGTCCCTTGCTGTCCAATTTGTGCGATGATGAAGTTACGGCCGTAACTTCAGGATTTACGGCCGTAAAAAGCCTTCTTCCTTATATTCTTGTTGTTCCTTGACCCAAATGCAATGTAATGGCTTTGGCTCTTCTTCCATCTTGTCATGCATTGAAAATGGAGTCTTTGCACTTGAGCATTCCTCCATCCAATCTTGCATAAACCCCAGCATTGCCTGCTTGATCTTCTTAGCTCTCAGCCTCGTTATTGGTCCAAATGGTACATGCAACGGGTCCTTACTCGTTGGGCCAATCCGGTCCTCATCATCCCCTCCCCGTTGAAAAGGATTCGTCCTCGAATCATCACCTACATCAAACAAAGAGAGATCAACAACGTTGAAAGTAGCAAATATATTATACTTACCTGGGAGATCCAGCTTATAAGTATTGTCATTGACTCTCTCAATGACTTGAAATGGTCCATCTCCTCTAGGCTGCAGCTTAGATTTCTGTTGTGTTGGAAATCGTTCCTTTCGCATGTGAACCCACACCCAATCACCGGGTTCAAAAATCACCTGCTTTCTGCCCTTATTCGCATGGGAAGCATAGTGCTCATTCTTCCTTTCTATTTGTAGCCTGACCTTTTCATGGAGTGACTTCACAAGCTCGGCTTTCTTCTTGCCATCTAAACTGTTCCTGTCATCTACAGGCAAAGGGATTAGGTCCATAGGGGTTAGTGGATTAAAGCCTTACACAATTTCAAATGGTGAGTAAGTAGTAGTAGAATGTATAGCCCTATTATACGCAAACTCTACAAATGGTAAGCATTCCTCCCAAATTTTCAAATTTTTATTTTTGACAACACGCAAGAGTTGTGTTAACGTCCTATTGACTACTTCTGTCTGACCATTCGTTTGAGGATGGCTTGTAGTGGAAAACAACAGTTTAGTACTCATTTTCCCCCACAAAACCTTTCAGAAGTAACTAAGGAATTTGACATCCCTATTAGACACTATACTCCTAGGCACCCCATGGAGCCTGACAACTTCCCTAAAGAATAAGTCTGCTATGTTCACGGCATCATCAGTTTTATGGCAAGGAATGAAGTGTGCCATTTTACTAAACCTGTCCACCACCACAAATATGGAATCCATACCTTTTTTTTTGTCCTAGGCAATCCTAACACAAAATCCATGGATATATCTACCCAAGGCTTACGAGGGAAAGGTAGAGGAGTGTACAAACCATGTGGTAATACCTTAGACTTAGCCTGTTTACAAGTTATGCATTTATCACAAATTAGGTGAACATCTCGTTTCATCCTAGGCCAATAAAAATGTTCCTTTAACGTTTCCAATGTTTTTAAAACACCAAAATGACCCATCAACCCACCACCGTGAGCTTCACGTACCAACAACTCACACATAGAACAGTTAGGCACACACAATTTACTTTCCTTAAATAAATAACCATCATGCCTATAAAACTTATCAATTGCTCCCTTTTCGCATGAGACATATATAGTGGAGAAATCATGATCGTTAGCATACACGTCTCGAACATACTCAAATCCCAACAATTTAGCATTCAAGGAAGTGAGGAGTACATACCTTCTTGACAATGCATCTGCAACTATATTTTCCTTACCTTGTTTGTATTGAATGACATAAGGAAAAGTCTCCAAAAACTCCATCCATCGGGCATGTCTTTTGTTCAACTTACCTTGTCCCTTGAGGTGATTTAATGACTCGTGATCCGTGTTAATGACAAATTCTTTTGGCCAGAGGTAATGCTGCCACGTCTCCAATGCCCTGACTAGAGCATAAAGCTCCTTATCATACGTCAGATAGTTCAACGCTGCCCCACTCAGCTTTTCACTGAAATAAGCTATCGGCCTCCTTTCCTGCATAAGAACAGCTCCAATCCCTATTCCTAATGCATCACATTCAATCTCAAAAGTCTGGTTAAAATTAGGTAATGCTAAGACGGGTGCAGAACATAGCCTATTTTTAAGTAATTTGAAGGCATTTTCCTTTGCTTCCCCCCAATGGAAACCCACACTCTTTTTAATTACCTCAGTGAGTGATGTGGCGATTGTACTGAAATCTTTCACAAACCTCCTATAAAAACTTGCTAACCCATGAAAGCTCCTTACCTCAGTTACACTCTTAGGTGTTGGCCATTCTCTAATAGCTCGGATTTTCTCCTCGTCAACCTCAATACCATCCTTACTAACAACATAACCAAAGGAAATGACCTTATCTATGCAAAAACTACACTTTTTAAAGTTAGCATACAATTTTTCAGTGCGTAAAACCTCAAGCACAAACCTCAAATGACCAACATGCTCATCTACATTTTTACTATAAACTAAAATGTCATCAAAATACACGACTACAAATTTACCAATGAAAGCTCGTAAGACATGGTTCATCAACCTCATAAATGTACTAGGTGCATTGGTGAGACCAAACGGCATAACTAACCATTCATAAAGACCATATTTGGTCTTGAATGCAGTTTTCCATTCGTCCCCCTCCTTCATGCGTATTTGGTGATATCCACTCTTAAGGTCAATTTTACTAAAGACACATGAACCATATAATTCATCAAGCATGTCATCTAACCTAGGTATAGGATGGCGATACTTTACCGTGATATTGTTGATAGCTCTACAATCCACACACATCCTTCAGGTTCCATCCTTCTTGGGCACCAATAAGACCGGCACATCGCATGGGCTCATGCTTTCCTGGACATAACCCTTGCTCAACAGCTCCTCGACTTGCCTTTGAAGCTCCTTTGTTTCTTCCAGATTGCTCCTATATGCAGGCCTATTTGGAATGACAGCACCTGGAGCAAGATCAATCTGGTGCTCGATGCCCCGAATGGGTGGCAGCCCACTAGGTATGTTGTCTGGGAATACATCATCAAATTTCGGTAAAAGAGAAACAGCTAAACGGGGGAGGGGAGAGTTAGTGTCATCGAGTGCAAGGAAGGAGTCCTTGTACATTAGTAAGACCATGGGTTGATTGTCAAGCACAACTCTTTTGATCTCACTTTTTTTGGTAAGGAAGCTCACTTTTGCTTTCTCTCCTTTTTCTTTTCTGGCACTTTTCACCCCCTCTCCTTTTTCTGAGGCGGAACCCTCAACTCTCTGTTTTTCTCTCAGCTCTCCTTTTTTTGGGATCGGGGTCCCAACTCTCTTTGTCTTCTCTTCCTCACTCTTTAGTTTCAACTGATCTTCATAAACTTGTTGTGGAGTTAACGGCATAAGTCTGATACTTTTCCCATCCTTTGTAAAACTGTACCTATTTTTGTACCCGTCATGTACCACCCTCCTGTCATATTTCCATGGCTGACCCAACAGGATGTGTCCAGCATTCTTTGGAACCACATCACAAATTAACTCATCCTTATACTTTCCGATAGAAAGGTTGATTAACACCTGCTTATTCACTTTGATCTCACTGGACTCATTTAGCCATTGTAACTTATAAGGTCTAGGGTGTTTGATTATAGGTAAACACAATTTCTCAATAAGAGTGGTACTAACCACTTTGGTACAACTCCCACCATCAATTATCAAACTACACACCTTATTATTAACAAAGCATCTAGTGTAAAATATGTTTTCCCTTTGCTCACTCGACTCCTCCACCTTAATTTGGGTACTAAGAGCACGCCTAGTAATAAGGGATTGAGCTACCGCCTAATCTCTGTCGTCACAATCACTAGCTTCTTCTAAGGCAGGCATATCCTTAAACTCATCATCATCCTCAACCTCATCCTCCGACACCACCACCCCATTTCGCACAAGCATTATTTTTTTGTTTGGGCATTGTGATGCAATGTGCCCGATTCCCATACACATAAAACACTTGATGTCCCTACTTCTAGGAGGTTGAGAGTCAGAACTGGGTTTACCTTTATTGGCAGATTCCTCTCGAGCCTTTGGTGGTTCGGACTTCCCATTTGGAGCAGCTCCTTCATTTCTGTTATTTCCACTCCATGTAGGTTTCCAAGGAGTAGAACCCGAAGAGTATTTTGCAGTTCATTTCCTTTTCAGCTGCCTTTCCACCTTCATTGCCATGTGCAGCATCTCCTCCAGTTCAACATAATGTTGCAATTCTATAACATTTGCAATGTCTCTGTTCAAACCACTCAAAACCTGGCCATTGTGGCCTCCGGATCCTCCTCAATATTCGCTCGGATCATAGCAATCTCCATCTCCTTATGGTATTCTTCTACACTCTTTGAACCCTGAGACAGATTTTGTATTTTCTGGTACAAGTCCCTATAGTAATGGTTGGGCATGAACCTTTTTCTCATTAAACCCTTCAACTCATTCCATGTCTCAATAGGTCTTTCACGGTTTCTCCTTCTACTTGACAATAATTGATCCCACCACACAAGTGCATAGTATGCGAACTCTATAACTGCCAACTTCACCTTTTTTCCCTCTGAGTAGTTATGGCACTCAAAAATTAGTTCTACCTTCTTCTCCCATTCAAAGTACACCTCCGGATCACTTCTACCTTGGAAAGCTGGTATAGTCATTTTAATGTTTCCTAGGCTTTTATCCACCTGATCATCATCCCTATATTCACGTCTATTTCCCCTTCCACGCCGACCGTCACGACCTCTTCTCCTACCCAAGCTAGCCACGGATACATTATCACTATCATCATCAACACTATCTCCTATCTCAACATCATCATCATCTCAAACTCCATTCCTAGGATTATTGTCATACCTTCACGGCCTCCTAATATTAGGAGCCGTGTGTGGCTGCTCTCTACGTAGTTGGGCAATTGCTGCACTATGCGTGTCCATGGAGTTTTTAATCTCTCCCAACTTCGCATCCCACCTCTCGAATCATTTTTCCAACATTGCAAGAAAGTGGAATTGTTGGTTATCCTCTCCTGTCGATGATGCTTCCTTCTGTGACATGGTTAGTGATCAAAGAAAAGAAGAAAAAAAATTGCAAGAAAGAAAATATATCCTCACGTGTTTAGCACTCGTGTATCACTCTATTCGGCTTTTTCCCTCTATTGATCTCACCACTCTGCCTTTTTTCCTCTCTATTCCCCTTTCTTAAGTTCTTAAAGAACCCACCAAACTAGTCAAGGACTTGGTCTTTTTGGAATTAACCCAAAGTGCAAGACACAAATTTATAAAATATTGGACTCAAGAAAATTGATGCAATAAAGAATGAAAGATTTTCAAGAAAGTGATTTTCTTGAAACAATTCAGAAATTTCAATGGCACGTACCAAGATTGAATTTTTAAGGTAGTAATGGATGACGAAAAACTACCAAGAATGTAGGAAAAAAATGTAAAAGATATCAAGAAAGGTCTTCTTGAATATGGAATGGTGTTCTTGATCTTGATCCTCAATAATAATAGCTTTTCTTTTTTGGAATTTCGTACTCTTTTTTTTTTTTTGTTAATCAAGAACAATCAATAATAACAAGAATTGAAACTACGACCAATCTTGAATTAGTGAAGAATTTCAAGAAACCAAAGAATTTAGTATCGATTCAACGATGACTCAAGAACAATGGAATTTAATGAAGAAAACGAAACAAAACAAGAATTATATCAAAACTTGGATTTAGAGCCAAGCTCTGATACCAAATGATGTGATCCTTGATGGGGAATCACGTGATTTCGTGAAAATTGTATAAATACTTGGAAAGTTTCAAATCCAGATTATTAGACGATAGCAATATGACCCGACACTCACGACTCAAGAACCAAGGATGTATCAAATCCAAGACCGTTAAGATGCGGAATGAAGAACCATAAAGAGGTGAGCGTCACAAAGGTTGTCAAATCCTTTGATAAGTTCAAGGGGTTCAATCAAGAACGAAAAGAATAGGGATGAACTCAACTAATTCAAAGCAATTCAATAATTCATCAAAGTTGTGTTTTTACAATGACAAGGAAACATAATATAACCCAAAAACGCGTCCAAAATTAACCCTAACCCCAAAAACAATAATTAAAATGCGGCGGAACTTGCGGTCGTAATTAACCCTTAGGTCCAAAAAATGTTTCATCTCTTATGGCCGTGACATGGATTCTTATGGCCGTAAGTCACATACTGAATAAAATTCCCTAACTCAGTTACGGCCGTGAAAAGGAAAGTTACGGCCGTAAGTCCCTTGCTGTCCAATTTGTGCGATGATGAAGTTACGGCCGTAACTTCAGAATTTACGGCCGTAAAAAGCCTTCTTCCTTATTTTCTTGTTGTTCCTTGACCCAAATGCAATGTAATGGCTTTGGCTCTTCTTCCATCTTGTCATGCATTGAAAATGGAGTCTTTGCACTTGAGCATTCGTCCATCCAAGCTTGCATAAACCCCAGCATTGCCTGCTTGATCTTCTTAACTCTCAGCCTCGTTATTGGTCCCACTGGTACATGCAACGGGTCCTTACTCGTTGGGCCAATCCGGTCCTCATCACTTGATCTTTTTAACCCCATTATCACTTTAACATTGAATAGCACAAAGTGAAAGCTCCCATTTTTCTGAAGCTAAGACTGTCTCATACTTCTCAATTAATACAAGCTTGTGAGATTCCTCTCTTGTGGGTTCAAGATAGAGGTAACATGAAAGAACGGGAATCCATGGCTTGTAATGTGGCAAAAAAATCCCAAAGACAGGCTAAAGCTCAAAGAGGCTTCTATTGGTACATGTATCATGGTAGGCTCTTTAAGAAGGCCAAATTGAGTTTCACCTAATGCCTTTACTATATTTTGCACTTGAGTCAAGAAACTACAACGGCATGCACAAGAGAGCACATCTAAGAACAAACAAACCATGCAGGACACACATCAAAGAATAAGAGCTTAATATAAAGGTAAAAATAGCTAATAGGCTCAAAAGCTCACGAATTACGGTTTATATGTGTTACTCCCATCCATTTATGAGATATAGGTCATCGCTCAGTCCTGATTTACAACTCAAAATTTTGGTGACCAAGGATTAATGCTAAAAAGAGTGGAGTTAGGTTAATCGAAGTGGTGTTACAACACATCAACTTTGGTTTGACTCAATTAGGTATAGATTGCAAATCGACTACTTTATCCCCCCCCCCCAAACATTTCTTTCACATCACAAGTCTTTGATTTTCAATGTTTGTTATTCTCAACCAAGATAATTTGAAGCACAAGTGAATAAGCCCATATATTCTTTCAATGCAAGGCTCAAGAGAATGGAATATTAGTAAGGAATAGGAGTTCTCATGGCTTGTATTGTGGTTGATTTTCAACAAAAGGTTATGGCTCAAAAGTGGCTTTCTAGTGGCATATTTCAAGGTAGGCATTTTAAGAAAGCTAAATTTGGCTTCACCTAAGTGTCCATACTTATTCAGTGCATTCAATTACCAAGATGCATCTCAACATGCATAACAAAGCAAGTTCTAGAAGAAATCAACTACGCTTGACAATCACACAATCAAAAGAATAGAGCATGTCGTAGTGTTAAATGTGAATGCTCAAGCGGCTCAAAAACTCACAAAATAGGGTCAACGCGCATCAAATCCCACACACTCTTCAATCAATTCCCATCAAAAGTAATTATTCCAATGAAATGAACAAGAAATCAATTACTTATCCAATTTTTCATTTTTTTTCTTTTTTTTTTCGAAATAGAGCAAACATGAAAGATGATGAAAGAAAAGAAAGTAGAATTAAAATTAAAACAGAAAGTGTAAATTAAGCAAAAGGCAAAAGCATCTCCCACCCCCACACTTAATCTAAACATTGTCCTCAATGTTGCAAAAAGAACAAAAATTGCAAAAAATTGACGATAGGGGACTTCCCTGAAGATATGTAGCTATGAACTGGATGGTAGCGAAGGCGGGTTGAATCCCATGTGAGCGAAGAAGGCATTTTGATTTCTTTCCATTCTTGCAAGCTGACGCTCAATCCTATCAAACCGGTCCTCACTACGTCTTGTGGCCGACCCCGTGGATGTGAATGCAGAAGCATGGTAGGGAATGATGGCCCTTTCAGGTTTTCTAGCGGTAGGAATCGTGCGAGTAACCCGAGGTGCAATGGGCAGGGTTCATGGAATTTTTACGTGTTTCCATCCTTCCAAACCAAACCCATGATCTCCAAGCAATGCAAGTCCAGTGGTTGCATCTTGCAAGAAACATGAAGATCATTATTAATAGGATCAATTAAATTTTCGTGAATAGCTAACTGAGTGATCAAAGATCCTAAAATTAAAGGACGCTTGTTAGTCAGAACATTAGCAAATTGTGAGACCAACCAGTAACCAAGATTCACCTTGATTTTGTTCAACATGCACCACAAGAAACAAATTTCACATTTTGACAATACAGCTGCCGAGTCTTTCCTACCCGAAAATGTGAATGCAAGAAACCTAAGTATGTGTTTTAAGGCAGTATCACGAAGGAATGAATCTTTGGATTTGCTCGGGTGATAGAAATTTGAGGTGGAGAGTGTTCTGTACAAAGAAACTGGTTCAAAATCTTCCCTATAATCACATACACTACTCAAATATTCATCGGTTTCAAAATAATCCTTGTCAAAAAAACCAAATGCCAAGTTGAAATCAGTGATTGAAAGTTTGAAATATTTCCCCATGAGTCTGAATTGAACCACCCGAGGGCTATTCAATGTGAAATCACCAGGTTTGTTGAAATCAAAAGTGGTGTAAAACTCCCTAACGAGTTCAATGTAGGCAGGATGCTGAATAGAAAAATAAGAATGGCAACCTATATTTTCAATAAGCTCAAACACATTCCTATCAATATGCAATGATTCCATGGTATTTCTATCAATGTATTTGCAAGGTATGATGTCCTTATCACAAATTTTCCTATAACGTTCTTTGTCCTTTTTCTTAGTGAATTGCAAAAACCCATTCAAATTTGAATCAGAAGGTGGAAGAATGTGCAAACCTTTACCAATTTGAGCTCGTTTGCGCGCAGGAGGATTGGCCTTAGCAGGGGCTGATCTTGTGTCGGGGAGGCGATTGCACAGCTTTCTTCGAGCTCCCATGGCTGGATTGAGGTACTTTTTCTGTACCCATAATGCCCAATTCGAGTTGCTACGACTGCAGGGTAAAGTGAAATTGGAATGTGATTTTGGTGATAGAAAAGAGAAGGGGCAGGGGTGAGAGTGCAGAGGAGGCTCGTGGATTGTGAGATAAGGGCCACAGGCTGGTGAGAGGAAGGTTGAGGTGCGGGCAGATGACCGGTGGTGGTGGGTGGTTAGGGATCCGGCGGAAGAGGGGGGCGGTGGTATGAGCGGTGTGGTGCAGAGGTGAAGGGGTTTGGGGCGATGGGTCGGGAGAAAAAGGGTCGCGATGTCATGCGGAAGAGAGGCGAAGGTTAGAGTGGATGACGATGGCTTGACCGGAGGTGGGTGGGTGAAGTCGCGACGGTGAAATACGAGGAGAGAGAGAGAAGGGCAGGTGTGAGCGGTGCGATGCGGCGATGGAGAAGAAGAGATGGTTGAAGGCGGTGGAGGCTTTGGAGGTGAGGACCGGCGATGGTGGTTCGACCGACTGTGTCTGGTTGAAGAAGGAGGAGAGTGATGGATGATTGAGGAGGAAGGAGTGGCTACAGCGGTTGTGTGAAGAAGGAATGGGGGAGGCAGTGGTTTTGAATCAGAATAGGGTTTTTAAATTTTTTTTTCAGGCTTGTAATCCGAGATGAACATTAGTTAAGGTGTGGACACGCCTTATTCCAAGTTGATAACGATGAGCTTGTAATCCGATGTGCACTTTGGTTAAGGCGTGGGAACACCTTATTCCAAGCTTTACTCCACTATTTGAACCAAGTGCTTTCTCCATAGAGTGTGCCCACGTCCTAATGAAGATTCATATCTACCCAAAAATTAAAACACGGTAAATTTTACCTCTAAAATTACATGAATTTTGAAATACATAAATAAAAATAAACAAATAGATTAAAATAAATAAAGAGATAAAAATTGCTTGTTAAAACTAAAAAAAAAAAAAAATTCGGGTTGCCTCCCGGAAGCGCTTTTCTTTTACGTCTTTGCCTAGACGTTCCCATCGCTCGATTAGTGTAGGTTGGACATTCTAAATCGAATTGATCAACATTACATACTGGAAAGCCTTCATTAAAGTGTTTTAAGCGATGTCTATTGACTTTAAAAATCTTACCCGTATCCAATCCTTGAATTTCAACAATAGAAAATGTTCTCCTGGAAATCATCTGATCATGAAAGACTTTTGTCTTTTCCTTGTAGATCCTTGAGTTCTCATAGGCATCATTGCGGATCTCTTCCAACTCTTGCACTTGCAATTTTCTTTGCTCCCCCAACTCATCCATTCTCATATTGCACTGCTTAATGGCCCAGTATGCCCTATGTTCTAACTCTACTGGAAGGTGACAAGGTTTACCAAATACCAAACGGTAAGGAGACATACCTATAGGAGTTTTGTAGGTCATTCGGTAAGCCCAAAGTACATCATCAAGCCGTATACTCCAATCCTTTCTGTCTGGGTTGACAGTCTTTTCAAGTATGGATTTGATTTCTCTGTTGGATGCTTCAGCCTGTCCATTAGTTTGCGGGTGGTATGTAATAGAGACGCGGTGGGTAACATTGTATTTCTTCAATAAAGCTTCCATCACTCTATTGCAAAAGTGAGTCCCGCGATCACTAATGACAGCTTTAGGCGTCCCAAACCTAACAAAAATATGAGATTTGACAAAATCTACAACCACTTTAGCATCATCAGTTCGGGTGACTTTAGCTTCCACCCACTTTAAAACATAATCCACAGCAAGAATTATGTAAACATTACTATAAGACGAAGGGAAAGGACCCATGAAATCAATACCCCACGCATCAAATATTTCACAAACAAGAATAGGGGTGAGTGGCATTTGATCTCTACATCCTATTGTTCCAGTTTTCTGACATTGTTCACAAGATTTGCAAAACATGTATGAATCATGAAATAAAGTAGGCCAAAAAAATCCACACTAGTACTTTACGGGCTATTCGCTTAGGACCAAAATGTCCTCCACAAGCATATGAATGACAAAATTTTAAAATTGAAGGAATTTCTTGTTGAGAGACACACCTACGAATAATTTGGTCAGAACAATGTTTCCACAAATAAGGGTCGTCCCACACATAATATTTAGCATCACTCTTTATCCCATCTTTTTGAGCTTTAGAAAAATCAAGTGGTAGCGTTCTAGTAACTAGATAATTAACAATATCAGCGTACCAGGGTATTGCTTCTTTGATAGAAAATAGATGCTCATCTGGAAAATTATCCTTCAATGGTGATGGCTCTTCACTTGTGGTTAATCTGCTGAGATTATCAGCAGCCAAATTCTCTGTGCCCTTTTTATCCCGTATCTCTAAGTCAAACTCTTGTAGCAAGAGAATCCAACGAATCAGCCTAGGTTTTGCCTCCTTCTTTGAAAACAAGTACTTGAGAGCTGCATGATCAGTAGTACCAAGCAAATATTGACGGAATTTTTCTAAAGCAAAAAAACAGCTAAAAGTTCTTTTTCTGTGGTTGAATAGTTGCTTTGTGCATTATCAAGTATTCTGGAAGCATAGTAAATGGCATGATGAGCTCTTCCAACTTTTTGTCCAAGCACAGCACCTACTGCATGATTACTTGCATCACACATGATTTCAAATGGGAGGTTCCAATCAGGTGGTTGGATAATTGGGGCTGAGGTGAGCATATCCTTCAATTTATCAAACGCTCCTTTGCACGCCTCGTCAAATTCAAACACCATATCTTTTTGCAATAATTTACATATGGGCTGAGTGATCTTGGAAAAACCCTTGATAAAGCGCCTATGAAAGCCTGCATGTCCAAGAAAAGAGCGAACTTCTCGAACGGTTGTGGGGTAGGGCAAGGATTTAATAATATATATCTTAGCCTTATCAACCTCAATACCCTTAGAGGACACAACATGGCCTAAAATAATTCCTTGATCAATCATAAAATGACATTTTCCATAGTTCAAAACTAAATTTGTTTCTATGCATCTTCCAAGAACTTTTGTAAGGTTAGTTAAACATGAATCAAAAGAATTACCATAGAATGTAAAATCATCTATGAATACCTCTATGATGTTCTCCACATAATCAGAAAATATACTAACCATACACCTCTGAAATGTAGCAGGGGCATTGCAAAGTCCAAATGGCATCCGTCTATATGCAAAGGTTCGGACGCAAAGGTTCCGAACGGGCACGTGAATGTGGTCTTCTCTTGATCTTCCGGTGCAACTGGGATCTGGTGAAAACCTGAATACCCATCAAGACAACAATAATGAGTACGACCTGCTACACGCTCAAGCATTTGATCAATAAATGGGAGGGGGAAAGTGATCTTTTCTAGTTGCAGCATTTAACTTCTTATAATCAATATACACCCGCCACCCATTTTCAACACGAGTAGGGATCATCTCACCTTCAGAATTTCTAATCACTGTTATACCTGCTTTCTTTGGAACTACCTGGACTGGACTCACCCATTTACTGTTAGAAATTGGATAGATCATACCTGGATCAAGAAGTTTTAAATTTTCTTTCTTTACCACTTCCATCATTGATGGGTTCAGTCTTCGTTGGGCTTCTCTAGAGGGTTTACAATCTTCTTCCAGTAGTATCCTATGCATGCAAGTAGAGGGAATCAATCCCTTCATGTCAGCTATAGTCCACCCGATTGCTTGTTTATACTCTCTAAGCACCCGAGTCAATTTCTCTTCCTCAAAGGGAGAGAGTTTCTTGGAAATAATTACCGGGAGCATTTCTCCTTCTCCTAAGAACACATACTTCAAATGGTCCGGTAGGGGTTTCAATTCCAATTTTGGTGCCTGCTCAATAGAAGAAAGAAGTTTTGTGTGAGAACTAGGCAATTCAATTTGAGATACATTACACCTTATCGGTCCAAGCGACTCAAGTTCATGAATTGCTTCCTGCAAATCAAAATCCAACACAAAATTCATAGCCTTCTCTAGTCCATCACGAGTGAGGTTCCTGCTAAGTGCAACATTCAACTTATCATCATCGTTAAGATCAAAAATATTTTGTACTAGAGGGTCGATGACATCCATAACATAAACAGGGGACACATCACTAGGATATCTCATGGCTTCATAAATATTAAATTTAATGATTTCACCATCAAACTCCATTGTGAGTGTTCCAGCATGCACATCAATTTTTGTCCTAGATGTTTTAAGAAATGGTCTTCCTAGTAAAATAGGTGTAGGATTAGAAGAATCATCTTCCTCCATATTAAGTACATAAAAATCAGCAGAAAAAACCAATTCATTTACTTGAACCAAATATCTTCTAAGACACCCTCAGGGTACACATTGGACCTATCAGCTAATTGAATAATCACGCCTGTTTCTTTCAATGGACCAGTATTTAAAGATGAGTAAACAGACAAAGGCATGACATTTATTGAAGCTCCTAGATCTAGCATGGCCTTCTCGATTCTAACCTTACCTACTTTTCAAGGGATGGTAAACATACCCGGGTCCTTGTAGTTAGGAGGTAGTTTTTTTTGGAGAACAGCTGAAACATTTTCTCCAACACTTATCTTTTCATTCCCTTTTTATTTTCTCTTGTTGGTGCACAATTCCTTAAGAAATTTAGCATATCGAGGCACCTGTTTAATTGCATCGAGTAAGGGAATATTTACCTCAATTTTTCGAAATGTTTCCATGATTTCCTTTTCTTCTTCCTCCTTAGATTTGTTCAATCTTGTAGGAAATGGAGGATGTGTCACAAAAATCCTGGGTTGTTCTTTGTCAAGTACTTCAGGTTGGTCAACATGACGTTGTGGGATGACTTCTTGTTCAGTTTCCTCTCCCTTACTACCTGGCTTTGACTTACTAGGCTCTTTCAGTTCCTTCCCGCTTCTCAGAGTGATTGCACTGGCATTTTGTTTTGGGTTGACAATGGTTTGGGAAGGTAATTTGCCTTGAGATTCCAATCGGCTCACAATTGACGCCAATTGACTCATTTGAGTTTCCAAATTATTCATGCCTGTTCTCGTTTCCTGTTGAAATTGTTGTGTATTATTTGCAAGTGATTTCACAATTTCTTCTAGAGACATACCTGAGCTCGAAGAAGGTTGTTGTGGTTGAGGTGTAGGCTGTCTAGGTTGGAATTATTGGAACTGTTGGAATTGCTGCTTGGTCTAATAACTAAAGTTGGGATGATCCCTCCATCCTGGGTTATAAGTATTTGAATAAGGATCATACTTCGGTTGAGGTGGGCCTGGAAATCTCCCAACTGCATTAGCTTGCTTAAATGAATCTTCTTGGAGAGTTGGGCATGTATCCGTTGGATGACCAGTGGCACCACAAATTCCACATGCCTTAACTTGTTGCATATTTCCTGTAGCCATTTGTTGAACAAGAGATGTTAGATTTGCTATTTGGTTTTCAAGGGAAGATACATTTACCTCGTTCACTCTTTTTACAGGACTGTCTTGTCTGAATCCAAACTGCTGTGTGTTAGCGACCACGATGGAGATCAGATCCCTAGCGGCAGTTGGGGTTTTATTCACTATGGCTCCTCACTAGCTGCATCGATCATTTTCCTCTCCATTGGTAACAATCCCTCATAGAAGTATTGAATGAGTAATTGTTCAGAAATTCCATGTTGGGGGCAGCTTGCGCACAACTGTTTAAACCTTTCCCAATATTCATGCAAGGTTTCAGTATCCCTTTGTTTGATTCCACATACCTCTCTTCTGATGTTTGCAGCTCTTGAGGCTGGGAAAAATTTGTCAAGAAATAATCTGACCATTCATGTCCATGTAGCTACAGAACCTGGTGGTAGATAGAACAGCCAATCTTTTGCTTTGTCAGCTAGTGAGAATGGAAAAGCCCGCAGCTTGATTTGTTCTTCAGTCACTCCTTGTGGTTTCATACTTGAACATACCATGTGGAATTCCTTCAGATGTTTGTGGGGATCTTCATTCTCGAGCCCATAGAATTTGAGTAGCAAATGGATCAGTCCAGAATTCAATTCAAATCCCACATCTAAGACTGGATACTGAATGCAAAGTGGCTGTTGATTTTCATTTGGTGCAGCCAATTCCCTTAAGGTTCATTCCTCATTGGTCATTGCTTTCTCTTGCTCAATTTCAGAACCACTAGAAGAATCAGTTGTTGAATCTTTCGGGTCAGCTACAAAATTCGATCTGGTTCGTTTGAGCAACTTGGCTTCCTTCCTCAATTTCCAAGCTGTCTTCTCAATTTCAGGGTTGTATTGCAACTCACCTGTACGAGAACAACGGGGCATAAAAGAAATAAAGAAATTAGTTAAAGATATAAAAATAAATAAACAAATAAATAGATAACAGTAAATGAAAAATTAAATCTGATTAACACCAGTCCCTGACAATGGCGCCAAAAATTTGATGGGTGTCGAATCCAACAAATAATAATGTTTTCTTGCTCTTATAAAAATAAATTGTATTAGTGGTGAGCAAGGTCGAATCCACAGAGGCTGGTTAGATTTAAATCTTAGTGAAAATTAAAAGCAATGAATTAAAAATAGGCGGAGTTTGAATTTTTGAATGTGAAATCAAGTTATAAGTAAACAATTGCGAAATTAAGATTTTTGGAGATATCAAATTAAACAAATATCTAGCCCAATGTATAATCTCAGTATTAATTCAAGGAATTGATCATGGATGCAAGAATAAAATTCTTAAATCATTCTCTAAATTGGTTATGGTCATTGATACGATCTAACAACCTATCTCTCCTTACTTTATCGATAATCAAGAGACGCTCGTTGATTATTTCCCTAATCAATAAACAATCCTAGATATGATCGTAGGATTTAATTTACCAATAGCATTAATTCTAGAGAGACGACCAATTCTAACCAACAAATCCACACGCGTGATTCATTTAAATTAGGTTATATGCCTTCATAACATGAGTAAAAAATAAGTCTATAATTAACTATGTTATTTTCTACTTGTATTAGTAAACCTAAACAATTGCGGATTTAGATTCCTAATTGGTTAAGTATCGTTTTGACAATTAAAACAACGTGCACTTTGTATTAATAAATCAAAACAATAACTTTGATGCAAACAAAAGATATATAAATAGAAAACAATCAAAGGAACAATTAAATTTAATTAGATCTCACAATTCTTGGTGAATCAAAACTTCGAATATCCTTGAACTGGAATAACGAATTTAGCTATCCATAAAAGTTTGGGAAATAAAAACTAAAAGAAATAATAATAAATTTTGTAATCAAACTCTAGAAGAGTGACGAAATGTGTGTCCCTGGCTTCTCCTCCTCCTCAAACGTGTTGTCCATCCCAACAATTGTTAGCCCCTTTTTCTCCCTTTTTGTCCTCCTTTCTTTTTTTTTCTTTTTCTCCCTTCGTAAGTTGTCCAGAAGCCTCTGTTATTTCACCCCAACAATTCTTTTTCCCAGATCTTCATTCCTTAATTAAGTCTTCCAATTATAATTCCTTTCTTTTGTGGTGCATTGTTTCCTTACACATATATGTCAAATTTTCTTTCTTCCAATTTAACATATTCCTTTAATCCACTCTTAGGTCAAAGTTGTTCCACTTTTTGGCCCAAGTCTCCTCCAATTGAATTGTGTTGCTGGCCTTTTAATTTCATCCACCAAAACTGTGTAAAGCACATTAATAATTTGAGACAGCTGACTTCCACAACAATAAGGAGTGCCCACACCTTATGTCAAGTGCTCCTCTGATTGTGTGCTTTTAAGTTCCAAATTTCTTCTTCCTAATTTGTGATATTTGAGTCAAATTGATCTCAATTCCCCCACCTAATTCACAAAACATAAAATATGATTAATATTCAAAATTTAAGCATTTAAAGTCATTGAATTAAGAAGAAGAATCACTAATAAAACAACAATTATGCACCCTATCAGTAGAGATTATTTTTGAATCAATATAATAAATAATATTATATAAGTATCATAATTTCATAACTTAGAACATGTCTGGTTGCATCTAAAGGCATAACGACATGCTTGATTTTACGGTATAAATAAAACAACAAGTAAGTCGTTATCATTTCTACTCGAGCATTCATCTATTCTAGAAAACTCAAAACCACATCTCGACGTCCAAAATCCCATACATTTCATAACTTGATAGTTTAGAACATGTCCGGTTTCATTTATAGGAATAATGACAGGCATATTGTTACGGTATAACTATAACGACAAGTGTGCTGTTATCGATTCTACTTAAGAGTTTATCTATTCCGAAACCTCAAAACACATCTCGAAGTCCAAAAATCCATAAATTTCATATAACTTTATAAGTTAGAACCTGTCCGGTTGCATTTATAAGCATAACGATAAGCATGTCGTTATGATATAAATATAACGACAAGTATACCTTTATCGATTCTACTTAAGCATTCATCTATTCCGAGACCTCAAAACCATACATTGACATCCAAAAACCCGTACATTTCATAATTTCATAAGTTAGAACCTGTCTGGTTGAATTTATAAGTATAACGACAAGCATACCGTTACGGTATAATAATGACTGCAAGTATGCCATTATCGATTCTACTTAAGCATTCGTATATTCCGAAACCTCAAAACCACATCTTGACATCCAAAAAACCATAAATTTCATAATTTTATAAGTTAGAACCTGTCTAATTTCATTTATAAGCATAACGACAAGTATGTAATTACAATATAACTATAATGGAAAATATGCCGTTATCGATTCTACTTAAGCTTTCATTTATTCAGAAATCCCAAAACAACATCTCAATGCATTTTATAATTTTATAGGTCAAAACATATCTAATTGCATTTACAGGCATAAGGGCAAGCACGCCGTTACGATATAACTATAACGGAAAAGTATGCCGTTATCGATTCTACATTATCATTCTTCTATTTCGAAACCCCAAAAACACATCTCAACGTCCAAAAATCAATACATTTCATAATTTTATAAGTCAGAAATTGTCCAATTGTATTTATAGGCATAACAACAAACATGTCATTACAGTAACTATAATGGCAAGTATGTCCTTATCGATTTTACTTAAGCATTCATCTATTCCAACACACTCGAACCACATAAACATAAACTGAAACCTGTACATAAAGATAAACTAAACACATTAATAGAATACAATACATAAACATAAAAGAAAACCTGTACATAAACATATACAATTGATAAGTGCATTTATACACTTATTTTTATGTCTAAATTATGATTAATTATTGTTGTTTTAGAGTCATTCCTATTTAATTTGTATTCATTTGTTTACTTTTCAGAAAATATCCCAAAAAATGAAGAATGAGGCAGTTAATAGAAGAAATACATAATTGGATGCTAATTGGAGCTAAACTGAGCAATTGAGGAGTCAATGACGTTAACCGGGAAACTTGCATGGTGCCAAAGTGAGCAATCAGAAGTTGGAGGACCCAATTGAAGGAGTTGATAGCTAAAACGAGCAAATTGAGAAGATCCCAAAGTATGAGGAATAAATCACTTCAATTGACAGTTGAGGATTGAAGCCTCAATTAAAAGGGAGGGACCAACGTATACGGATCTGCAAAGATGAAAATTTGCATTGAAAGTCACTCCACATGATCGCTACATTCCATAACGTGCGATCGCCGAAAATTGCATCCCGCAATCGCGCGCCTTTCCGCTAGACCGCGACTTGGCCTTTTTCCGCAATTTTCAACAGGTTTTTCTCCTCTTTCACCTAGGTTTCTTCAATACCTATAAGTACAACATATGATGCACGAATTCTAGACCCTTGCCTCACCTAAGAACATCATGATTTTGGGATTTTAACGTCAAATTCTTGGGAAATTGGAGTAAGCAAGAGGAGAGATTGGAAGAACACATGAATAATTGATTCTTGGTGCAAGCTTTCCATTCTTCTTTGTTATTTTTCATGAACATTTTCTTTTATTGTTTTTGTTATTTAAATATGATGTGTAACTAAATTCACTGTTGGGATGAATGATGTAGCCTAGCTTGATTATTTTAATTCCAAATTTCGTTGTTTTAATGACTCGTTTCATGTATTGATTTATTATTACTTTTAATGCTTGAGTTGCCTGATCGCCAATTTATGATATAACAAGTTATTTTCATAATCGAGAGGTGAGTTAATAACTTAGATCAATGTAATAAATTCGGTAATTGGATAAGTGATAGAGATATACTCTTGTTATTATTGCAGTCGCTATGAGAATTCTTATATTTCATGCACTTAGTTAAGGAATAATTCTGACCCGCTGTAGAGATACATAGTTGACTTAATTAGGCAGAGTTGATTTAAACACGAGAGAAGAATTTCATATGAATAAGTGAATTCGACCGAATACATTATTAGAAATAAAACTAGAATTGAAGTTAATTTAATTGGTTAGGTGAAATCGGGATTCCCAACTACTTTACTTATGATAAAATATGCTAATAGCATATCTTCCTCTTCAATTCCTTGAGCTATCAATAGTTGTTCTCTTATGAAGAAATCATGTAAAGACATTGTGTTGAGTCAATAACAGCCATCTCGAATGTCGAGTATCAAGACCTAAGAAGAAAAGATGGCAAACAGCGAACGAACTAAAATAAAACTAAAAATAACAAAAATAAACTAAAAATAAAAATAAAGCAGAAAAAAGTCTGAATCAGTGAAAGTAATCTAAGAATAAATTTAAATTACAATCTCCGACAAGGGTATCAAAAACTTGTTGCTGGCCGCAAGTGTTCAGATCGCATAAGTAATAAAGTAGATATGAGTCCAAATATTCCAACAAGGATTGTATATATTGTATTTTATATTAAAAACCTTAATCGGAACTAGAAAGTACATTGATTTGGGAATTTTTGTTGAAAACTAAATTTACAAGTAAACTAAAAAGCAAGAAAATTTGTTTTATGAAAACTATGAAGTGAAGATGTTTAGAATTATGAATCCACATTAACTCTATTACCAATATTTTGACTTAGACATTTAACAACAATTTACGAGATTTTGAAAATCCGTCTTCCTTAAGTTATTTATGTCCCATTTCGAGCGATATATAAAATCCTTTTTCTAAACGTGAATTGACTATATTTCTATAAAAAAAAAAAAAAAAAATTCAACTTAAGTAACACATGATGGCTAGTACAATCCCAATTTCAAACTAGCACATTAATACAATCATGTCTCTAACCAATTCAAGCAAGACACAAAGGGCATATTTCATCCTCGAAACCAATTAGCCCCTATTTGATACTCATTCAACAAAATCTCATTTTTTTAAAAAAAAAAATCATTTTAAATCACATATTTTACCAATAAAATAATTTACATACAAGTCCAAAAAGATTTCATATTTTTTAACCATACATTCTCCCAAAATTTACTATTACAAACCACATTATTTAGAAAAATATTTAGTTTTGTGAACAATATGTAGGATTACACAAAGTATAGATGTAATACCACTTTTCGTTTTACGTGCTTTCTTGAATATCACCCAATTTCTATGATGATACTATGATGAATTATTTATTTGGCAATTATTATTGATAATAAGTTGAATTATTTTGTAGTGGAAGGACTTGGACGCTGTATCGATCAATGTGCCAATTAAAAGGTTTATAAATTGTTTGCGTACAATTCTATGTCTAATTGCTTATTTTAATTGTTACTTGCCATTCCTATTTTAATTGAGTAGTAAGTTGTCTAAATTGCATTAAATTGAAGTTGGGAAAAGTTTGGTGACACTTTGGAATTTTATTTGATGGTCGTGGACTTAAATTACCAATTGATGAAAGTTGAAGGACTAAAATTCAAATTACCAAAACTTAAACTTTTAAACCTAACCCCCCACCCTCACTCTCGGAACCGACACCTCTCTCCCCCAAATCACACCCGACTCCTCTCTACCTCGGTCTCTCTCTCTCTCTCTCGCCTCACTCTTGACCCTCAACTCCATAGACCACCGCCACCACGGCGCCTGCAACGCCACCACGGCCATCATCCTCACGGTAAACTCCCTTGAACACACAACCGCACTCACAGTTGGCACCCAACCCGAACAGCGCACACACATGCTGATATATATATATATATATATATATATATATATATATATATATATATATATATATATATATTGTATTTATTGATTCTATGTATGTACATGAATGCATATACTAGTGTGTAATTTCAGATTTTTGAGTCTCCTGTGATTTCGGATTTTATGCTTGAAATTTGATAATAGTGTGTGTGTGTGTGGGGGGGGGGGGGGGTAATGTAAGTCTCCAATTTGGATCTTAAAGAGTTCAGATTATTGTGATTAAATTTGTGACATTTATAGATTTAGTTAATTTTTGGCGACGTTAATCTTTAATATTGATTTATAAATGTGAATTTGAGGTTTTGGTAATGTGTGTGTGTGTGTGTGTGTGTATAAAAGAAGTTCAGCACGATATTAATTTCAGTTTTTTTTTATTTTAAATTTAGGCATTTAGTGTGTATATGTATGCATTAATAATAGATTTCAAAGATTATTAAATCGATTTGTGTAATTGACTTTCTTTGAGTTTAATGATGGGTTAACTTGAGAACTTTAGAATTTGGGAAAGCTTTGTAAACATGGATAAATTTCAAATTTCAGATTTTTGTTTAGAGTTTTAAATTCTAATGTTGAATATAGTTTTGGGTAATGTATGTATAAAAAAATTATGATTTTTGAGATTTATGAAAAAAAATTGTGGTTTAGTTACCTGTTTGAGAAAGTTTGGGTATATGGCAATATTAAGATTTGTGAATTTTTGGGATTTTAAGGGATCAATTTTATAAAGTTAGGCTAAGCAATGCAAATTTTGAGTTTTAGTTTGAATTAAAAGATAGAAGACCTTCTAATGCCCACTGAAATTGATTATTTGTTTTGAATATGGTGTTTAATGTATTGGTCATAGCGTAAGGTCACATTTTGAATTAAAAATTATACCTTATTAATGAATGAGAATAATTAGAATTTTTGGGCACATTGACGTCACGGGCATCTAAGGCTCTTCCACTTGCAAATCTAGATAACGGTAAATACAAAGGGCGTCAGGTAAGTAAACTTCCCCTTCTCTCAACATAGTTGAATGTTCAATGCGGAATTATGTGCTTAATTGACATTCGTGTTAATTATGGAATTTTAATGTTTTTGATTTACCATATGCAAGTATGTGTATTTAAGGAAATGTACAAGCATGCACGTTATCATGTCATTGCATCATTAAGCATGCATTGACATCGAAATAGGGAAGTCAAATGTTTTAATGAAAGGAATGTGTCAAAGTGCAAATTTTGTCAAAAGTTATGTATCCTAAGTTTTTCAAGAAAGAATGGGTGTACTTCTATGTCATGAAAGATGCGAGTGAGAAATGGGGCGCTGGGGACCGGCGTACCCGAATGAAATGAGCTACTTTGCGGTGGAAAAGTGAATGTTAAACCGCTTTTCGGTGAATGTGAATGTTAATCTGATTCCAAATAAGAATTGCCCATTGTTATCTGATTGACTAGAAGATACACCAAGTGAGCTCACGATGGAATGAAGTGAAAGTTTTGAAATGTTAAGTGAAAGCTTGAAAAGTTTGAAAGTTTTGAAATGTTAAAGTGAATGGGGATTCATATTTCAAAATTTAAAGCATTTCATGTCATAAGCATGCATCACTTGCACGAAGTTTGCTTACTGAGCTTTAGCTCACCCCAATTCCTCCCCAATATTTTCAGGTGATGAATGATATATGAGACGAGGAGAGCACTTGGTGACAGACTCAGGCTATACCTACCTTCAATCTTTGAAAATAAAGTTAGAGTAGAATTTATTTAAGTTTCTCATTAATTATTCTTTAATTCATATATTATTGTTAATTATTTGGTTGAAATTAGCTTTGAATAAGTATGGGTGTACTATTAGAGGTTAAATTACCTCTTACTTCATTTGCTAAAATTTATTTACTTGGAATTATATTGTTGATGAGTTTGGGACTTATTGAAATTGTTTTGATGATGTTTGGGATTGAATGAGTTGAGATGTGTACTTTTAAATGGTTTTGATGTCCTTTTACAGGTTGGCCATGCCCAATTTATAGAGGATACTCTGCCGAAATTTTTGTAAAATTTTTATAATAGAAAATGAAAATGTTGAAGTTTTAAATGATTTCTTTTTCGCATTTAAGTAAAGAAAAGTTAGCACGCCCATGTTTAAGATTCTGAACTTGGGGTGTTACAATAGAGGTATATTTTTGTCTCCTATTGAACTTCATGGCAATTCATTCAAGTCTAACGTATTCCTAATCTTTCAAACGTAGAAAAACATCACAAACATCAATAATCATGCATCCACAATTATAAATGAAAATAAATACACAATTAATTGCATCAAACCCATAAATTGTATAAATTAAACGTAAATTCAAAACATGGAATAAAGATCTAACGCTTCATTACAATTCTAACAATCAAAAGCTTAGCCTAGATACATAATTGAATATAAATTACAATAATAATAAAATGATGTCACCCTGTTCATCTTTTTGATCTTCCTTCTTCAATTGTACTCTTGGAATTGCATGGATCCCTCAACAATTCGACAGCATTTTAGCATGAATTTCACAAGTTGAGAACCCCTAAAATGTGTCTTTTGTTTGGTATTTATAATTTTTCCCAAAGCCTAGGTCAAAAGAGGAAAACTTCCGTTGAAATCCTCGAAAAAGTCCAGCTGCACGACCCATATTTTTACCATGCGATCGCGCAGTACATAATTGTGCGATCCCGCTGTTATGGCTTTTACATTCTGTCCATTTAAGTAGCAGGCGTGCAATCGTGTGGCTTAATCTCATGTGATCGCATAGCTTTCGTATCCATGCAATTTTCATCTTTCAGCGTGCTACAAGTTTGTCCTCATGATTTTATTGTACATCAAGCCTTTCAACTTCCGATTGATGCAATTTAGTCCCTAAACTTCTAATTTCTTCCAAATTTGATTTCTTCTTCAACTTTTCTTCCAATTAGCACCTTAGTTTTCATCATCAACTCTTAATTTGCATAATTAAATCATTTATCATCTAATTGACTTGATTTTGGCTTCAATTCCTTTGATTTCTCGACTTTGGGAAATTTTTGAAATATAAACAAGTAATAACAAAATCAATAGCAATTATTCTCAAAAAAACATATAATTTCCTACTTTTAGGATAGAAATAGTGTATAAAATACACTTATCAGTAAGCTTGAAGTATCCTCTGATAGTACAATATCTCCTCTTGCATCTTGTCAGTCTTCTCATGAGGTACCTTCTTGTAATACCCCGATCAAGAAAGCTTAAAAGAAATGATAGGTATTACTCATACCACCAAGGTACACTTTCTTTTCTAGAAGTCCATCATTAGAAACTCCACAGTTAAGCATATTTGGCTTGGAGAAATTCTAGGATGGGTGACCTCCTGTGCTTTCACGTTTGAAAAGGTTGCTAGGGACCATAAATAGGTCCAGGATCGAAAGTGGGTCCTTGGGTTACCCACGGTGTACATTTTTAATTAGGGCTAATACTATGTTGTCAGGGATTGTAAATAGGTCTGGGATCGAAAGTTGGTCCTTGAGGTTGCTCCAAAGTACACAAATGAACCGAAAATTATTTTTTTAAGCATGATGTTCATAATTAGATTTGCATGTTTGGATTTAACTTGAATTGATTGTTGTATCTCCACTGGGTGTAATTCATTATGCTCACCCCCAATATTTTCACCCTTTCAGGTTAAGGAGCACGGTAATGTATGGCAAAGAGCGGACATTCTTTGATTAAAATGATAGATTATTTTAATTAATAAATTTTATAAAACTAGTATTTTAATAGTTGATTTCCATTCGTTAATTTAATTTCAAAAATTTAGTATTTAACAAGTTTTGGCATTTTGCTTATTATTTTGTTTGATAGCAGCAATTTGATTTGAGTAAACTATTTCAATAAATGATGCTTTCGCATTCTATTTCTAATATATATTATTTTAGCAATCATTTTTCATTTTTCAAATTAATTTCGAATTTTATTATTTTGAAAGTTTGACGATTCGTTCGTCATGTTTGATATTGAAAATCAATTTTTTTTTTCAGTCAAACATGCTTCCACATCTTATTTCTAGTTATTATTATTTTAGACAAAATATATTACGTATTTGACGTTTATTGAAAATAACTATTTAAACGCAATTTAGACTTTAGTAGCGCTCCGAGTTAACGGAATTTGGGGCGTTACAATTATCATCTTATCATCATTTGATATTTCAAACCTAATCTAGAAATATCATTATCATCTTATCAAAATTAACAAGTTGTAGAAATTACATTAAGATCAAATTGAAGTTCGAAGAAATGAAAATGATAAGATGAAGAATTCAAATTTGAATTCTCTACCACATTATCTTTGAATGCATGAACTTGGACAAGTTGACAAGTTGTTATCTTATCCTTATCATCCAAGTGCATTATCTTAATCCTTTTCATGTAATGCAAATTATCATAATGTTTATCCATTAATGCAACTTTTTATCCTATTATATTATTTTAATAATTGTCTTACTCTATATATATAGCTCATTCCAACACTTCAAAAATTATGAAAAATTCGAGAGAGAGAGAGAGAGAGAGCAATCCCATGCAATTGGCTCTTCCTATTTTCAAATAATTCTCAAAGTTTATGAAGGGTGTATTTCAAGAGTGAAAGCTTTGGTTTAATTCTATTGTGCAAATTAGAAATTAACCACATAACGTTTCAAGTTGGGTTGTTGTATCCTGGATGGGACAAGTCAGAGATATTTCTATTGCACCAGTGATTAACGTTATTCCAACACTGTAGAGGGCTTGATTCTTCTTAAAGAGAGCAAGATATCCGCGCCTCAGCCTAATTGGTTACGGTTTCTATTTTCATTTTCTTTGCAAATTTTATATTAGAATTGTATTTGCACTAACAGAATGTTAGTGTCTAGAAGGTGACTTAGTAAGCAATCTTGGATGGAAAGGTGTTGACTTTAAATATCTTTGTTAATTCGTTGTTCCAATAATCTTGGAATTGGTTATATAATGACTGCTATATCATTATCTACTGAAGGATTTGTTGATATCAACTCTATATTTGATTTACCTCTTCTTATTATAACTTGCTATAAGAGTTTCAATGATCATACGCTAAGTATGCTCTAGCAATTTGAGTCATTGTTCTGGTGATTTATGTTCAAATATGTGCTGCTTTAATAGATAAAATTTAAGGACTATAGTTAGCAGGCATAACATAGATGAAAGAGGTTCAGAAAAAACATCATTCACATAGGAGTTGATCTGTGTGCATCGGCAAACATCATCGGTGACCGCAGAAGTTAGAAGAGTCCATTGACTCTTTTTATTATATTAGATTAGATGTCAATAAGTATTTTATCAATACAATTAATGTTTCGATTTACGTCTTTGTTATGGTTAATGTTGCTTTACATATTTTGTTTACTTAATACTATGTTGTTACTATCTTTGTTCAAAAAAATAAAAAATAAAAACATATATATGTTGTTACTATCTAATCTTGTGTTTAGTACTCTATAAATTTTTTATACTATTATTCAATCTTGACATTAAGTATAGAATAAGCATTAAAAATTTAACATAAAGTTTACGAAATAATTTAAATTTATTGCCAAATCTTGATATTACTAAATGGGAAAAAAATGATAAAATAAAATTATATGTAAAATCTAAAAAATAAAATTTACCAAAGTTTTAATTAGAAGTATGTTTTTATAAAGTTGATAGATAAAATTTAAGGACTGTAGTTAATAGGCATAGCATAGATGAAGAAGGTTTAGATAAAAAACATCATTCACATAGGAGTTGATTTGGTATCCTAGACAAGCAGAATGGAGAAGGAAGATTTGTGTATTTGAACACCAATATCAGGTCAGTTTTTGAGCCATTACAGATGCTATTAATGTAACTAACTTAAAGCAACAAATAAATTAAATAGGTAGGATTGTCCGTATTATATTCTGCTACTAATGTAACTAACCTAAAGAAACAAATAAAGTATCCTAATATACTTCGTGATATACAAAACTATTTGGAGATTACTTTTTCTCAACCATAAAAAATATTCTTAAACAAACAAATAAAATCCTACTTTTGGGATAGAAATAAATGTATAAAATACACTTATCAACACCCCAAATTAGAACTATTATTCATCCTCGAACGAAAATAAACCTAAACTATAAAAAAATGCAAATAAAAAAATGTTTTTGTTTTTGTTAACTCATTTACCATGCGTTTCAACAATTTAAATTGACGATTCACTTTAGAGAAGAAATATGAACAACAAAAACTATTTTCATTCATCCAATACTTAACTTCATTGTGTGTGTGACCAGTCATGCATAGATAAGCCTGAATCCCGTGTGGTCAACAATGATTTTCTTTTAGTTTTCCTTGCACCTCTCATGAATGATCACAACCTTACTGCTTTTCTCTTATTTCCCGAGTTATCTCCTATTGATGTGGTTTCTAAACATTTATATATTGCATTTTTCCACACGAGGCAGTTAGGACTTGACAAGTATTCACAACAGACTAAGAATAATCCATCCCCAATCTCACACTCCTGCATTAGGAATTTCAATCAACAAAGTTTATACCATTTTCGTTCCATTTTTTTATTTGGACGACTTTTTCTTTTTAAGTCCATGTCTTTTACTATCTTTGTGCATAAATTTTCATAGTTGCTTTCTATATGACCTCAATATTGAACTTTAGATCGGTGACTCTCAAGCCAGACGATTTTAGGACACCAAGTTCAAAGAACCCCTCAGACTTAATTACCCAAGTCATAAAGACTTAAACAGAAAAGTTAACGATATTTTAGTATCTTATGTGTAAGTCCACTCTCCGTACTTGCTTTCTAATTGACCCATGTAGCGAGCTTTAGGTCGGTGGCTCCCAAGCCAGACGACTTTAGGATACCAGGTTCAAAGAACCCCTTAGACTTACTTACCTGAGTCAAAAAGGCTTTTGAAGAGTAGAATAAGACCTTCAGCATTTTTCTGTTTTTATGCTGGTTATGGTTTATACCTGTTGATCAAAACCTCCTAAACTAAAGATGCAAAACCAAGAACTTTAGATCCTCAATCTATCAATACATACTCATACTAACCTTTCCACCCCTGGTTCTACATTTTAGGTCAAGATCTAAATTCTTAAGGTTTGGGATTTTTCAGTCAATTCTATGTTCAAATTGAATTAATTTTACCCCCACATGTATCAAGCATCTCCTACACAATCAATTATTTGACAATGGTTATGTGCTCAAGTTCTAATAAAGTCTTACATGGATGAATGTTTAATAAAAATCAAGTTCGCATGTTTCCCAATTTTTTAACTAAAACACAAAAGCCAATTTAAATCATGATATAAGAAATAAATAAATCAACAAGATTTTTCAAAATTTTCCATTTTTTTATGATTTTTCAAAATTTTCAAATTTTATGAATTTTTTGCCCCAAAATCGAATGAATGTTTGAATAAAAATACATGAATCAGATTCCCACCCCCAAACTAGAATTATGCATTGTTCTCAATGTATTCAAAGCAAATAAATCAATTAAACACAAAATAGGTACTTCCTAGGTTTGGAGAGGTCGTGTCTCCACTTTGAAGCATTGACTTGAATGTTTGGTTGGATGAAATGACTCATTTCTTTCTTTTCCAAGTTTGGCTCAAGGTGTCCCAGAATGATATGTTCCTTGAAAAAAAGAAATAATTGTCATTCGAAGCATAAATATCATGTAGGAACTAAAACAAATCAACACAACAAACCCAAACTAGGACTTAGAAAAATTTTGGAAGTTTTTGGAAAACGGTCGACCATTAACTTTCAGCCATTGACATTGCCTCGAAAAGTGAAGTAGGTGCAGTGAAGCTGAAAATGTGGGCTGTGGTGCATTGGTGCCTGCAATGGTCTTGCAATGAGGTGCTTTATGGTGCAATGATATTCAAGTTGAGTTTCATGCTTTAAATTGGTGTAAACAATGATTGAATGATACACAAATGATGTATAACATGTGGTGAAGGTGTTTGTCCAAAATGAATTGCAAAAACTCAATAAAATACTCATTGAAACATTTTATCGAGCACCTAGTGTGCATATGAAGAAATAGTGGAATCATAGATTTGGAGACTTGAATTAAGCAAAAATATTTCACCTAACAATTCACAATTCAATACCTCCAATCCTAGCCTAAACTCATCACCAATTATCAACAAATTCAAATTTCACAAAAAGATATGAAAAACACCAAAAATATGCTTGATCATGTGAAAGAGCGAAAAATCATACCTTTTGAATGATTTTGGTGTGATGCAACACATGAATTTGAGCTAATATGATATGCACACAATGGGGAATGATTTTGGACTCAATGTTGGACGATTTGAGGAAGGAAAAACGGGTTACAAGTGTTTAAAATTCAAGTATGCATAATATAAGAAATTTCCAGAGTCCTCCAGAATATAACTGTGCGACTGAACGGTTATACTACCATGCGATTTTACGGTAGAGAAAAACAGTGGTCAGAGTTTTTTCAAATTTTCAGTTTTGGACTCTGTTTTCGACCCCTAAATGCCTTCCAATACATGCAACCAACTTCAAAACTATCTCTATATGTCCTAAGCTAGATGATCAATTTGAAAATTGTGATGATAAGAATTAAAACAAATAGAAATGCAAGTAAATCGTAAAATGTTAAAACATGCAAAAATAGGTGCAATGAAGTATTCAATGCAACTGATATGTCAGAATGTGAATTATAAGCATGTTAGTGATCCTAAAATGTAATGTATAGAATCCAAACAAATAAAAGTGCAATTGTAACGCCTCGAATTTCGTAAACCCGGGAAACCACGTCGTCCTTTGAAATTGACTTTCAAATAATAATTTGTGCAGAAAAATAACTGAGATTTAATTTAAATAATTTCATTCAAAAATTTAAACATTAAATAAATTCAAAGTTTAACATAAAGTGGATAGAGTAAATAAGTTCACGATTTTCTAAACAAAAACATTTTATAAAACTTGTTCAATAGCCACCAACGCACTCTCCGTCGTCAACTCCGAAACCTGCAATTTGTAAGTTTAAAAATAAATGTGAGCATTTCATAGAAATACTCAATAGGTTCAACGCAATTTAAATAAACTATATAGTAAATAATACATATAATCTGCAACTTAATTCATAAATTCTCATTCTCATGCAATAAGCAAGTGGATCTCATAAGTCATAAATTTTCATACCCGAAGACATGTGGCTCTAGACCCAAAGGCAACTGGTCCATGCCCGCAGACATGTGGATCTGGGCCCGAAAACAATTGGTCCATGCCCGGAGACATATGGATCTGGGCTCAAAGGCAACTAGTTCTCATAAATTACGTAATCACATGCATAAATTTACAATACGGGTTTACTTAATATTGCACATTTAACTTAAAATATGTTTGAAGTAGTGAACCTACCTTGAAAGTATTCTCAAGTTTGTTGAGCGGGAAAAATGTCAATCTTCTAAACGTCATAATGCTTCGTCTAGCCAATATATAAAATAATTCTTAAACTAGTATTTTGGAATTCAAAGGTTTTGAAACGAAAGAGTTTAAAAGAAGAATAAATGTTTAGGGTTTAAATTGAAAATAAAATATAGTTGGAATTTGAAACGAGTTGGGACCAAAATATATAATTTAGAAAGTGATTGGGCTAACTCATATGTTTTTAAAAATCTTGGGGACTAACATTATTTTCAAAAGTGCAGGGTTGAATCAAAGCATTTTAAAACCAAAAGATCAAAATAATACTTTTAAAACTAAAAGGGTCTGACATAAAATGTTTCAAGAACTGCAGGGACTGAATATAAATATTTTAAAATCAATGGACCAAAATAGAAAACGTTGGGGCTGAAATTCAAGGAGTTAAATTTCCAGGGGCTGAAATAAATAACTTTAAAACAAGGGATGAACCTTAAAACATCTAAAAAGATAATAGGGACTAAAATGAAAGATTTTAAAACTTGGGGACTAAATGGCCTATTTCTTAAAATCAAACTTAACAAAAATCACAAAATCTGTATCCTCTCCCTCATTCGGACACAGAAGCACAGAGAGAGAGAGAGCGAGAGAAGGCAACGGGCGGTGGCCCATCTCCAGTTTGGCGCCTCCGGCAGTTCAGGCGGCAATAGCTCTGCCGACACATGGCGACGGAAGGAGTGCTGTGGTGAGTGAAGAAATGAGGAGTATTCTTAGTGCGAAAAACGAAGGCAAAACTGGGTTGTTGTTTGGAGCTTTGATTCCGGCGATAACTCCGATCGAAGCGACGGTTAAAGGTAAGTAGGTATCTTGGTTTTGGGTGTAAAAAATTTTAGTTGGGGCAGTGGCCGATTGATTGGGTGGGTGAAGATGGCGGTTTCGTTGGTGATTCTTGCGGTAGTGGTGGTGCTTGTTTGGTGAAGGCGGTGGTGGAGGCTCCACTGGTTTTGGTTCTCAACTAGGTGTTGAAGGTGTTGGGTTGTGGGAATTTGCATAGCAAATTATTGGATGGATTGGTTGTGGTGGGGTGTTGTGAAACTGGAAATGGCTGGAGGTTTGGGAGGTGGTGGTCAGATTTTGGTGTTACGTGAATTGGACTAAGAGAATACATGTGTATATATAGATTTGGTATGGAAAGTGTTGTAATTGGAATATAACTATAAAACGTTGGATACGGAAACGTTTGAATTAGAGTACGATTTTGGAAAGACTTGGGATACAAGAATATTATTGCGAATAAAATATCTTACTAAAAATAACTATTTAAAAGATTAAACTTGGATGAAAAATAAATTTTGATAATAATAAAATCAATCTTTGAATTTTAGAATTCAAATAATTCGGGTTTAAAATAAATAATAATTTTGGGCTTGGACAATATTTGAAAATATGAAATTGGACTAGGAATCAAATTGGATTCAAATTATATTTTATTTGCTTGAAATATTCGAATTGAATAGACGAGCACGCTTAAATTTAAAAAAATGGGTGAAATTATAGCGACACGTTTTTTGAGGAATTAAATATTTATTTTATAATCAACTGAAAAATTCTCAGTCGCTACAACAATGAATACTGAAGGTCCTAAAACATTCAACCTAGAATACATAACAACTAAATGCATGCATTCTAAACATCCAAGTGCTCCTAAATGAAATGTCAAGCAACTAAACAACTTTAAAGTAAATAAATAACTCAAAAGTAATATATAAAGTAACTAAAGAAAAATGTATGAAAAGCTGGGTTGCCTCCCAACAAGCGCTTCATTTAAAGTCTAGAGCTAGACTTTTTGGCAAACTTCCTCAAGGTGGCATGAAACATGACGTTGACCCCCTATCATTTGCTTTGGCCCTATGCCCAAAAATTTCATCATTCCCTTGTTGAAGTAGTGGTTCCACCTCTATTCTTGGCCAGTTTTTAAGTGAATTCTTATTCTCTATTTGGACCATGTTAAATGTGACATGATCATCTTCTACTCTAAATGTCACATTCCCTTCTTCCACATCTATCAAGAATCTTCTTGTAGCCAGGAAAGGTCGACCCAGAATTAAAGGCATCTTGCTATCCTCTTCAATATCCAAAATTACAAAATTACTTGGAAAAATGAACTTCTTCAATTTTACCAGCACATCTTCAACAATTCCATATGGATGTCGGATAGAGCAATCAGCTAGCTGAAATATGAGTGATGTGGGTTTGGGGTCTCCTTATCCTAGTTTCTTGTTGATAGACATGGGAATTAAGTTGACACTTGGACCAAGATCACATTAAAATTTATTGAATTTTAAATCTCTTATGATGCAAGGTACTGAAAAACTCCCTGGTCCTTTGCTTCAGCTTTTGCAAAATTGCGTTGCACTCCTTAGTTAAGGATATTGTCTCGAACTCCTCAAGCTTCCTCTTTTTGGAAATCATGTCTTTTAAGAACTTAGAATATCTTGGAATTTTCCTAATTGCATCAATGAAGGAAATATTGATATGCAGTTTTCTGAACATTTTTACGAATTTATTAAACTGTTGGTCCTCCTTGGTCTTTTTCAACCTTTGTGGAAATGGGATAGGGGACTCAAGAAGCTTAATTGTCAATTTCACCTCATGCCCTCTTTCTTCTCATCAGATAGCTTCTCAAGTGCCTCAACATGTTCCTCCTTCTTTTCAACTGATTTTTGGACATGAACCTCAGGCAATTGAACTCCACTACATGCAGTAATTGCATTTACTCCTTGTTTCTCTTTCCAACACTTCAATCTTTGGGAAAAAGGAGTAGGAGGTTTATACACCCCGTCACATGGAGCAAAAGTGATCCTCCTTTGAACAAAATCTACCGTTTTTTCAACAATTTTGAGTGCCATCACTTGCTCCCTCAGATTGACCTGTGTTATTAGGTAATTTACCTGGGGCTCTGTTTGCTAAAGCCTAAGCTATCTGACCAACTTGGGTTTCTAAGTTTTTTATTGAAGCCTGATGGTTTCATAATGTAATTTCAATCATCTTCATGAATTGGTCAGTTATGGTCATGAACTTAACAATTTTAGCCATAGACTGATTGTTCTGGCTCATGTATTGCTTAGTCCTCTCCATCAATTTCATGACCATCTCCTATATTTGAGATTTCTTCTCCACTAACAACTGTGGAGGGGCAAGCTGCCCTGTTCCATTTTGATTATCCCTCCATGAGAAGTTAGGATGATTTCGCCAAACAGGATTATAAGTGTTGGAATATGGATTATTTTGGTGATATCCCCCTTGTACAAAGTCTACTTGTTCAGCTTTACTAGTCAGAATTGGACAATCTGATGTACTGTGATTAGCCCCCACATTCCTCGCATGCAGTTACTACATTTTTCACTAAATAGTTGGTTAGTTGGTTTGTATGAAATTCGCCAACGAGTCTATTTTGGCAGATAGTGCTGAAACACTGTCCACTTCATAAACTCTTGCTGATTTTTTTTGGATTGTTCTCTCAGATGCCCACATTACATTAGTACTGGCTATTCTCTCGGACAGTTCAAGTAATCCATCAAGAGTTTGGGTAGTTATTAATCCATTGGATGAAGAATCAACAAGACTCTTATATTGTGGGAGCAAGTCAATGTAAAAGTACCTTACCTGCTCATTTTTAGGTAGTCTATGTTGAGGGCACTTTCTAAGCATGATTTTAAACATGTTCCATGCTTCATCAAATGACTCAGAATCTTGTTGTTGAAAAATTGTTATCTCATGTTTGAGTTTAGCGACTTTGGCTGGGGGCATGAATTTTGTGCCAAATTTTTAGGCCAAGTCATGCCAAGTTGTTATACTTGCAGGAGGATGAGAATCTAACCAATCTATTGTCCTATCTCTTAAGGTGTATGGAAACAACATAAGTCTAATGGCATCATCTGATACACCCTGATATTTAAAATGTTCACACATGTATAAAATTTGAGACACATGTATATGTGGATTTTCATCGAGTTTGCCACAGAATTGATGTCCATTTTTGAAACATATTTATCACATTGGTCTTTAATTGGAAGTTTTCAAGACCAAAAAGTGGATAAACTATGCTTGATTGGTTTGGACAATTTGTGGGGTCATCAAATCTCTACAAGTCTATTCCCCTCATCTTCTGACTCAGCACCAGGTAAAGCCAGATTGTTTGCCATTTGTTCCTCTTTTTGGTTTTTATGTTTATCTAGTTATTTGGCTTCTCTTAACCTACGGGGTAATGTACGTTCAATTTCCAGGTCAACTTCGAAAAATCCCCGTTTTCCGAACGTAATATACACAATTATAAAAAAAAAAAAAGTAAAGAAACTAGTGACTAAACTAAAACTAAAAATTAAAATCCTAAAAATAAACATAAAAGTAAAATTAAAACTAAAGCAAGTAAAAATTTCGAATTAGTGAAAATAATCTAAAAATAAATTCAAGCTACAATCCCCGGTAACGGCACCAAAAACTTGTTTGCTGAACTGCAAGTGCACGGGTCGCGCAAGTAATAAAGTGGACGTGAGTCCAAATATCGTTCCCAAAGATATTGTGAAAATTGTATTTTAGATTACAATTCCTTAACAAGAACTATGAAAACTTTGAATTTGGAAATTTTGTTTTGAAAATTAAACTAAAAATTAAACTAAAAAGCAAGAAAACTTTGTTTTAAGAGAACGATAAATTAAAGATGATAGAATTGTGAATCCACTTTGTTCCATCATCCTTATTTTGACCAAATCATTTAAATGAATTCCATGAGTTTTGAAAATCCATATTCCTAATGTTGCTAAGACTCTCTTTCGGACAAGAATTAACACTTTTTTCCTACACATGATCCGACTATATTTCTATGAAGAATACAAATATGTAAGAAAGCATTAAAGGATTTGGGAATACCTTTTTTTTGTAGATAATACAAAGCATAGGGATATATTTATATCCTCTATCGGACTTTGTGACAATTAATCAAGATCTAATAATTTCATACTCTTTCGAACATAGCAAATTGTGACAAATATCAACAATTATGCGTCCACAATCATAGATTAAGATGAAAATAAAAATATAATTAATTGCATCGAACTCATGAAAAGCGCAAATTAAAAAACAAGTCAAAACATAGAATCCGGAACTAAAGTATCATCACAATTCAAGCAAGAAAATCTAGCCTATATACATGATTAAAGATAGTTTACAAGAAGAATGGATAGATATCACCTTATTCATGTTTTTGATCCTTGTTCTTAAATCTTTGATTTGGCCTTGAATGGATTCCCCAGCAGTTGGACAGTATTTTGACATGAAACAAAAACAATTGGGAATCCCTAATTTCATGCCTCAAGTCATGTATTTAAAAATTGCCTCAAAGCCAAGGTTACTTAGGGAGAAAGAGTGCTGAATTTCAAGAAAAAGCCCATCAGTCGGCCCAGAAAATAACAATGTCGATCACATGGTACAAATCCATGCAATCGTGCAGGCTTCCGTAGAACCATTCTGATCATTTTTTAACAAACGCGCCATTATAATTTCATGCGGTCGTGCAGGCTTTCGAATGAAGTGCAACTTCTTCTTTCAGCGTGCTACAAGTTGGTCCCTATCTTTTTGTTGCACAGTAAGTCCTTCAACTTTCAATTGTTGCAATTTGGCCCCTAAACTTCTGATTTCTTCCAAATTTGATTTCTTCTTTGGGTATTCTTCCAATTGAGCCCTTGATCTACTTCATCCATTCTTTCTTTGCACACTTTAATACTTTTATCATCTAATTGCTTGATTTTAGCTTCAATTCCATTGTTTTTTGGACTTTGGGGTTATTCCTGAAATATAAACAAATACTAACAAATATAAATTGCAAATATTCTTAAACAAACAAATAAAATCCTACTTTTAGGATAGAAATAAGTGTATAAAATATACTTATCAATAATCTAATTTTTAAACACACACAGTAGCATCTTTAGACTTAATAAATGAATCCAAGTTTTCCTAGAATAGTCATCAACTATAAGAAGGAAATATCTGAAACCAGAAACAGTATTAACCGGGGCAGTGTGAACTAGAAGTTGAGTATTTTTATAAAATTGCAAGTTTGAAGTGAGGTTTTTCATTTTTCTCAGTATTTTTATTAGTGAATTATGGGTTGTGTTTGTGGAAAACACTCTTCAGCTATTAAATATAGTGAGGAGAGCCCAAAGCAGGGTGAAATGAGAAATTGGAGAATGGAGTCCTAAGAATCGAGTATTTTGATGAGGGGAAGAGTTTTAGGGTGAACGAGAAGTTAGAGAATGGTTTTGTTAGAATTAAAAAAATGGTTAAATCAATAGAAACAAAATCATCCGACATTGTTACTGCTAAAAATTTGAAGTGGAGATTGAAACCATTTTGGTCACGAATTCTCAATAAAAATGTGGCCATGTAAAATGGGGAACAAAAAATAATGATGTTCGGTACAACGGAATGGCCATTCCATGCTTTTACTCTTTGAATTATTTTACACCATTAGATCTTGACAGGGATAAAAGATTGTCAGCTAGTGATGATGAAAAGAAGGGCATTAAGATGATCTTGAACCTCCTCGAATACTAAGTAATAACGGCGAAATAAATATGCAAAACTACATTTTTTTATAAAATTGATTTTTATGCTTCATTAATTACCAGAAGCACGAAAGGCAAACTAGGTGCTGTAAGAGTTCCTGGATATTGAAAGGTCATTTCGGGAAAGTGGAATAAGTTTTAGCTCAAACCTCTTTGAGAACTACTGTGGATGTTTTGGAAAAAATTCAGGAGCTCTACCCTCTTCAATTCATCATTATATTTTTTCGCTTGAAAAAAATCAAGTAAAACCATGGAAACAAGATGTAAGATGTATTTAGGCACAACAATTCAAATAATAAAAACAATTAGTGGCAGAGATGGAGGATTTTCAAAGCTTTGGCAGTCAGATTTTCTGGAAGGTTTTGTCCAACCCCCATTTCCCTTCTTGCCTTATATCCATAGAGACACTGTCTTTTCTAAATGTATATCATCTCTGCATAATAATATAATTATTTTGAACTCATTTTGAATGTAAAATTTGCATACAGTACTAGAGAAATTGATCATGATGACACAGTAAACGTTGCCTCCATATTACTTTCTCTACTCCATGGTTCGAAGGATGTAGATGGAGGAGAAGGGAAAAAACAAGCTAGAATTTAAAAAAGCAGAGTTTAAAAGAGGAGCTACTGCATCGGTATAATCTCTACTTTTTCTTTACCTATGTTCGTCATTTTTTTTTTTTTTTTTTTTGCTTGGTTATTGAATTGAAGTAAATTTAGTTGGAGGAGAAAAAACACGATAGAGTTTTAATAGAAGCTATTGCATCGGTATATATTTCAATTTTTTTTCTTACTTATTATAGAGTTTTTTTTTTTTTGTTTGGCTATTGAATTGAAGTAAATTCTCCCGAAACGTGTAGTGATCAATTTTATGATAAATTTTCCCGTATACCTCATATGTCGATCTTTTCAGCTTACTTATGGTTCTAATTTATTTTTTTTAGCTTAGTTTTATAATTTGATGAAGGTGTAGTTATATTCAAAAAGCTATTCGACCTGAACCCAGTCATTTATCCTTAACAAATGGAATATGCGGATGGTGATTATGAAACTTGAGAAGTTGACGAGGATGAGTATTTTGTTGGGTAGATGGTGGGAGAGTTAGAGCCTGATAAAGAAGATGAGGATGAATATGAAAAATTAGTCTATTCATTTATGCTTAAATACATACTTGCATAGTGTTAACTTAATAATGTTGGCATTTCCTATTTTTCCACAAATGTGTAATTTAAGAAAACTTAATTTAATTACTAAATACGAGGATGAATATGAAAAATTAGTCTATTCATTTATGCTTAAATACATACTTGCATAGTGTTAACTTAATAATGTTGGCATTTCCTATTTTTCCACAAATTTGTAATTTAAGAAAACTTAATTTAATTACTAAATATGTGTATTTAGTAATTTATTAAGTTTAATTAAATTACGCAAATATTTCTTGAAGAAAATATTATCTCCTATTTTCGTGTAAATCATTTTAATGTTGGAAGATAATGATCAAAAAATATTGATTTGATTAGGATCATGATCTCGATATCTTGTGATTTTGGTAAATTTTTTGATGATCTATTTATGAGTAATCTTGGCATTCAAGCTTATTCTTGATATTCTTGATATGGCCGAAAATATTTAAACATATCTTTGCATATGGTAAGATCATCATCTTGATAGGGCCGAGCATAGTCAAGCTTATATACATATGGTAAGATTGTTTCTTGATAAGGCCGAAAATCTTGATTGTAAAGATTCTTGATTTGGCCAAAAATATGGTTCCTTCTCTTGGTTTCCAAGTTTATGTTAATCACTTGATTGGTAAATGATTAACTTATGGTAAGATCCTTCATGATTTATCTATATCCTGATTTATGGTAAGATTTATTCAAGAATAATTATCTTACCTTTTCTCTAATTACCTCTACTTTATTTTGCAGGTAATAGAGATCTATTGCAATAAAGAAACTTGGAGGACTAGTAACTTAATTGCATTTAAATAGAAGAAAACGGGATGTTTTCTTTAAGACATGAAAAATACAAAAAAAACCCGTGAGGTTCTTAAACATTCATGTCCACTACAAAAAGGAGTCAAGAAGCCAATTTTCGTGTGGTGCACAAATATTGAAGGTTTCAATTGTGTTGTGACTTCGGTACTCCGGGAGGAGGAATCAATCACTTAGAGAAGGAAAGAATTTCAGCGTGAAGATCAAATGGGAGGTTTGGATCGTGGAAAGAATTTCAGCATGAAGATCAAATAGGAGGTTTGGATCGTGTTCGAACGGGAGTTCGAGGTTGCTGAAAAAGTGTTGCAGTTTCAAAGAAAACCACTGAAGAGTGGTGGGACGCCAGGTCACATTACATGCCATAGAAGGATTAGGGAGTGATCTATTTCTTGGATGTTTGATAAGTCTATGCGTAGATTTATCATTTAGTTTAGATTGATCTGTATAAACTCATTCCTTATATAGTGATTGGTTTTTGTCCGCAGGATGCGGGCCGTAGGTTTTCCCTGTTAGGGTTTTTCCCACGTTAAGCTCAAATTATTGTGTTCTTGTCTATTTACGTTTCTGCACAATTTATTCTGTCCATTTACGTTTACTAACCAGACGAATCTGCATCAGTAAGATTCATCTGGTATTGCGCTAAATCAAAACTAAACAATTTAGTGTTAATTGGTTACTGTCCAGACTTATCTGGGACAGTCCGTTAATAAAATTTAGACAACTTTAAATTTTCAATTGGTATTAGGGCGGGTTCAATTCTAGAAAGTGCGATTCGGTTGTCTAAATGGAATATTCTGCATCTCTTAGGCCATCTTTGTTAACTGGTAGTAACTATGCTCACTGGAAAATTCATATGGAGATTTTTATTCAATCTATTGATGAACGTTGTTGGACATTTGTCCTTGAAGGGTACAATGCACCCACTATCATTACTGGAGGTGTTGTTACAGTTGTAGCTAGAAGTGCTTATACTACAGATGAATTACCTAATGCAAATTAGAATTATAAGGCACTTAACGATATTGTATCTTTGGTTGATCCAGGTCAATTCAGTCTCATCTCCTCCTTAAGAACCACCAAGGAAGCATGGGATGCTTTGAGGGTAGCAAACAAAGGAACCAATGTTGTCAAACCTCCAAACTGCAGATGATCACTCTAGAGTTTGAACAACTATCTATGGATGAGAAAGAAGACTTCAAAATATTTTGCGCCAGATTAAGTGATCTCACCAACTCAGCTGAAGCTCTTGGGAAAACCCACTCAAATGAGCAGATTGTACAAAAAATCCTTAGATCTTTTCCAGACACAGCGATTGAAGAAAGCAAAGATCTTTCAACCATGCGAGTTGAGGAACTTGTAGGGTCATTAATGACCTATGAGTTAAATCTGGCCCGAAGAAAGAAAGACAAAAAAATTAGGGATTGCGTTCAAGGCAAGCAGTGAAGATCTAGACTATTCTGGGTAGACAGATGAAGATGAAACTTAGTACTTCTCACCAGACAATTTAAAAGGTTCCTCAAGGGTAAACAAAAAGAAAAATCTGCAAATCTTCAAGGCCAGAATCAAAAACCCCGAAAACTTGAGAAAGGAACTTCAAGATACAGAAGAAAAGATCCAACTGTTGCAGGCTTTCATTGAACACAGCAGGGAACGACATCTAGACGCATCTGCATTCTCAGATGTCAAACAAAATGAGGTAAACAGGTTAAGCTCAAAACTTGCTAAAGCACAAGATAAAATCAAGAACTTGGCACTTGGATCTGTCTAGCTTGATGAAATCCTAAACAGTGGCAGACTTGTCAGCTTAAAAATAGGTCTTGGAGATGAAGGTAAAGGTAAAAACATGACCATAAAATAAACTTTGTAAGAGAATCTGGATACAGATACAAGGAACAAAGTACAAATTATACAGATGTATCTACCTCCCATCATCATCAATTCAATGTTGCTGGAACTCAAAACTCACATCCAACTAGGAACTATACAAGAAGACAGTTTCAGCCAAATCTGTACAAGCAAGATGAGTCTGACCATCAGAATGGTAGGAAATTTCAATCTCAACAGAGTTGGCAGGATACATCTGTTTTCCAGGTATTCTGTAATTTTTGTGCTAAATCTGGTCATGATGTATTTAGGTGTCATGAGTACTTGAAATTAATCAATTCACACAAAAGAAGACTTGTTTCTAGAAAAGAAAAGAAAATTCGAACTAATACCTATGTAGTTCAATTATCTTTAAGTTCTTTGATTCCTAACACATGGTATTTTGATAGTGGATGTTCTAGACACATGACAGGTGATCTTTCATTGCTTACACATTTTGAAAAAGGCAAAACAGGAGCTGTTACCTTTGATGATGGTCAAAAAGGTAAGATAGATGGATCTGATATCATTAACATCAAGGGCCTGCCTACATTAACCAATGTCTTATATGTTATAGGACTTAAGGCAAATTTGATTAGTGTAGGACAATTGTGTGATGATAACTTGCTTGTCATGTTTTTCAAAGAATATTGCAAGGTCTTAAGTCGTGACAAGAATTCTAATCCATTAAAAAGTGTTTTGTTTAAAGGAGTTAGATCCAGAGACAAATGTTATACACTTGAAAGTCACATAACTTGTAAATCTGCTAGGACCAAAAATGAGAAATTATGACATAATAAATTAGGGCATCTAAACTACCATGATCTCAAGAAGCTGATCAGACTACAGGCTATGAGAGGCTTGCCTAACATAAAAAACATTCCAGATGAAATCTGAGGTGATTGTCAAAAATGTAAGCAAATCAAAAGTCAACACAAATCAGGTACATCTATTAATACCTCTCATATACTTGAACTAATTCACATGGATTTGATGGGTCCTATTCAAAAGGAAAGTATTGGTGGCAAGAGGTATATTTATGTGAGTGTTGATGATTTCTCCAGATACACATGGGTCATGTTTATTCATGATAAATTTGATACCATTGACAATTTTAATAATCTATTTCAGAAATTGAGCAATAAAAAGGCAGACGAATAGGTAAGAATCAAGAGGATCAGAAGTGACCATGGAAGAGAGTTTGAAAACTCTGACTTTGCTGAGTTTTGTATCCAATATGGAATCAAGCATTAGTACTCATCCCCGAAGACTCCTCAACATAAGGGAGTGGTAGAAAGGAAAAATCGCAATCTACAAGAGATGGCTCGTGTCATGTTAAACAACAACAAATTGCCTACGAAATTTTGGGCAGAAGCCATAAACACTGCTTGTTATATTGTTAATAGAGTCATACTTAGATCAGGAACAAATCAAACTGCATATGAAATTTGGAAGGGTAGAAAACCTAGGGTTGATTACTTTCATGCTTTTGGAAGTAAATGTTACATTTTAAAAGATAGAGAACACCTAGGAAAATTTGACTCAAAATCGGATGAAGGAGTATTTTTGGGTTATGCTGAAAGTAGTAGGGCCTATAGAGTTTACAATCTAAGAACTCAAACCGTTCTTGAGTCAATTAATGTGAAAGTGGATGACACTAATTGTTTGAACTCGGATTTGCAGGAAGCAGATGGTGATCAACTGGAAGTTCCACCAGAAGAAAAAGTTGGAACTGAAAAATCAGAAGAACAGCACCAAGCTGGAAGTCTCAATGATGCTGAAGAATACGATCAGGATGAGTCTGGGCACCCAGTAATATCTGCAGATCAAGACGCATCTGACTACCCGATATACCTGATATTGCAGAATCAGAAGTATCGGGACAACCACCTGTTAGGATTCAAAAGGCTCATCCACTTGATAACATTCTCACTGATATGTCTAAGAGAAATGTGACCAGAAGAAAATTTTCTGTCGAGATGGGAAAAATCTATCATATGTCTCAAATTGAACCAAAAAATAACAAGGAAGCTTTGACAGACGAACACTGGTACAGGCTATGCAGGAGGAACTCAACCAATTTGAAAGAAACAACGTCTGGGAGTTGGTACCACGTGCTAAAGACGGTAATGTAATTGGAACCAAATGGATCTTCAAGAACAAATCAAATGAACAAGGAAATGTGGTAAGAAATAAAGCCAGACTTGTTGCTCATGGCTATTCCCAAATTGAAGGGATAGACTTTGACGAAACATTTGCTTCGGTAGCCAGACTGGAATCCATCAGGATGTTGCTAGTTGTGTCTTGCTACATTAACTTCAGATTATTTCAAATGGACGTCAAAAGTGCCTTTCTGAATTGTGTACTTAATGAGGAAACTTATGTGGAGCATCCCGAAGGATTCATAGATCCATCTCAACCGGACTTTGTCTTTAGACTCAAAAAGGCATTATATGGATTAAAACAAGCCCCCAGAGCTTGGTATGAAAGGCTCATATCATTCTTGTTAAGCAATGGATACAAAAGGGGAGGAACTGATAAAACTCTTTTCATTAAGCATCTAAATCCTGGACTAACTGTAGCTTGATGACATTGTATTTGGGTCCACATCTAAGTCCAAAATTGATGAAGTTATAAATACAGTGAAAAGAGAATTTGAAATGAGTATGGTCAGTGAACTAACATTTTTTCTTGGTTTGCAGGTATAGCAGGATGAATCTGGTATATTCATATTTCAATCAAAATATGCTAAAAATCTGGTGAAGAAATTTGGACATGAAGATGCAAAGGCGATGAGAACTCCCATGGGAACTACTCTAAAACTTTCAAAGGATGACAGTGGCAAGAATGTAGATCCGTCTCTCTACAGAAGCATGATTGGAAGTCTTCTGTACCTTACTGCCAGTAGGCCAGATATATCCTTCAGTGTTGCAGTTTGTGCAAGATATCAAGCCAAACCTAAGGAGTCTCATGTTTTCTCTGTGAAAAGAATCATCAGATATGTAAGTGGTACATTGAGTTACGGAATTTGGTTTACAAGAGATACCACTACCCATCTTGCAGGTTTTTCAGATGCAGACTGGGCTAGGAATGTGGATGATCGAAAGAGTACATCTGGAGGATGTTTTACATTGGAAACAACTTGGTGGCATGGCTAAGTAGAAAACTAAATTCAGTGTCACTTTCCACAGTCGAAGCTGAGTATATTACAGCTGGCAGTTGCTGTACCCAACTCCTTTGGATGAAACAAATGTGGTAAGACTATGAAATTTCTACAGATCAAGCTACTATGTATTGTGACAACACCAGTGCCATCAACATCTCAAAAAACCTTGTCTAGCACTCCAGTTGGTGGAACAAAAGATTATCAATCTAGAGCACATACAAACTGATCTACAGCTTCCAGATTTGTTTACTAAGGCCCTAGATACTGTCAAATTTGAAAGCCTTAGGAAACAAATTGGAGTATCATCTCCTCCTGAATTGAACATGCATATTTCCTAAAAAAAATGCATTTTTTTTTCTTTTTATTGCATTTATCCTATTCTTATACTAAGTAGATCTTGTTTTTGCTTGCAGATATATCTGAGTGCTTGTGACAGATACGTCTGGCTAATAGCGATCAACATGTCTCCGGATGAATCTAACTAGGACTCGCATCTGGAAAATCCAAAATATAAGTCATTGCTATCTAAGTCATATGGTTGTTACTGGATGAGATTTCATATTCTATGTGTAGACCTATGATCTGAATCTTGCTTATAGCATTGCAGGCATATTCTTATTGTCCAAGGGCAGGGCTAGTGGAAAAGAAGGATGCCTATCCAAGCCAAGTTCATACCCTTTAGCTTCAAAATATAATGATTGAAGGTAAATACGGAAGAAAGGGGAAAATCTAGTAAGATAACTTTTGGGGATTGTGTGAATCTACCAATCCAAGCCAAGTTCATGCCCTTCTTCTAATCTAAAGGGGAACATCTTGTAAGATAACTTCTGGGGATTGTGTAAAGCCGTTTCCACCTCTAAAAGACAATGCCATAATATTGAAAACGTTGGCAAGCCGGGTTTGAGAAAATGCACCTTATATAGATATAGATCGGTCTTATTGTGCACAACGGTGGAAAATCAATAAGTCAGGGCAATCATATGATTTTTGACAGTATGCGGATGACTAAGGGTTGCTTGGATCACACACGCACATTAATCAACTTATTTATGTACATGGTGGATTGTATACTGCCAGATGTATGTGACTCAACAGATGCCAACAAGTGCTCGGACATGTCTCAGGTATCCGGAAGCATTTAAACTTTTCCTTATTCACGTATCTTGGATTTTATTCAATAAATCTTTAATTTTTGAGGCAGTATATCATGGGCTAATGTGTACAAATCTTGCAGAACAAGTCAGTTGATTGTGGGGTCCAATTTTGATAATTTATTTGTTTCCTAATTGTTAACATATTCTGTTTCTATGTTTGTCTACTCTTTTTGAAGGAAAAAAGTTGACAGGAATCAGGACTCTCAAGTTACCATAATGAACTCTAATTCCTTTTATATTGGAGTCTCTCTTAAACCCAAAACCCTCACACTTCTTCATAAACCTCACGTCCTAAAATTCCAAAACCCTAAAATCCTCTCATCTAAACCCTAACTTCTTCTCCTCTTACCATCACAAATCCAACACCCATCCTGAGTATGGCCAGAAGTAAGCAATTCAGAAGGAGGAGAGTAACCAAAGGCGGCGATGGCAATGTAGAATCATCTCAACCAAACCCATCGGAGATGGGAACTCCAAGCGTCGGCGCCATTGTACCGGTACCAACCTCCGGCACCAGCCATACCCCCACCTCGCTCTGTACCGTAGGTACTACTCCAACTCCTACTCTCCTTATGGCCCAATTGATTCGGGGCACACCGATCATTCCACAGACCATGGGTATAAACTTGGCACCCATATCAGGTAATCTTGGCCAAAGTCATCTATCTCCCTTGGATATTCGAAGTGAGTTACAGGGAGCAAGAAAACTTGCAACTGAGAAAAGGGAAAGAGATGCAAAAATAGTGGAAGAACAAGGTGACGATGAATCTGGAGAAACTAAATATGGTAATGAAAAAGGGAAATCAAAAGAGAGGGAAGTGTCTGGCGAGGATGAAAAATCTGAGGAGGAAGAGGAAGTTGAAGAATCTGGAACTGATGAGAAATCAGTTGAAATAGAGGAGTCTAAGGATGTGGATGAAGCTGAGCAATCTGAAGAAGAGATTGAGAAAGAAGCTATGATCCCAGACAGAAAGGGAAAGAAGAAGATGGAAGAAGTCACTGTAAGTTTGAAGAAGAAAAAGGGAGACACAGCTGCAGGTCCAGAGAGACCCAAATTTGATATATCTTCATTCGTCTGCACCCCCTTGTAGATGGCCAGAGGTATGTTTACCCCATTTAGTTTTAAACTTTGGTCGTCTGAGGCATACTCTGATTTCCAAAAACATATATTGGGTAAACGACTGCATTATGAATCTAGGGTGGTTATAGAAGAATTTGATGATTCAAGTTTTAAGAAAGAGTCTGCTAGAACCTTGTTTCTCTTGGGACTAAACGAAACATTGACCTTGCTGCCCGTATCTAGAACTCAATTGTTGGTAGGGGTCTCGAGGAGTGGCCCTCGACTGGGGAATACTTATTTGTTGGTGTATCCTTGGATTATTTCACAGTTTCTTAGTGATCAGGGTGTCCAGTCCAGACGCTAGAGGATGATCTAGTGATCACTCCCAAAGTGCTAAACAGGGCCAGATGCAAAAAAACTCTGGAGGTTCAGACCTCTCACAGGAAACAGGTTTTGGATGAGACTGCTGGAAGTCTGGAGTCAGCTGGTAAGGATGTCAGGATTGGCCAGCTAGAAACGAAGAATGTTGGGTTGAAGGTGAACATATCTAACCTCAGGGTGCATCTCAAATGACTTGAAGACACACTAGATCAGCTGCTTGGAGGGTTTTCGAAGGATGTGGCTCCTGTGGAAGCCAAAGAAAAGAGAAAGGTTGCAGCCAAGAAGCTCCCTGCCTCAAAGAAGCAAAAGAAGACCTGAGACTGATCTCCACCCTGCCAGTTCCATCTGATCATTTTCAATGATTTTTAAATAATGTTCATGTGTTTTACTTTAAAACAATTGTTTGAGTTTTCTTTCGTGCAGGTTCTGTGGGACCTTTGGCTTCTCCTCCTTGTTCCAAAAAGGGGGAGTAGTTTAGTCATCATCTTTTTGGTTTTATTGATCGTTGAAGTACTTTTTTATGCTCCCTATATGGTGATACCCTTTGCATGCATTACACTTTACATGCATTGGTTGATTGTGTTTATTATGATGCATAACTTGAGGGGGAGATTGTTGATAGGGGGAGCTTAGTGATTTCTTGTGATTGTAAAAAGATAATTGGTTTCGGAAAAATAGAAAAAGCCAAAGGGGGAGATTGTTAACTTAATAATGTTGGCATTTCCTATATTTCCACAAATGTGTAATTTAAGAAAACTTAATTTAATTACTAAATAAGTGTATTTAGTAATTTATTAAGTTTAATTAAATTACGCAAATATTTCTTGAAGAAAATATTATCTCCTATTTTCGTGTCAATCATTTTATTGGTGGAAGATAATGATCAAGAAATATTGATTTGATTAGGATCATGATCTCGATATCTTGTGATTTTGGTAAATTTCTTGACGATCTATTTATGAGTAATCTTGGCATTCAAGCTTATTCTTGATATTCTTGATATGGCCGAAAATATATAAACATATCTTTGCATATGGTAAGATCATCATCTTGATAGGGCCGAGCATAGTCAAGCTTATCTACATATGGTAAGATTGTTTCTTGATAAGGCCGAAAATCTTGATTGTAAAGATTCTTGATTTGGCCGAAAATATGATTCCTACTCTTGGTGTCCAAATTTATGTTAATCACTTGATTGATAATTGATTAACTTATGGCAAGATCCTTCATGATTTATCTATATCCTTATTTATGATAAGATTTATTCAAAAATAATTATCTTACCTTTCTCTAATTATCCCTGCTTTATTTTGCAGGTAATAGAGATCTTTTGCAATAAGTGAACTTGGAGGACAAGTTGCAATTAAATAGAAGAAAACGGGATGTTTTCTTTAAGACGTGAAAAATACAAAAAATCCGTGAGGTTCTTAAACATTCACGTCCACTACAAAAAGGAGTCAAGAAGCCAATTTTCGTGTGGTGCACAAATATTAAAGGCTTCAATTGTGTTGTGACTTCGGTACTCCGGGAGGAGGAATGATTACTTAGAGAAGGAAAGAAGTTCAATGTGAAGATCAAACGGAAGGTTTGGATGTGTTCGAACGGGAGTTTGAGGTTACTGAAAAAGTGTTGCTGATTCAAAGAAAACTGCTGAAGAGTGGTGAGACGCCAGCTCACATTACATGCTATAGAAGGATCAGAGAGTGATCTATTTCTTGGATGTTTGATAAGTCTATGTGTAAATTTATCCTGTAGTTTAAATTGATCTTTATAAATCCATTCCTTATATAGTGATTGATTTTTGTCCGCAGGATGCGGGTCGTGGGTTTTCCCTATTAGGGTTTTTCCCACGTTAAGCTCATATTATTGTGTACTTGTCTATATACGTTTTTGCACAATTTATTCTGTCCTTTTACGTTTTACTATCTAGACTAATCTGCATCAGCAAGATTAATCTGGTATTGCACTAAATCAAAACTAAACAATTTACTGTTAATTAGTTACTGTCTAGACTTATCTGGGACAGTCCGTTCATAAAATTTAGACAACTTTAAATTTTCACATAGCATTTAAGTGCAAGAACGTTTTCATTCAATATTGAAATTTCTATTTGTAAAGTTCTTGCCCTATGGTTTTGCTATTGGTGAGGTTACTTAACTTAATTATGGGATTAAGACACAAGATAACTAATATTTCTACTGTCGTGGCAAGAGAGGGAAAGATATTCAAGGGATTCCAAGGGAGATGCTAAGTATTTCAAGGGAAAAGTATAGGAAGACTAGACTGTACAAAAATTATGAGAATATACTGCAACCGGGAGAGTCTTGTTGGATTTTTTAGGAATGCAAGCCAACAAAGGAAAGGTGGAGTGTACTATGAGTTCTTGCAGAACACGAGATCCGTGAAATCGATCATCCTTCATTTTCAATTAAGATCACAAGTTTCCTTTGAGATTTTCTTGGATTCTTTTAAACGCTTCAAATGTTGAATTCGTACTCTTGTTGTATTTGAGATGTTGTAGCATTACAGCTTGTGCGCCTAAATTTTTTTAGATTTACCTTGGTCTTTTTCAGAGGTGAGAATAATTGAGTAAGCAACCTTCGTTTTTTCAATTAGACGATTTGGGGTTTAGTTGGTCTTTCGGAACAGGCGTCGGTTTCTATTTTAAACCGACTCGCAAAGTAGAAGAGGCCGACTTAGCGGGTCGGTTTAAGGAAAAACCGACGCGAGAAACGTCGGTTTCTCGTGTCGGTTCAAGATGAACCGACGCGCAAATTCGGACCGGCTGACTTTGCGCGTCGGTTCACCTTGAACGGACGCGAGAAACCGGCGTTTCTCACGTCGGTTTTTCCTTAAACCGACGCCTATTCTTATAATTTTTTTCTCCCGGTAATTTCATACACACTCTCACGCCTCTTTCTCTCTTTCAGTACACTTCTCTCTATTCTCTCACGCCTCTCTCTCTCTCTCTCTCTCTCTCTCTCTCTCTCTCTCACAATTTCTCTCTACTCTCACGCCTCTCCCTCTCTTGTGAACATCGCCGCCTCCACCACCCTCACTCTTCTACCGCCGCCTCCACCGCCCGGTACTCTTCTACCGCCGCCACCTCCTACATTGTAAGACCCGATTCTCATTTTTGTTTATAAGTATGTATATGTATTTGTGTATATATATTTTTGTGTGTGTGTGTGTGTGTGTGTGTGTGTGTGTGTGTGTGTGTGTGTGTGTATGACTGTGTATATATTTGTGTGTGTATGTATGTATATATATGATAATTACATGTTAATATGTATAAATGTGTTAATTAAATTTTAATATATATAAATTTGGGTGTTAAATTTATATTGTTGATTTTAATTTAGTAGATAGATAAATTTTAATATTTTAATTATTGGAGTTGAAATTATGAGATATTAAGTCATCAAATCTTAGCTTCACTTTTTAGGAATTGAGAATGGATTTCGAATTAAACTTGGAGTAGTTGATGATGTCGAAGTTTGATTTGAGTTGTATTAGATTTTTGAATATGTCGAGGATGAACATTTTGGTTTATTGTGATATGTTGATTATTCCTATAGGTTAGTTAAGACCAATTTTTAGGGGAGGTTGTGTCAAAAGTTTTGTAAAATTTTGTAAATAAAAAATGAGAATTATAGTTTAAAGTGATTTTCACTATTACAGAATTGACCATACTAAATAGATATTTACTCAAAACTAATAAAAAGTTTTAATTATATCTTCACATAAACAGGTCATTGATATGGATCGGGATTGGATGTGTGGCAGACGTAATAGACATGAATATGTAAAAGGTGTTGAAGAGTTTATGAAATGTGCGGATGAAAACAAGAGAAAGAAAGGTGAAACAATGATTTTGTGTCCTTGTTACGATTGTAAGAATTTGAGAAAGTTTCGTAGTTTTGATCAAGTGAAGAGTCATTTGATTCGTCGTGGGTTTAAAGAAGGTTATACACGATGGATATGGCATGGTGAGAGTATGCTTCCCAGGACGAGCACTGGTGACGATGTTGGTGATCAGCAGCAGAATAATTCAAGCAATATTTGTGAGAATGATTTGGAAAATGACGATAATGATATGATAGACGAAATGATGCGTGATATACAAGGGGAATACATTGAAAAACCTCATGTATTAGATAACTTGTTCAACGAGTCTGAGAAGCCTTTGTTTTCTGGTTGTAATAAATTCACTAAATTGTCTGCTGTACTAAAATTGTATAACTTGAAAGCAATCAATAGGTGATAAAAGTTTCACGGCATTATTGGGACTGTTAAAGAGATGCTTCCGAAAGATAACGAACTTCCTAGTCCAATTTACGAGGCAAAGAAATTGTTGTGCCCAATGGGTATGGAGATTGAGAGGATACATGCATGTCCAAATGATTGTATACTGTATTGAGATGATTACAAGGACTTGCGTATATGTCCAAAGTGTGGGGCATCACGATATAAACGGAAGAACATGAATGATAATTGTGGTGATAAGAAAAGCCCTCCGGCAAAGGTGTTATGGTATTTACCTATAATACCAAGATTTAAACGTTTGTTTGTCAATGCAAAGGATGCAAAGAACTTGCGGTGGCATGCCGTCGGGAGAAAAGAAGATGGAAAACTAAGACACGTGGCTGATTCTCATCAATGGAGGAATATTAATAGATTGTTTCCCGAGTTTGGGGGCAAAGATAGAAATCTTAGGTTGGGACTATGTACAGATGGGATGAACCCACACGGTAATATGAGTAGTCGACATAGCACTTGGCCGGTTCTTTTGACTATTTACAATCTTCCTCCTTGGTTATGTATGAAGCGCAAGTATATCATGTTATCTTTGTTAATATCAGGGCCCAAACAACCGGGTAATGACATAGATGTTTATCTAGCCCCACTAATTGAAGATTTAAAACTATTGTGGGATGAAGGCGTGTCTGTGTTTGATGCACATACTCAGATGAATTTCACCTTACGTGCTATGATATTTTGCACCGTAAATGATTTTCCAGCTTATGGTAACTTGTCGGGTTATACTAACAAAGGACCTAAAGCATGTCCCATTTGTGAAGAAGACATGATTGATCTTTGGTTGAAAAACTGCAAGAAAAATGTCTTCATGAGTCATAGAAGATTTCTCCCTATTGACCACCCTTATCGCAGGAAGAAAAAGCCATTTAATGGAAAAATCAAGGCTTGAACAGCTCGCTTACCATTAACAGGAGGTGAGGTATATGAACGAGTTAAAAATTTTGATGTTTCGTTTGGAAAAACTTTTAAGCCTCCTCAGAGGAGTCTTTGGAAGAAAAGGTCCATATTCTGGGATCTACCTTATTGGCAACACTTATCTGTAAAGCATTGTCTTGATGTAATGCACGTGGGGAAAAATGTTTGTGATAGCATCATTGGGACATTGTTGAACATTCCAGGAAAGACGAAAGATGGTATTAAAGTCAGGAAGGACATGGTAGAAATGGGGATAAGGGATCAATTAGCACCGCAAGAGTCGGAAAAGCGTACTTATTTACCCCCAGCTTGCTATACTTTGTTGAGAAAAGAGAAAACAAGTTTTTGTGAGTGCCTGCATACAAGTTATTGGATGTCTGATTTATGTTCTGGTTATGATTTGAACCATGCCATTTCCTTTTTCCTTGCTCACTCTGCGAACCCTGTCCTTCATATCCGATACTGGAATACACTACGGCCTGAGCTTTCTTCACTACCTCCCGATAGGTAGGGAGCTCGTGGGAACTAAGTATTTGACGAATATTGGAACATAACCCCCGCTCGAAGCGACGAGCCTATTTAGCCTCAGTCTCCACCAGATGTGGAGCATATCGTGATAATTCCTCGAACTTTCTCTCGTAATCTGTTATGTCCATCTCTCCATGAGTCAAACGCAGAAACTCAGCCTCCTTATGGTCTCGAAGGGCTTGTGGGAAGAATTTGTGTTTGATCTCAGCTTTAAATTCTTCCCACGTTAGAGTTGCCTGTTCCGCTTCAGTTCTGGTCCGCGATGCGGACTCCCACCAATAGCCAACCCTTCCGACCAACATGAACTCAGCACACAAAACCTTCTTATCCTCAAGGTAGGATATGTGCTTGAAGATTCTCTCGATGGTCTGCAACCATTCCTCAACAGCTAGCGGACCATTTCCGCCATCAAAAGTGGGCGGACGGTACCTTCTAAATTTCTCTATCATCGGCACTGTGGAAACTGTAGGAGTTTGCCTCAAACTTTGTACTGCTTGGAGTAGGTGCCTAATATCCGTGGATTGGGCTGTGGGGCTCTATTCTGGGTTAGCTTGCTCGGCTGCACTTCTGTTTCCATGCCTCGACATTTCCTTAAGAAGAGGAGTAAAATATATTCAACTTCTCGATATGTGTATATATATATATTGAAGGATTATTAAATTATCAAAAAAGATATTATTTGATAAAAACATTTTCTTTTTATTTTACTATTTGGTTTATGATTAAATATATATATATATATACATATATATTGGGTAATACATGACTCGACATCCGAGAATTCCTCTAGTGCTACTTCAGCCTCCTCTTCGGGTTCCTCCTTAGGTTCTTCTTCCGGATCTTCTTCAGGTTCTTCTTCTGGGTCCTCCTCGGGTTCTTCTTCCGGATCTTCTTCAGGTTCTTCTTCTGGGTCCTCCTCGGGATCACTCTCGAGTACTAACTCATTCTCTTGTCCTGGCTCGGGTTCTAGATTCCCTTCTGGTGCAACCCCAAAGCGGTACTCGAAATACAGGGGCCAATATGCCACAAATCTCGCACAGAAGGTGTCGTACTCTATGTCCACATTAGGGGACACTAGTGCATCTACGTATATGCTACAAGCTACCGCCGCATAATCACTTCGGAAAGTCGAGAGTAAGCGATGGATTGACTGGCGGTTACTAGTCACATAACCATGTTGTATAGCTCGATCACGTACGATATTCAACTGTTCTATGTGTTGGGCAATGATACAATCAAGTCTAGGCCTGAAGCATTCATAATCTCTAATGGCTTGTTCTGCTTCACTGAGTATATCTCTATGAATGGGGGTCATGTCCTAAACCAATTATGCAAAGTCCAATTAAGTGGGGTTTCATCCATTTCACTTAGTTAAAAATTTACGAGGACATAAAAATTTAAAAGATATTACAAATTATGCTCAAACTCGTTTTCTTTCTTTCTTTCTTATTTCGGATACAAAAACTTTCTCATTCTTCCTCGTCTAAATCTCAAAACTTTCCTTTCTCATGCATCCGAAATTAAAATAAATAGACTTCATAATAAAAATCATTTACCTTCAGAGTTGGCGGAGCGAAAGATGGCAGTGGCAAAAGTCGTCAAAATATTATTTATTATTATTTTAGAAAAATTCTCTTTTAAATTTTTTTGTTTTTCACAAGTCTACAGAACGTAGACCCGCTCTAATACCACGCTGTAACGCCCCGAATTCTGTGGAGCTCGGGACACCACTTTGTCCTTTAAAATCTGATTTTATTGCGGAAAATCAATTTAATTCAAAAACCCCACATTCATTATTTGAAACTTCAACGGAAACTTAATTAATTGAAATATAGAACAATACATAAAACTTAGGTCTCAATTGTTTAAATAAAATTAACGATAAGAAATTTAATCTAGTAACATTCATAAAATTGTCTCATAAGGTCATCATTTAGTTTATTTGCCAGCGCTGCCATTTCAGTCACCGCCATCTCCAAAATCTGCGAAAACTGTAAAAATGGAATGAGCATTTCGAAAAATACTCAGTAGACTCATCTCCAATAATTAATTTACAAAATAATTTAACACATACTTATGCAATCATACAGTGACATCATTATCATCATCATCATTACATGCTATTTTAATAAAATCAAAGGCTCTTTAAAAATCATAGGGTGTGGGTAGTCTCGTCTTATGCATTTAAAGCATGTACGTTATGCATAACATCAATTCTCATCTTATCTCATAAGAGATATTCTCGTCTCGTCTCATGCATCAAAGCATATAAATCACGTAATTTCACATAAGACATGTAAATTATAATTTAAACTAATTAGTGGGGGCGAGTCTACCTTAAATTTGCGAGTTTGAAAGTAGAGCAAAAATATCACGTCAATCTTCTAAATCACCAAGTGTATCGTCTAGACAAAAGAAAATTAAATTAATTTAGTATTTCAAAAACTGATATATTAAAGTGAATAAATAGAGTTTAGGGTTTGAATTGAAATTTTAAAGAAAGCATGGATTTTAAAAGTGTAGGGGCTGAAATGGACTTTTCGAAATTAGTGGGCTGACTCATAGGATTTTAAAATGCTAGGGCTCAATTAACTCATTTCAAAAGTGTGGACATTAAATTAAAGGACTTCTAAAACAAGGGGACTGAAATAGACACATTTCAAAGTTTGGGGCTTAAAAGCAATTTCAACAAAATCAAAATAAATATAACAAATTTCATTCTCTCTCTTTATTTCAGATACAGAGGAGAGGCGAGAGAGAGGGGTGCGACGGGAAGGAGGGGCTCCGTCCCCTCTCCACTCCGGATGTGTGAGAAAAAGGAGGAAATTTGGGGTGAAAAACCGAGGCCAAACTGAGGCTTGAAGGATCGGATTCATGGGTTTTCCGGTGATAATACGGTTGATGATTGAGGTAAGTTTGTTAGCTTAGTTTATTCTTGGGTTTTTAGGTTTGTTTTGAGTGAATTTGAGGTGGGATTGAAGTTGGGCAGTAGGTGGGTTTGGTGATGATTTGGGGATTTTGATTTGGTTGGGGATTGAAGCAGGGGCGGTTGATTGATTGGGTGGTGAAGATGGCGGTTTGAGAGAGAGGCGGCGGCTTGGTGGTGTGCGATCATTTGCAGGAAGTGATTGGGTGTGAGTGGCAGTGTGGTGTTGCTGGGTTGTTTGAGAGGAGGGGGCATGATGGTGGTCGGTTTCTGGTTGCGGCTTGTTTGGGCATGAAGTGGTGGATTGATTGAATGCATTGGCTATGGTGGTTGGAATTTTGGGCAGGTCGATGGTGGTTGCAGGGCCATGAAGGTGGTGGCTTGACAGTGATGTTCTGCATATTGTTGGAACCAAGGCTGTGAGGGTGGTTGTGACATGGTTGATGGTCGGTCATGGCTTGATGGATGAGGCTGTGATGGTGTTTTTGTTGTGCGAGAATAACAATGGGAAGAGAATACCTTGCTCAAGATTTGTCTGTGTGTGGTTATGAGAGTGAAGTGCGGTATATACAGTGCTTTGGCTGTCTTCAAATGGTAGGCTAGAGTGAGGGAAAAATTGAGGAAAGTGGGAAAGAATTATGGGATTGAAGAGTGATTACAGGTGCTGACCAGTTAGAGGAAATGAACATGTGAATGAATTTTTTGGCTGTGAATGATAGGAAGAAAACGTGGAGTGATGATGGGGAAGACAAAGTGTGAAATTGAGAGGATTTTTGGCTGTGTAGAAGGTAAAAGAAAACGTGAAGTGAGAGTGTTGATGAATAGGTTGGGCTTCTATAATTGGGCCAAGGAAGTTTGGATTGGGCTAACTTGGATATGATAATAAACAAAAGATTAAAAGTTTGGGTAAAAATAGTTTGGATTTAAAAATGAAATTAAAGTTTTGGACTTAAAATAATTTGAATCCAAATAAAATTGAAAATTTGGATTTTAAATTAAATAACGGACTTGGACATCATTTAATAAAATTTGGAATTGGAATAAGGTAATTTAAAATTTAATTTTTATTTCATTGGCTAGACGATCACGCTTTTAAAAATAAATGAGTAGAATCGTAGCGACACATTTTTTTAAAATAATATTTATTTAAATAAGTCATGGAAAATTCTCGGTCGCTACAGTCGATCGCCATCTCTCTCCCCTCTCTGTCTCTCACGAAAATAAGAAGGGGAAAGGATTTGTTTTTATTTAAACTTGATTTTGATAAATTGTCGTTTTGCCCCCCAGTTCTTTTAAAAGTGTGATTTCAGTCATTTTGTTTTAAATTTTCGTTTAATCAGCACTTTAGTTTTGAAATCATTTATTTCATTCCATCTAGTTTAAAAACATTTTATCTCAGCCCTGCAATTTCTAAAAATCTCCGATTCAATCGCAAAACTTATTTAATAACTCAAATCATTCCAAAGATATATTATTTATGTGAACCAGTCCCTGATTACTTATATTTATCATATTTAATCCCTAAATCCTTTTAAAAGTCTTATTTTACATAAATTCATCTTTTTATACTTGATTAATCTAAAAAATAATTATATATTTATTTTATAGGACTAGATGGACACGAGAACATTAGAAGTTTTATCTCGTTTGCTCAATACTCGAGAAATAAGGTAGACTCTTATTTACAAACTTATATTTTCAAAAGTGCGCATCAATGATTATTGGATTATAAGTTTAGCATGTATGAATGTGTTCATGAGAATTAGTTGCTTTTCAAGCATGAGACTATGTTACGAGAATTTACTTGCTTAAATGCATGAGACTTGAACTTGTATTTACTTGTTCATGAGATTACTAGTGATCATTAGACACCTGAGACTTGAATATCATGACTATGTGTTTTAATTTATAATGTCAAATGATTATTATGCGCGAGTCTACTGAGTATTTCTTTGAAATACTCACGTTTTCCAAAAACCATTTTGCAGATGATGGAGTTGGTTACGAGGCGTACGATGGTGGCTATTATTGAGTCTTTCAAAATGTTTTATCTGAAATCGCAAACTTATCTATTTTGTCGAGTTATTCCAAGTTTCGCTCTGCTCACAATTTGAATATATTTTTATGAAGTTATGTGAATTAAATCTCAGTCACTTTTCGCTTAATTGGCATTTTGAAAGTTAGTTTGAGACGATGAAGTGACGTTCCAGGTATTTAGAACTCGGGGCATTACATAGACCTTGCCCACATTTCGACCCTACCCGCCAACCCACTATTTTTTATTTAATTCATGTGACAATTGTGCAATGAAGAGATTCTAACCCTTGACCTAAGGGTTGAGTGGTGTCTCCTCAACCATTGGGGCAATTAGATTCTTGTGGTTATTTTTGTTTTAAATAATATATATTAGTTAGCTAATTCTAACAAATTATTTTTTTAAAGAATTTAAATTTAATATCATTTGTATAAATTTATAATAATAATAAAAAAAAATTCTCAAAAAAATAAAAATAATAAAACAATAAAAAGAAAAAGAAATAGAGACAACTCACAAAAGTCATCTCAACGACTTGCTAAGTCTTCTCTATTTCTTTTGGGATGAGTCGGGAGTTGTCCCAATAGATAGACCTATTGCGACGACAATTTTTTGTCGTCGCAATAGGGGTCGTCGCAATAGGGTTAACCTATAGAGACGATTCAACTGAGTCATCGCTATAGGGTTTAGTATTTGCGTCGCAATTGGGTATGCATTAGCGACGACTTTTTGTGTCGTCGCTAATTTTCGTCGTTGTCGCTCCAGTTTCTTGTCCTGAAAACTGTGGTCCTAGTAATTGTTCCAACGGTTATTTTCAATAGCATTACTCATTTGGCTGAAGTTGCTCCTCCATTGAAACTTGTGAGTATAACCTCTATTGGGATCATATCACTTTCTTTCTTTGCGAACTTCCTTATCATTCTGGATGGAATTATATTTATTGCTACTCCATTGTCAATGAGTACTTTTGATATAGGTATACCATTGACTAAGGCATTCACATATAACGGCCTTAAATGTTTAGTTAGCTTTACAAATGGCTTCTTGAAAATAACCTTCTATGTTGCATCTATCTCTACTTCTTGCTTGTCTCCCCTCGAATCCACCTCTCCTGTCAAATCGATCTGCAAGGTTTCATTTGGAGTCTCTGCATCTTGGACTTTCTTTTCACTTTCCTCTCGCTGTTCTTCATCTGTGAACCAACCTGTTGGAGGAGGTAATATCCTAGGAGGTGATCCGTACTTTTCAGATCTGGTACTCTCACTCCTCTTTTGGGTGTCCCATATAGCACGTAAAAGTCAAAAGAACGTCCAGATGGTTCGTCTAATAAATCTACTTCACGGACACCTTCTTGATATAGTTGCTTTAGTAGTTTATTGCACGATACTCCTCTCCTTTTCCCTTCTGCTTCTAAATCGATTTCCTCTTCATTTTCTATCATGCCATTATCCTCTTCTTCATAACATACCTCCTGGGATGTTTGGCCTTCACATACTAGCATGCACGCTTCTTCCTCATCATCTTCTCTCTATTCTTCATCATTCTCCTTACTTTTAAATTCATTGGCCAACAAGTAGTTATTAGCCATAATCAAAGGTAGAGTACCGAATTGAATGGAAAGGGGTCACTCCGGATCCTCCTCATCCCCGTTTTGCTTGCTGCGTTCAAATCTTGACTTCCCAAAAGAACTTTCCAGTCCCTTCTTTACTGATTCCCCTGTACTAGTTTCCTCATTATCATAGAAGATATTCTTGTTAGCCACCTTTAGTAATTTAGATGCCTTAAGATATTATGATCCCTGCTGCTGCCTGCTGCCTCATCATCATCCCATAATTTCTCTGGAAACATCTTTGTTGTGTTTTGGTCATCTCGTTGAATGGTACAACCCTTCCTGTACTAGAATTAATGCAACATCTTTGGCTGACAAGGTTGAGGTCTGAACGTTCTCTCACTATTTATCGGCATGTACTTCCTTTGTTCACTAATATCTCGCGATACAAGATACACCCCGCAAGTGTACGGGTAATGAGAAGTAATAAAGTAGACCAAGGAGTCCGGATTGTTGTCCCCCACAGAGACTGCTACTAAGTATCGAAATATGTTAGCTCTTAACCCTATTTGAACGGATGAAAGAATTGAGATTTTTGAAACTATAACTAAAGAATTGTATTAAAGAAATAAAATTGAGAGATTTCTTTTGTTTTTAAAGATGATTTTAAAGTAGATTTGGGATTCACGATTTTACCTAGTCAATTATATCAACTCTAATTCCAGTTTTATTTCCTAAATATGCATTCGGCCGAATTCACTAATGTATATTGAGATTCCTCTCTCAAGTTTATGGAAATAACTCAATAAATCATGAATTGGTGATCAAGCAATTCAAGCATTAAGAACAATAATAAATCAATACATGCAAGAAAACATTAAAACTATGGAACTTGGAATTAAAATAATATGATTAGGCTACATCGTTCATCCCAACATGGAATTTAGTTACACATCATAATTAAAGAACAAAAACAACAATAATAATAAACGTTTATTGAAAATAATATGAAGAAAGAAACGCTTGCACCAAGTTTTGATTCTTCAATTCACGCCCCTTTGTGATGCTTGATTACTCAAGAATCTGATAATGAATTCACAATTGTGGCTCTTTCTTAGGAGAGGCAAAGATCCAGAATTCATACCTCTTATGTTGTGTATATAGGTTTTGGAAAGACCTAAGTGAAAGAGAAGAAAATCCAGTTGAAAATCGCGAAAAAAGCCCAAGTCGCGGTCCAGCAGACAGGCACGCGATCTCATGGTATAAAACCGTGCGGTCGCGTAGTAAAAGCCAAAACTCTAGGTGGAAAAATCATGGGGTGGCGCGATCATGGAGTGTAATCCTGGCGATCGCGTGGGTCTAATTATTGCGATTTAGTCCTCAAATTTTGGAATCTTCTCAATTTACTCTTTTCAGATTTCAACTTCTTCAATTTGGTCCTCCAACTTCTATTTTATTCACTTTGGCACCATACTTGTTTCCCGATTGACGTCACAAACTTCTCAATTGCTCAATTTAGCTCCAATTGTGCCTTTTTCCCATTAATTGCTTCATTCTTCATCTTTCGGGATATTTTCTACAAAGTATACAAATAAACACAAATTAAATAGCGACAATAATTTATTCTAATTTAGACATATAAATAAGTGTTTAAAATACATGATAAGTGTATTTTATACACTTATTTCTATCCTAAAAGTAGGATTTTTATTATTTGTTCAAGAATATGTGCTATTTATTTCGTTGTTATTTGTTTATATTTCAGGAATAACCCAAAGTCGAGAAAACAATAGAATTGAAGCCAAAATCGAGTAATTGGGTGTTAAAGGTGTCAAAATGTGCAAATCAAGAGTTGATGCAGTAGATTAAAGGGCCAATTAGAAGAATATTCAAAGAAGAAATCAAATTTGGAAAAAATCAGAAGTTCAGGGGCTAAATTGCAACAATCGGAAGTTGGAGGACTTGTGCAATTTAAAGAGAGGGACCAACTTGTAGCATTTAAAAGATGAAAATTGCATTTTTTCGGAGAACCTCGCGGTCGTATGAAATAGAATGGCGCACCTCATGACCTAAAATTTTAGCGACTGAAACGGACCTGCAGAGGCATGCGACCGAAACATTTTGAACCACGCGGTCGCACAGTAGAAACTATGTGCCGCTGCTGGGCTTTTTGCGCGAAATTGAGCATTCTTTCTCCCATAGTAACCTAATTTTCATGGATATCTATATATACCAGACTTGAGGCACGAAATCAAGAGTTCCCAACTTGCTCAATTCATGCCAGAACATAGTCCAATTGCTGGGGGATCCATTGAAGGCCAAATTCAAGGTTGAAGAACAATTGCAAGGAGATGAATTGGGTTACATCTTTTCATATCTCTTGTTTTTATTTTCTATTATGTTTCTAGGCTAGGTTAATTTTCTTGGAATTGTGATGAAGTTTTGATTTCTTAACTCCATGTTTTAATCTATTATTTAATTTATGCAATTCATGGTTTTGAGCAATTCAATTATGCTTTTTCCATCATGCAATTACTTGATCACTAGTTGTACGATTTTAGGTTGTGATTTCTTAAGTTCGAAAGATTAGGATTTCATTAGACTTGTTTCAATTGCCACAAAGTCCGATATGGGATAGAAATATACCCCTATGCTTTGTATTTTCTGTTATAGTATTCACAAATCTTTTAATGTTTTCTTACACATTCGGATTCAACATAGAAATATAGTTGGGTCGTGCGTAAGAATAGGTGTTAATGCTTGTCCGAAAGGGAGTTTCAACTACATTTAGAATATGGAAATTCAAAACCCGTGACTTGTATTTAAATAATTTGGTTAAGTTATGGATGATAGAGTTAAAATGGATTCATAATTCTAACGCGTTTGCTTTCATAAGTTCTCACAAATCAAATTTTATTTGTTTCTATAGTTTAGTCTTTATTTTAATTTTCAAAAACAAAAATTTCAAACTCAATCAAAGTTTTTCTAGTTCCGGTTAAGGATTTATAATCTAAAATACAATTTACAACAATCCTAGTGGGATCGATACTTGGACTTACGTCTACTTTATTACTTGCGCGACCCGTGCACTTGCGATTTAGAGAACAAATTTTTGGCGCATTTTCCGGGGATTGTAGTTTGAATTTATTTTTAGATTACTTTCACTAATTCGGACTTTTTACTTGCTTTATTTTTATTTTACTCTTTTACTTTAGGATTTCAATTTTTTAATTTTTACTTTAGTCACTAGTTTCGTTGTTTTTCTTTTAGTTGTGTATGTTACGTTTGAAGAACGGGAATCTTTTCGAAGTTGACCTAGAAATAGAACGTACTTTACACCGTTAACTAATAGAAGCTAGGGAACTAGATAAATAGAAAAATAAAAAAGAGGAACAAATGGCAAACAACAATTTGGTTTTACCTGGTGGTGAGCCAGATGATGAGGAAAATAGACTTGTAGGAGATTTCATGATCCCGCAAATTGTCCAAAACCAATCAAGCATAGTTTATCCACCTTTTGGTCTTGCAAACTTTTAATTAAAGATCAATGTGACGAACATGTTTCAGAATGGACATCAATTCTATGGCAAACCTGATGAAAATCCACATGCACATGTGTCTAAATTTTTAGAAATGTGTGAACATTTTAAATATCAGGGTGTTTCAGATGATGCCATCAGACTTAGGTTGTTTCCATACAAATTAAGAGATAGGGCAATAGATTGGTTAGACTCTCGTCCTTCTGCAAGTATAATAACTTGGAATGAGTTGGCTAAAAATTTTGCACAAAATTCATGCCTCCAGCCAAAGTCGCTAAACTCAAACATGACATAACAATTTTCCAACAACATGAGTCTGAATCATTTGATGAAGCATGGAATAGGTTTAAAAGCATGCTTAGAAAGTGCCCTCAACATGGACTACCTAAAAATGAGCAGGTAAGATACTTTTACATTGGTCTACTCCCTCAACTCAAGAGTCTTGTTGATTCGTCATCCAATGGATCAATCACTACCCAAACTCTAGATGGAGCACTTGAACTGTTTGAGAGAATAGCCAATACCAATGCAATGTGGGCATCTTAGAGAACAATCCAAAAGAAATCAATAGGAGTTTATGAAGTGGATAAAGTTTCGGCATTGTCTGCTAAAATAGACTCTTTGATGAATTTTATACAAACCAACCATTTAGTGAAAAGTGTATTAACTGGATGCGAGGAATGTGGGGCCAATCATAATAAATCAGATTGACCAATTTTGGCAGCTCAAGCTGAGCAGGTCAGCTTTGTACAAGGGGGACATCGCCAAAATAATCCATACTCCAACACTTACAATCCTGGTTGGAAAAATCACCCTAACTTCTCATGGAGGGATAATCAAAATGGAATAGGCCAGCAATCCTCTCCACAGCAGGTAGTGGAGAAGAAACCTCAACTTGAGGAGATGGTCGTGAAATTGATAGAGAAGACTGACCGGTACATGAGCCAGACCAATCAGTTTATGGCTAAAACTGATCAGTTCATGACCAAAACTGACCAACTCAAGAGGATGACTGAAACTACACTACGAAATCATCAAGCTTCAATCAAAAACTTGGAAACCTAAGTTGGTCAGATAGCTCAGGCTTTAACAAATAGAGCCCCAGGTACACTTCCTGGTAACACTGAGATTAATCCTAGGGAGCAAGTGATGGCAATCAAAACTGTTGAAAGAGAAGTAGATTTTGTGTCAGGAAGGATCACTTTTGCTCCATGTGACAAGTCTATGAACCTCCCACTCATTTCCCCCAAAGACTAAAAGGTTGGAAAGAGAAATAAGGAGTAAATGCAATTACCACACGCAGTGGGGTGAAATTGCTTGAGATTCATGTTCAAAAGCCAGATGAAGAGAATTGAAAACATGTTGAGACACCTGAAAAGCAATCTGATGAGAAGAAAGAGGGGAATGAGGTAAAATTGACAATTAAGCCTCATGAGTCCCCTATTCCATTCCCGCAAAGATTACAAAAGCCTAAGGAGGATCAGCAGTTCAATAAATTTCTCAACATGCTCAGAAAGCTGCACGTTAACATTCCTTTCCTAGAAGTCATTACCCAAATCCCCAGCTATACCGAGTTCCTGAAAAAGATGATGTCAGGTAAGAGAAAACTTGAGGAACTTGAAGAGGTATCACTAAATGAAGAGTGCAGTGCCATCTTCCAACAAAAGCTGCCACCTAAGCTGAGAGATCCAGGAAGTTTTTCAATTCCTTGCATCATTGGTGACTTACAAGCATAAATTTGACGCCACTTTCAATCTATATGAAGCTAGGATTAGGGGACCCAAAACCAAGCCCAATCATCTTGCAGCTAGCTGATCGCTCCATTCAATACCCATATGGAGTCATTGAGGATGTGCTGGTTAAACTGGAAAAATTCATATTCCCTACTGACTTCGTGATTCTAAACATAGAGGAAGATAGTAAGGTGCCACTGATTTTAGGCCGACCCTTTTTGGCTACTACTTAAGCCTTGGTTGATTTGGAAAAGGGGGAGGTCATGCTTCGAGTAGAGGATGAGAAAGTAACATTTGGCATGGTTCAACTAGTGAATCAAAATTCACTACTTGAAAACTGTTCAAAAATTGAAGTGGCACAGCGTCTTCATCTTTGGAAACAAGCTGAGCATAGGGTCAAAACAAATGATAGGGCGTCAACATCATGTTTCATGCCACCTTGAGAAAGTTTGCCAAAAAGTCTAGCTCTAGACTTTAAATGAAGCGCTTGTTGGGAGGCAACCCAACTTCTCAAACCCTTTTTCTTTATTTGTTTTATCTATTTTCTTTATTTTTGTTTTGATGCTATACAGTGCATTTTAGGATCACTTGCATGCTTAGAATTCATATTTTGACACGTTAGTGGTATTGGAAACTTCGTTGCACCTATTTTTGTATGTTTTAGCATTTTTAGCATTTATTTGTTTTCTATTTGTTTTGTACTTTTTATCAAAATCTTCCACTTGATCACCTAGCTTAGGACATGAACATATTGTTTTGAAGTTGGTTGCATGCATTTGAAAGCATTTAGGGGTCCAAAACAGGGTCCAAAACTCAGAAAATGAAAAACAATAAGTTACTGCTTTTAACACCGTGCGGTCGCACGGTTAGATTCTGGACAGAACTGACAGTTTGATATATAATGTAACAACTTTCATTTTAACCACTTCAAATCCGATTTTCTTCCCCCAAATCATCATGCATCGAGTCCAAAATCATTCCCCATTGTTTGCACATCATTTTAACTCAAAGTCATGCCTTACTTCACTTCAAAATCATTCAAAGGTATGTGCTTTTCCACCAATTCACATAATCATGCATAATTTTGGTGCATTTCATATCTTTTTGTGGAATTTGAAATTGTTGATGGATGGAGATGGGTTTTAGTAAGTGATTGGAGTGTTGAATTATGAGTTTATAGCTAAAAAACATGGCTTAATTCAAATGTCCAAATCTATGATTTCACTTGATTTCTTCATATGCGCACAAGTTGTTTGATAAAATGTTTCAATGAATGTTTCGTTGAGTTTTTGCAATTCTTTTTGGATTCACCTTCACTACATGTTATACATTATTTTTGCATCATCTAATCATTGTTTATACTAATTTAAGGCATGAAACTCAACTTGAACATCATTGTATTACAAAGCACCTCATTTCATGGCCATTGCAAACACCATTGCACCACAACCACAATTTCAACTTCATGTCACCTACTTTGTCACATCTTTTCATTGCTCATATGAACTTAAAATTTGTTGGATTTTTGGTATGTTATAGACCAAGTTATATATTTTCATATGCTCGGGACATGTCTCTGGAAATTTTTACTTTTTCGAGGCGATGTCAAGAGCTGAAAGTCAGTGGTCGACCATTTTTCAAAAATTTCAAAATTTCTCTAGGTCCTAGTTTGGGTGTGCTTTTACTTTTCATGCAATTTTTATACATTCTAATGTTATTTATCGTTCTTTTGCATGAAACATGAGGAGAAAACACCTTGAACCAAACATGGGAAAGCTAAGAACGGGTTATCTCACCCAACAAACTTTGAATTCCAAGCTTCAAATTGAGAACACCGCCTCTCTAAATCCGGGAAGTACTTGACCCCTCTTGTTATTTTGTGCTTAATTATTTATTTATTTGCTTTGAATACATTAAGGACAATGTAGATTTCTAGTTTGGGGGTGGGAATCTCATTCACGTGCTTTCATATACACATTCATTTGACTTTGGGTAGAAAATTCAAAAAAACTTGAAAATTTTTAAAAATTAATCATAAAAAGTGAAATATTTGAAAAAAAATTTTGATTTATTTATTGCTTATGACATGATTTGAATTGACTTTTGTGCTTTAGTTAGAAAATTGGGCAACATGTGCACTAAAAATTTTCTTAACATTCATCCATGTAAGACTTTCATCAAATTTGAGCACATAGCCACTTTCGAATAATAACTTGTGTAGGAAGATGCTTGATACTTGTGGAGTGAACCTGTGCACTTTGAACTTAGAATTGACTAAAAAATCTCAAACCTTAAGAAATTAGATCCCGACCTGAAATGTAGAACCAACTACTCAAGAAACAGTTTGGGGGTGGGAAGGTTAGTATGAGTAGCATTAATGGATTGAAGATCTGAAGTTTTAAATTTTGCATCCTTAGTGTAGGGGGTTTTGATCAACAAGTATATACCATAATAACCAACATAAAAATAGAAAAATGATGAAGGTCTTATTCTGCTCTTCAAATGCATTTTTTACTCGAGTAATTAAGTTTGAGGGGTTCTCCAAACCTAGTACCCTAAGCTCAACTGAGTTGGGAGCTGACGACCTAAAGCTCTCTACAGGGTTCAACTAGAAAGCAAGTACGGAGAGTGGACTTACACATAAGACACAAAAACATCTTTAACTTTTTTGTTTAAGCTTTTATGACTCGGGTAATTAAGTTTGAGGGGTTCTCAGAACCTGGTACCTTAAGCTCAACTGAGTTAGGAGCTTCCGACCTAAAGCTCGCTACAAGGGTCATATAGAAAGAAAGTATGAAAAGTATTGCACAAAGATGGTAAAAGACCGGGACATTAAAAGAAAAAGTCGTCCAAATAAAAGAAAAATGGAATGAAAATGGTATAAGATTGGTTGGTTGAAATCCCTAACATGTTGTTAATTATTCTTGGTCTGTCATACATACTTGTCTAGTCCTAACTGCCTTGTGTGAAAAATACAATTTATACATGTTTAGAAACCACATCAATAGGAAAGACCTTGGGATATGAGAGAAAAGTAATAAGGTTGTGATCATCCATGAGAGGATAAGAAAAATAAAAAGAAAATCATTGTTGACCACATGGGATTCGGGCTTATTTCTGCATAACTAATCACACGGTGTCATGTATATTTTTACATCAGTTTGCATTCGATTTTGGCTATTTACACACACAATGAAGTCGAGTATCGGATGAATGAAAATATTTTATGTTGTTCATATTTATTTTCTAAAGAAGATTTCCAATTTGGATTGTTGAACCGCATAGTAAATAAGTTGACAAAACAAAAACATTTTTTTATTTGCATTTTTATTTTCCTAGTTTAGTTTTATTTTGTTCGAGGACGAATAATAGCACTAGTTTGGGGGTTTTCATAAGTGTATTTTATACACTTATTTCTATACTAAAAGTAGGATTTTTATTGTTTGTTCAAGGATATTTTCTATTTATTTCGTTGTTATTTGTTTATATTTCAGGAATAACCCAAAGTCGAGAAAACAATGGAATTGAAGCCAAAATCGAGCAATTGGATGTTAAAGGTGTCAAAATGTGCAAATCAAGAGTTGATGCAGTAAATTAAAGGGCCAATTAGAAGAATATTCAAAAAAGAAATCAAATTTGGAAGAAATTAGAAGTTCAGGGGCTAAGTTACAACAATCAAAAGTTGGAGGACTTGTTGTGCAATTAAAAGATAGGGACCAACTTGTAGCATTTAAAAAATGAAAATTGCATTTTTTCAGAGAACCGTGCCGTCACATGAAATATAACCACGCGGCCGCATGACCTGAAATTTTAACGACTGAAACAGACCTGCAGAGGCATGCGACTGCAAAATTTTGAATCGCGCGGTCGCACGGTAGAAATTATGGGCCACAGCTGGGCTTTTTGCGCGAAATTGAAAATTCTTTCTCCCAAAGTAACGTAATTTTCGTGGATATCTATATATACCAAACTTGGGGCATGAAATTAAGAGTCCCCAACTTGCTCAATTGATGCCAGAACGCTGTCCAATTGCTTGGGGATCCATTGAAGGACAAATTCAAGATTAGGGGGCTGCGTAGCTAAAGAATTCCTATAGATATATATATATATATATATATATATATATATAGCAGCCGCAAGTGTGAAGAATCGAAAGAGAAAAATAGGTGGGTTGGAAGAAAAAGGAAGGCTGCTGGGGGAAATATATACATATACTTGCACATAGCGCAGCCAGGGGACAAAATTGGAGAGAAAAGTTGGCTCCTTGGTTGGTGTTTGCTGGAGGAATTAATTTGGAGTTGGCTGTATGATATTTGAAGAGATTATTCTTTAGGCTGTGGAGGATAGTTAGTGGAGGATATATAGTTGGTTGGTTTGTGGTAGCCGAGTGGTTTGGAGGAAGGTTGGGAGTTTATCGATCGAAAAGTTCACGGCTGGACTCATTGGCAGAAGATAATACAACAGGGAGTGCAGCTGGTGGAGGAAGAACTGTGGGCTGAAAATTATTTTGGAGCACAAAGACGAGAGGCAGTATACTTCGTGGCTGGGCATCAGGTGGATTTCGACTGCAATACATAGAAAAGTTGACTGGGATTAATTGAAGAAGGTGATGGACAGAAAAGAGTAGTGCTCGGCCGCTAGAAATTAAACAAGGAGGAGATGCTAATTTTTCAACACTTCAAACTCCAAGGTTTTATTTACATTATTCATTGCCTTTTCTTCCAAAAACATGAGTAGCTAATTTAATAATTGGGATTAACGATTTAGATTTAATGTTTTTAGTTTAATTTTGATTCTCAACTTGGTGCTTTTATTTCATGTATTGATTTTATTATTGCGTTTAATGCTTGAATTACTTGATCACCAATTCATGATTTAATGGTTGTTTTCATAATCCAAGAGGTGAGTTAACAATTAGATCACGTAATAAAATCAGGAAATTTCAACAAAAAGATAGATATATGAATTTGTGGTTGCATGTGGTCAATTATGAATTCTTAGGAAATTTAATGCATTTAGCTAAGGAGAACTCTGACCCGCTATAGAGAGATACATGGTTGACTTAGTTAAATGGGTCTAATTTGAACTCGAGAGAGGTAAATTAGATATATGCGTGAATTCGACCAAATACAATTTTAGAAAACAACTTGAGATGAGATATTAAGCTAGAACGTTATTTCGAAATCGTTAGTCCCGATATTCATTCAATTGCTAGAAATCCCACAACTTTGTGTTCTTGCTTTTATTAATTGCTTTTAGTTGAATTTTCTATTTTCATTTTAATTGCATTGTTTATTTCATTTATTCTCAATTTTATTGTCGTTTTTGAATTGTTTGGTATTTTATTTTCTTAGTTAGTTTTTGTTTTAGTTTAGGAATTCTATTGAATCAAAGTAAATCGATAGAAAATAAATAGTCCTTGTGGGATCGACAACCTAGACTCAAAAGTCCACTTTTACTACTTGTTAGCGATATCGTACACTTGCGATATTTTTAAGCAACAAGTTTTTGGCGCTGTTGCCGGGGACTATTTTAATTTGTTATTTATTTATTTTTATTTTTAGCATTCTTAGCTTTTAGATTTAGTTTGCCTTAAGTTTTTAGTATTTTGATTCATAATAAACAAAAACATCAAAAATCTCAAAAAATTTCAAAAAAAAAAAGAAAAAAAATTTATTCTTTTCCGTTTATGCTCCGTTCTCAAAAAGGAAATCTTCTACCATTCGAACCTGAAATTAAAAAATTCTTTAGAGAACGACGTAGGGAACAACAAAATTTGAGCCAAATGGCTAATCCTATTAATCCAAACAAAAACTTTGAACTTGAGCTAAATGCCGCTGCAAGAGCTATTGCTCCTAATGCAGCACTACAAAATAATCAAGTCCATGAACCTAATGTTCAAGATGACAATGTAGGAGATCTTCCTATGGGTCAATTCTTGACTCATGTTACCACTGCAAACCGTTCTAGCATATTATATCCGCATTTTGGAAGGAATGACTTTCAATTGAGAGCAGATTTAATAAACCTTTTCAGTAATAATCTCCAATTTTTTGGAAAGGCACACGAGGACCCCAACGCACATGTTACCGAATTTGGGAGAATGTGCCAAAATTTCCAATTTCAAGGCATAAACGATGATGCCATTCGTTTAAGACTATTTCCTTACACCTTAAGAGATAGTGCATTGGAGTGGCTTGATTCTGAGCCTGAATTTAGTATAGCTACATGGGATGACTTAGCTAGAAAATTCTGTAACAAATATTTTTCACCAGCTAAATTAGCTAAACTAAAATTGGAGATATGTACTTTTCAACAACTAGACGGTGAGAGTTTTCATGAATCTTGGGATAAATTTAAGGATCTTCTTAGAAAATGTCCTTATCATGGATATAACAAAGGCCTTCAAGTTAAATACTTTTACTCTAGGTTGTCACCACAATGCAAATCCATAGTGGACTCATCAGCTGGTGGGTCCATTACCAATAAAAGTGTCAACCAAGCATGGGACTTGGTGGAACTCATTGTAAAAACACACACCATGTTCCCATCTGAACGAGTAGTGCACACGAGAGTTGCTAGAGTGAATGATGTAGATGCACTGACCAGTACAAATGTGCAACTTGCTGTGCTAACAAAAAAGGTTGACATGTTGTTTTCACATCATCAAGGAGTTCACGCTATTCAATCACCAGTAGTGAGTGAGAATTGTAGTGCGAACCATTCAACGGAAAATTTCATGTTGTTGGTGTCAAAAGAGGAGCAGGTTAATTTTGTGCAAAATAATCATCAACAACAGAATGACCCATATGCTCCTACTTACAACCCTGGTTGGAGACAACACCCAAACTTCAAATGGTCTAACAATCAAAATGAGTTTAACCAACCAATGCAGGAGAGAAGACCAAGTTTGGGGGAAATGTTTCAACAACACATGCAGAAGACTGATAAAATGTTTGAACTACATCAAGCAACCATACAAAATCATTCTGCTGCACTTAAAGGGCTTGAAAATCAGATAAGTCAAATCGCTCAACAACTTTCTGAGCGAGCACCTAGAACACTCCCAAGTAACACAGTTAAAAATCCAAGGGATCATGTCAACATGATCTCTGCAGTAGAGATGAGAAAAATCTATACTCCAGGTTATGAGGTAGCTGTTGAGGATGAATCATACATTCCAGCAGAGGAATATTTTCCACCAAATGGATATGTACCTCCAACCCCTTTCCCTCTTTCCCTCATACACTCCTAAGAAATAGGATACAGAAGGATGTTCAGGCTGTCAATACCAGAAATGGTGTTCAATTGCCTAAAACACATGAAGGAAGACCTGAGAGGGAAGACAAACAAGTGGTTGGAGAAGTAGAGAATAAATCTGAGAAACCTAATCAGTCAACCAAACCTGAAACTCAAAAGAAAGAAGAAGAATCTCAATTGCCTATCAAGACCTATGTCCCACCAGTCACATTCCCCCAACGTCTGCAAAATCACAAAATGGATAAGCAGTTTAGTAAATTTCTGGAAGTATTCAAGAAATTGCATATTAACATTCCATTTGTAGATGCTTTGACTCAGATGACAGCTTATCTCAAGTTTATGAAATAGATGATTTCTAAAAAGAGGAAGTTGAGGGAATTTCATACTGTATCCTTAATTGAGGAGTGCAGCGCAATTCTACAAAATAAATTGCCTCCAAAACTCAAAGATCCAGGGAGTTTCTCTATCCCTTGTGATATTGGAAATTTCAAATTTGATAGAGTTTTGTGTGATTTGGGAGCAAGTATCAATTTAATGCCTCTCTCAGTTTACAAGAAATTTGGATTGGGGAAACCTAAACCAAGCAAAATCACATTACAGCTGGCTGACAGATCTGTGAAGCATCCATATGGTGTCATTGAGGACATTTTAGTTAAAGTGGATAAATTCATTTTTCCAATAGATTTCGTGATTTTGGATATTGAAGAGGACAGTCAAATGCCACTTATTTTTGGTAGACATTTCCTAGCCACAGGACGAGCTTTAATAGATGTTGAAAAGGGGGAGGTGATCTTAAGGGTTCAGGATGATCAAGTGACTTTCAGTGTCACTCAATATCCTAATAAATACTATCAAAAAGAAAGTTGCTTCAAAGTGGAGAAAATGGTACATGCCAATGGACATAATTTAAAGCGAGAAGAAAAACAAGGTGACACTCAAATCAACAATCAAGAATTCAAGAAAGTGCACAGTAAGGTTGAGAAATGCAAGGCGGGAAATTGCAAGGAATGCAGGGCATCGTGAGCATCATTTAAACCACCATAAGAAAGTTTTTCTTTCTTGGAGTTTGAAGTTAGCATCCCTAGCACCAACCCATTTGATTTCATCTTCAAGTGCATTTTTAATTCTAATTCATACATAATCCATGAGCTTACAATTTTGCATCACATTGTTTTAACCTCATTGTTCTTATCACATCAAAAACAAATTATATGCATGATTTTGCACGCTTTGAGAAATTATGCATGATAATTGTAATGTTGATATATTTCATTCTATTAATGGTGTGTATGACTCTAATGTTATTTATTTTTTACTTGCGAGGAACACACTACTTGTAACACTTCCAACCAAGCATGGAAACACAAGAAACGGGTCGAAATCATTCAAGCAAGTTCAAAACTAAGCTTCAACTTATCACATTGCTCCTCTAAACCTGGGAAGTACCTAACTCCTCTTTATGTATTGTTATCAATAAATATATATTTTCTTTTACATTGAGAACAATGTAACTTTCTAGTTTGGGGGGGTGGTATCTCATTTCTTTATCTTGTTCATTCGATACCTTGTTTTTGGGATTCATAAAAAAAAAAAAAAAAGAAGGAAACAAAAAAAGATAGAAAAAGGGTGAATTTTTTGAATTTTTTTTTTTGTTGTTGATTTATTTATTACTTATGACATGATTTGAATTGACTTTTGTACTTTAGTTAGAAATTTTGGACAACATGTGAACTAAAATTTTTCTTGACATTCATCCATGTAAGACGTTAATCAAACTGGAGCACATAGCCACTTTCGAATAATAACTTGTGTAGGGAGATGCTTGATACTTGTGGGATAAACTTGTGCACTTTGAACATAGAATTGACTGAAAAATCCCAAACCTTAAGAAATCAGATCATGACCAGAAATGTAGAACCAAACTGCTTAAGAAGCAGTTTGGGGGTAGAAAAGGTCAAGTACAAGTAGGCATTGACAGATTGAGGGTCTGAAGTTTTTAATGATCTATCTTTAGTGTAAGGGGTTTTAATCAAAGGGTATAAACCATGACCAGCATAAAAATAGAAAAATGTTGAAGGTCTTATTCTGCTCTTCAAAAACCTTTTTGACTCGAGTAATTAAGTCCGAGGGGTCTTTCAAACCTGGTGCCCTAAAGTCGTCTGGCTTGGGAGTCATCGACCTAAAGCTCGCTACAGGGGTCACATAGAAAGCCAGTACGGAGAGTGGACTTACACATAAGACACTAAAACATCTTTAACTTTTCTGTTTAAGCCTTTATGACTCGGGTAATTAAGTCTGAGGGATTCTCTGAACCTGGTACCTTAAGCTTATCTGAGTTGAGAGCTGCCGACCTAAAGCTCGCTACAGGGGTCATATAGAAAGCCAATATGAAAAGTTCTGCACAAAGATGGTAAAAGATAAGGACATTAAAAGAAAAAAGTCGTCCATATAAAAAAAAAAATATATATATATATATATAAATGGTATAATCTTTGTTGATTAAAATTCCTAATACTGGAGTGTGGGATTGGAGATGAATTATTCTTGGTCTGTCGTGCATACTTGTCAAATCCTAACTGCCTTGTGTGGAAAAATGCAATTTATACATGTTTAGAAACCACCTCAATAGGAAAGACCTCGGGATATGGGAGAAAAGCATTAAGGTTGTGATCATCCATGAAGTGTAAGGAAAATAAAAAGAAAATCATTGTTGTCCACATGAATTCGGGCTTATTTCTGCAAGACTAGTCATACAGTGTCAAGTATATTTTTACATGAGTTTGCATTCGATTTTTGGCTTTTCACACACACGATGAAGTTGAGTATTAGTTGAATGAAAATAATTTTTGTTGTTCATTTTTCTTTTCTAAAGTGAATCGTCATTTTGGATTATTGAAGTGCATGGTAAATAAATTGACTAAAACAAAAATAATTTCTGTTTGCATTGTTATTTTTATTTTTATAGTTTAGTTTCATTTTTATTCGAGGACGAACAAATATTCTAGTTTTGGAGGGTTTGATAAGTGTATTTTATACACTTATTTATCTGTCGAAATTAGGATATTATTTTGTTTTTCTTGAATAAATTCTACTTAGTTTGTGTATATTATTATTATTTCAGGTTTTTATCCCAAAATTAAGAAAATGAGGAATTGAAGCAATCACACAATAATATGATGGGAAAACTCAATTTTTGATGCAATTGGAGACAAAAGTTAAAGGACGGAGCATGTAATTAATTCAAGGACCAAAGTGATTTGTTTGGAATAATTGAGGCTTTAAAGTATAAGCTAGGTATTTACAATTGGGCTTCTATAAACCCAATTAATATGACTTTGGCCCAAAAAGTAGGTTGCTGGAATATATAAACACAGCCTAGAGGAATTCTGAGAGGGCGTTTGCGCAGCTTTGGAATTAAAATAGGGGAAAAGTACATAACTATAAAACTAAAACTTTCACTTTTTAAACATAAAAAACTTACATTTTTTTTGTAAAATTCAGGTCTTAATATGTTAATTAATTAATACAATATTATAATAATTATAATGAGTTGTCAAACAAAGGCTAATATTAAATAATAACATCAAAACAATACATAATCTACAACCACTCCATCACAATCCAACCCTCCACCCATCCCCACCCTGACATCCACCCCACCCCACCACACCGGAACCCACCCACCCCACCCCATAAAATAACTTTTTTCCTTATACTTTTCCACCCCCACCCCCAACACCACCTTACCCACTCCACCCAACACTCCTCCCCAACCCCACCCACCCACGCACCCAACCACCCCGCCACCACTCACTCACCCACCAACCCCACCCCACCCCACCACACCACACCACACCACAAAAATGATGTTACTTCTATTTTTTTCTCCCCCCACCCACCCACCCACCCACTAGTCTCATCCCATCACACCCACCCACCCACCACTCCATCCCAACCCAATCCAACCCAACCCCACACTCAACCCACCCCACCCCTATCCCAGCCACCCCACCCACGACCCCAGCCACCCCACCTCAACTCAATAAATGAATTTTTTCCTTCTACTTTTTCACACTCACCCCCACCCCCGACACAAACTTATCCACCCCACTCCACCCCACCCCACTCACCCACCCACCCACCCCCACCACACCACACCACACCACAAAAATGATTTTACTTCTATTTTTTTCTCATCTCAGCCACCCACCCACCCGTCCCACCCCACCCCACCCCACCCCACTGTTCCCCAAACCCAAACCCAACCCACCCACCCCTAGTCCTACCCCCACCTCACCCAAAATGATTTTTTTCTACTACTTTTCCACAACTCGCCCAGACCCTACCATATCCTACCCCGCCACCTACCCCAACCACCCCACCCAAAATTAATTTTTTTGCTTTAATTTTCGACTCCCCCATCAGCCTTGCCCAGACCCTACCCCAACCCACCTCATCCAAAATGATTTTTTTTACTACTTTTCCACGACTCACTCAGACCCTACCCCGTCACTCATCCCCAACCCCACCCCACCAAAAATTAATTTTTTTCTCCTAATTTTTCACTCCCCTACCCACCCCGCCCCGACCCTACCTCGCCACCCACCTACCCACCTCACCCCATCCTACCCTACAAAAATATGAATTTTCTTTTATATTTTCACACCCCACCCTAACAACCCCACCACAACCCACCCCACCCAAAAATGATTTTTCTTCTATTTTTTCACACTTCACCTCAACCGCCCCATCCTATCCCACCATACCCCCATCCAAAAATGATTTTTCTTCTATTTTTTACACTCCACCCAACCACCTCCACTCCATCCAAAAATGATTTTTCTTCTATTTTTTTACACTTCCCCCCAACCGCCACACCCCACCCCATCACACCACACCGCACCCCGCCACCCACCATACCCCATCAAAAAATTATTTTTCTTCTATTTTTTCACACTTCACCCCAACCACCTCATCTCAACCCACCCCACCCCACCCACCCAAAACATAATTTTTTTCTTCCACTTTTTCCAACCCCCAACCCAACCTGGACCCCCACCCTTCCCGCCCACCCACCCACCCCACTCCAAAAAAATGATTTTTTTCTTCTACTTTTCCCCACCCTACCCTACCCCCACCCACAAAAAAATGATTTTTTTCTTCTACTTTTCAACCTCGATCCCACCCCACCAACCCACCCACCTCGACCCTACCTCACCACAATAAAATGATTTCTTCTACTTCTTCTAGTTCCACCGGCCTCTACCCCACTATCCCCACCCCCAAAATCACAGTCAGTCACGTAAGTTGACACGAGATCGCAGTTAAGTCACACAAGGTCACACAAAGTTACAATTACAAATTTAGTTGTAAAATCCCACCCCCCCAAGTCACAGTTGGCCACACAAGGTCAAAATTCGATCGCACAAAGTCCCAGTTTGATCAAACGAGGTCATAGGAGGTCACAATTAGGTCAAACGAGGTCAGGATTAGATCACACAAGGTCACAGGTCGATCACATAAAGTCACACTTCGTTCTTACAAAGTCACACTTCGGTCACACATAGTCATATTTGACATAATTGTAGGTCACATCACGTCCTCGTCCAATAGTCACACCAAGTTACAGTTGGTCACAAAAAGTCACAATTGATCACACAAGGTCACAGTTCCATCACACAAAGTCACAGTTAGGTCACAATTGGTCACACAAAGTCACAGTTGGTCAGACAAGGTCACAGTTTGGTCACACAAGGTCGCAATCTAGTCAAACGAGGTCACAATTCGCTTACATAAAGTCACAGTTCGATCACACAAGGTCACAGTTCGATCACACGAGATCACAGTTGGGTCACATAAAGTCACAGTTCGATTGCATAAGGTCACAGTTCGATCATACGAGATTACAATTCGATCACACAAGGTCACAGTTAGGTCATATAAAGTCAAAGTTCGATCGCGGGAGATTACAATTCGCTCACAAAAAGTCACAGTTCGATCACACAAAGTCATATTTAACACAACTGTAGGTCACATCACATCATCATCTAATGGTCACACAAAGTCACAACTGATCGCAATTAATCAATAATTTGGTCACATTTACCTAATAATTGGTCACATTCCTTACTCGTCACAAGTTGCACAAAGTCACAATTAGTCAATATTTTGATGACATTTACCTAAAAATTAGTCATATTTGAGTCACAAAATCACAATTACAAATTTAATCACAAATTTCACCACAACCCCACATACCCAACATAACTTCTTCCCACATGCAAAGTCACAATTGGTCACACAAAGTCAAAATTCGATCACAATTAAAAATTTAGTTGGAAAATTGACCCCACCCACCCCTCATGTCTAGTCACAACTGGTCACACAAAGTCATAATTACAAATAAACCCCACCCCACTTCCAAAGTCACAGTTGGTTACACGAAATCACAATTGGTCACACAAGGTCACAGTTTGGTCACACAAAGTCGTAGTTAGGGTCACAGTTGGTCACACAAATGTCCCAGTTGGTTACAGTTTAGTCAAACAAAGTTCCAGTTAGGTCACATGAGATCACAGTCTGGTCACATGAGGTCACATTCCAGTCACAGATCAATCACATGAAGTCACATATAGTCATAGTTTGGTCACCCAAGATCACAGTTTCGTCACATGTAGTAATAGTTCGGTCACACAGTCATAATTGACACAACTATAAGTCACATCACGTCCTCGTCCAATGGTCACATAAAGTTATAGATGATCAAAACCTCTAATATAATTGGTCACAATCATTTATAGTTGATCATATATTATCTATTTATTGGTCACAACTTATTTATCTTTTTTTTAAAGATTAGTTAATATTTTTTGTCACAATTACCTAATAATAATTTGTTACATTCCGTACTCGTCACAAGTCGCACAAAGTCACATTTAGTCGAAATTTTGATTACAATTACCTAATAATTGGTCAAAATTAGTCAATTACACATAATCAATCACAATATATTCACCCCCCCCCCCATCTAGGCCTTTCTTCTCCCCCAATTTGACTCCACGTCTCCACTCAAAGTAAATCATCCCTTCAAAAATGCTAGTTGTACTTAGAGGATGACAAAAAAATGAGTTGACAAGTTTGTGAACGTTGATTTAAAAATTGATGTGGTGTGTAAATTATTATGATTTTGTCAACCATGCATTATATCAACCTGTATGTTAAATTATAAGTACATGTAGCAGAATTGATCATCCATTCCACCACCGCTGACATGATTCCTCCAGAAACCTCCCACCATCACCGTCCATACCTCAATCAACTCTACTCACAAACCACATACAGATAGTGAACAAAGACAAAAGAATTTGAAGCTATGCAAAAATACTGATTGTACTTGGAGAACTCTTCAATTCGAACATCCTGCGAATTTTGACCCAATTGCTCTCGATCCAGATTTGAAAAAAGATGAAATCTGATTTCGGATATTTCATCAAACTCAAGCATCATATCACGAAATTAGCTGTGCTTGGAAACAGAGCAATCTGCCTTAATAAGGCTCCTGCCGCCATCGAGCAGCTCCTATCGTTGCACGCACAAACAAAACCACCGACTGCACATAAAAACCACCGCACACCAAACCACTGCCTGCATCACAAACCACTGCACTTACACCGATATCGTGAAGGAGTCGAAGATACCTTCGATAGCTTCAAATTCTTGCCCGCAGCCTTCATAGTGGTACTGAAATTGGAGCCTTGCCGCTTGTAGACAGTTTAGATCTATTTGCTTTGTTATGGGGCCAATAGTTGCTAGCGTCAATCGGCGAATCTACGGCGATAAGGCTTGCTGAGTGATAACGCCATTTGGGATCTGGTGGAGAGCGAGAGAGCGAGAAAGGCAAAAGGGATTTCCTGGGGGAAGTGGTAAAGTGAGAGAGAGAGAGAGAGAGATGGATGATTATTAATTATATAAAGAAAAAGAATTAACACTTGATAATTAAAAAAAAATACTTTGGCACAAGATTTTTAAATAATGTCTTTGAAAAGCAGGGAACGGTGTAATTTTCCCATTAATCTAATTGTAAAGTCCGGCTCAACAATTGGGCTTGTACATTAATTCTAACAGCCTCATCATCTTTGGTGGCACGGGGCTCTTGAACTTGCTCGAGTCCGATCACCTCCTTGGGATCCTCCTTTAGATTATCATCAAGTATTACCACTATCTCAGGTTCAGGCTCAATTGTCAGCTCTGGTCAGCTTCTGGCTCAGGAGTAGGCTCGAGATTAGGATTTTCAAAACCGTCATAGAAAACATACTCCTCCTATTGAACACGAAAATCATGGCAAAAGATGCGTACTCCACTTCCGGTTGTAAATCTTATCCAAACCCTTAAGGATCACCGCTGTGGTTGGTTCTCCCTAGCCTGAGAGAGAGTTGACTAGGTTGCGATGGACTCGAAGTTGATTATTACCAACTTGCAATTTATTGCTTTAGTTCGTACCATCCTATGTCTTTCTGTGTGCTGCTCAATGCACCACTCGGGATCCGATACAAACCATATATAGTCATTCCTTACAGTTTTTGCTCGAGCTAAACTATCTCTACTAGATGATGCCATGTCTGTAATACCAATTCTACAAAGTTCAAGTGGGTAGGTTTCTAATATCTTTTAGTTAAATTAAGAGGACTTAAAGAAAAATTCAATTTTTTTGCCACGTTATCAAAATACATGGTGAAATGATGATTAACCATAAGACTTGCTCAACTCAACTCTTTTCAAAGGTGATATAATTAAAAAATATATAGAAAATTATATCATTAATGCTATATCTAAACATAAACTAATAAAACTCTTCTTTACCTTAGAGTTGGCATAGCATAGTGATGACAAGTAGTGACATTGAACTTACTATTCTAATCATAAAAAATAAAAAAATTCAGATGTAAGTCAACCGAAAAGTATAGTAGCCCTCTGATACGTAATTGTAATGTCCCTAATTCTTTCAATTCGACATGTTACGAAACATGTATTCATTGACATTACTTGAAATTCAGAAAAGTTTTAAAGTTTGAATTAATTAACTAATATAGCAAAATCATAACAATTTTTATCATATGGATTTAAAGAAATATGTGACAAAGTAAATTGAAATGAGTTTTAGAAAAATTCAACAGCTGGTGCAGTTTATCCCAGGTGGTGCAGTGAGTTTGTAAAGATTATTCAACCTAGTGAACGTTGTCAAAAAATTATAAATTTTGTACAGTGCATAAGACTCGTGTAAGTAAAATGTTGCTTGATTATCATAGGCAAGTGGAATCATCGAACAAGTAATAAATGTTGAAAAATGGGGCTAAAATGTGGCCTAATTTTGTTGAAATTGGAAGACAAAAGCTAGTCAAAAGGAGCCAACTTTTGACAAAAGACATGGAGCTAAAATGTGGCCTAATTTTGTTGAAAATTTGTCATGCATGCTTGTGAATTTTGCCTATAAATAGAATGCTAAAATTCACTTGTAATACACCACCACAACAAAGAGTGATCTTGTGTAGAGAGCAACACAAGAGAGGCATTTCACAAAATAGGGAGAAAAGTGAGTTGGAGAGAATAGCCTTTGCATAGGCAGATAAAAATACAGTGTAGTATTTTTGTACTCCTCATTTTTCGAGTTAGTGAAATATATTGGTGTGGGTCCGTGGACGTAGGCAAATTGCTGAACCACGTAAATCTTTGTGTTTCGTATTTGCATTTTATTTTTGCGTATTTATATTTTCTCAGTCCAATTTATTTGTGTCACATCGATCCTGGGCGGGATTAGTTGCGTCCTAATTCCCAACAATTGGTATCAGAGCTTTGGCTCATTGAGATCTTTTGAAATTCTTAGTATGCTCTGTGGTTGCAGCTTTGACTGATCTTCCACATCAGAAAAGATTTCTTTAGACTGTTTTGTGATTGAGTGTGAACAATGTTGACAGATGAGAAAATATCCAAAATTGACAAATTTGATGGTTCAAATTTTGGATTTTGGAAAATGCAAATGGAGGACTATCTGTACCAGAAGGATCTATACAAGCCACTAAAAGAAAAGCCAGAAGATATAAGCCAGGGGGATTGGGAGTTGCTTGATCGAAAAGCACTCGGCACAATCAGGCTGATGTTGTCAAAGTCAGTGGCTTTCAACATAAAAAATGAGAAGACGACAGAGTCTCTCATGGCAGCCCTTTCTAGCATGTATGAACAGCCATCTGCAGCAAATAAAGTCCACTTAATTAAAAAACTGTTCAATATGAAGATGGCCGAAGGCGGAAGATTTGGGGAGCACCTAAATGAATTCAATGAAGTGACGGACCAGCTAAACACAGTCGAAATCACTTTTAGTGATGAAGTTCGAGCTCTGTTAATTCTTGGGCAGTTGCCAGACAGCTGGAATGGTACAGTCACAGCAATTAGTGGCTCTGCCGGAAAGTCAAAATTGAAGTTCGATGATGTCGTAAGCATGATCTTAACGGAGGAGATCAGACGACAATCAGAAGGTGCCTCAACTTCAGGATCGGCGTTGAACGTGGAAAGCAGAGGCAGAAGTTCCAACAGAGGAAATGGGCGGGGCAACGGCAAATTCAGAAGTGGCAGATCGAGGTCCAGAAATCCAAACAATTCCAACAAGACAAAGGTTGTGGAATGTTGGAAGTGTGGCAAGACCGGTCATTACAAAAACCAGTGTCCAACACCTCCAAAAGAAAAGGAGGACAGGACAGAAGTCAATATTGTGGAAGAGGAAGCGGACGATGCTTTGATATGCTCTTTGGAGAGAAAAACGGAATACTGGGTGATTGATTCCGGAGCATCTTTTCATGCTACCTCAAACAAGGAGTTTTTTGTAAACTATACGCGGGGTGATTTTGGTAGAGTCTATCTCGGTAATGATCAACCGTGTGACGTGGTCGGAAAGGGTGATGTACAGATCAAGATCAATGGATCTGTGTGGAAGCTGAAGGACGTGAGACATATTCCAGAATTGAGGAAGAACTTGATCTCCGTCAAGCAATTGTCGGGAGAAGGACATGTCACCACCTTCTCGGGTGATAACTGGAAGATCACCAAGGGCGCCATGATTATCGCTCGAGGCAAGGATACTGGCACCCTCTACACAACGGCGGATGCTTGTGTGACAATTGCAGTTGCTGAAAGCAAGGAGGGCTCAAACTTGTGGCACCAGAGACTTGGGCATATGAGTCAGAAGGGACTCAAGTATATGCATGCAAAGGGGAAACTACCAGAGCTTCAGTCTACTGATATAGACTTATGCGAGAGTTGCATCTTTGGGAAGCAGACCAGGGTGAGTTTCAACACTAGTGGTAGAACTCGGAAGCGAGAGAAGCTTGAGTTAGTCCACACAGAAGTTTGGGGACCAACCGCAGTTTCATCTATTGGCGGAAAGTCATACTTTGTGACTTTCATTGATGACCACTCGAGAAAAGTGTGGGTTTATTTCTTGAGACACAAGTCCGAAGTATTCGATGTGTTCAAAAAGTGGAAAGCCATGGTGGAAAATGAAACAGGATTGCGAGTAAAGAAGCTGAGGTCCGACAACGGAGGAGAATATACGGATATGGCGTTCAAGAAGTTCTGTTACCAGAATGGCATCAAAATGGAGAGGACGTTTCCAGGGACTCCACAGCAAAATGGAGTTGCAGAACGTATGAACCGGACATTAACAGAGAGAGCCAGAAGCATGAGGTTACATGCAGGCTTGCCCAAACAGTTTTGGGCAGAAGCAGTCAACACAACGGTGTACTTGATCAATCGAGGACCCTCGGTACCGTTGGAGTACAGGATACCGGAGGAAGTATGGAGCAGAAAAGAAATAAAACTTTCCCACTTGAAAGTTTTTGGATGTGTCGCATATGCACATATTAGTGACCAGGCAAGGGGCAAGTTAGACCCCAAATCACTAAAGTGCACATTCATTGGATATGGCGGAGATGAGTTCGGCTACCGCTTATGGGATGACCAGAACAGAAAGGTCATCAGAAGCAGGGATGTCATATTCAACGAGAAGGTTATGTACAAGGACAGAAATGCAGTGCAGTTCGATGACACAGTACATGATGATCCAACATATGTTGAGTTGAATGATGCTCCAGAAAGTAGTACGTCGCAGCAGACAGAGGAGGATCTGCAGTTACAGGAGCCTGTTCTAGAGACTGATGCATCACAGTCTCCAGTTCCTGTTCTTAGAAGGTCAACCAGACCTCATGTTCCAAATAGAAAGTACATGAGCTACATGTTACTTACTGATGCAGGTGAACCTGAATGCTATCATGAGGCATGTCAGGTCGGTGATTCTGGCAAGTGGGAGCTTGCAATGAAAGATGAGATAAAGTCTCTCATCTCTAACCAGACGTGGGAACTAGCCGAGTTACCTACAGGGAAGAGAGCTCTACACAATAAGTGGGTGTACAGAATCAAGGAGGAACATGATGGATCAAAGAGATACAAGGCGAGGTTGGTGGTCAAAGGTTTCCAGCAGAAAGAAGGAATTGACTACACGGAAATATTTTCGCCAGTTGTGAAGCTGACAACAATCAGATCAGTCTTGAGTATTGTTGCAGCAGAGGGTTTGCACTTGGAGCAGTTAGATGTAAAAACTGCTTTCCTCCATGGTGACCTTGAGGAGGAAATATATATGCAGCAGCCAGAAGGCTTCTCAGTCAAAGGAAAGGAGAAGCTCGTTTGCAAATTGAAGAAGAGCCTGTATGGCTTAAAGCAAGCCCCGAGACAGTGGTACAAGAAGTTCGACGGATTTATGCAGAAAAATGGTTACTTCAAATGTAATGCTGACCATTGTTGCTACTTCAGGAGATTCGAGTCCAGTTATATAATTTTGCTACTTTATGTCGATGATATGTTAGTAGCAGGCTCAGATATGGACGAAATCAAGAAGTTAAAGATGCAGCTGTCAGCAGAATTCGAAATGAAGGACTTGGGTGCAGCAAAGCAGATTCTCGGAATGAGGATTTTCAGAGATAAGCAGAAGGGTATCTTGCAGTTATCTCAGGCCAAGTACATTAGTCAAGTCCTGCAGAGATTTAACATGTGCAGTGCGAAGGCTGTCAGCACGCCACTAGCTAATCACTTCCGTCTATCTAGTGATCAGAGTCCTAAGACAGAGGACGAGATAAACTTCATGGCTAAAATACCATATGCCTCAGCCATTGGAAGTTTGATGTATGCCATGGTTTGTACCAGACCAGATATTGCTCATGCAGTAGGAGTTGTGAGCAGGTTTATGGCAAATCCAGGAAAGCAGCATTGGGAAGCAGTAAAGTGGATATTAAGATATCTACGGGGAACTACTGATAGATGCTTATGCTTTGGACGAGGCGAGGTGACTCTACAAGGCTTTGTAGATGCAGATTTTGCTGGCGAGGTAGATCGCAGGAGAAGTACTACTGGTTATGTTTTCACAGTAGGTACTACTGCAGTTAGCTGGATTTCGCAGATACAGAAGATTGTTGCTCTATCCACTACAGAAGCAGAGTACGTGGCAGTAACCGAGGCTAGCAAAGAAATGATCTGGTTACAGGGTTTGTTGGCAGAATTGGGATTCAGTCAGGAGAAGAATGTTTTGCACAGTGATAGTCAGAGTGCGATACATCTGGCAAAGAATTCAGCATTTCATTCTAGAACCAAGCACATTGGACTCCGTTATCACTTCATCAGGTCTCTTCTAGAGGATGAAGTATTAACACTAGAGAAGATCCAGGGTAGCAAGAACCCAGCCGACATGATGACCAAGACAGTAACAAAGGAAAAATTGGAGCTGTGCTCAGCTTCAATTAGTCTTCTGAAGTGAAGACAAAGGAAATGAATCACACCATATTTCACAAGGAGTTGCAAGAAGGAGATATCTCAGGGGAAGCCACATTTGTCCCCAAGTGGGAGATTGTTGAAAAATGGGGCTAAAATGTGGCCTAATTTTGTTGAAATTGGAAGACAAAAGCTAGTCAAAAGGAGCCAACTTTTGACAAAAGACATGGAGCTAAAATGTGGCCTAATTTTGTTGAAAATTTGTCATGCATGCTTGTGAATTTTGCCTATAAATAGAATGCTAAAATTCACTTGTAATACACCACCACAACAAAGAGTGATCTTGTGTAGAGAGCAACACAAGAGAGGCATTTCACAAAATAGGGAGAAAAGTGAGTTGGAGAGAATAGCCTTTGCATAGGCAGATAAAAATACAGTGTAGTATTTTTGTACTCCTCATTTTTCGAGTTAGTGAAATATATTGGTGTGGGTCCGTGGACGTAGGCAAATTGCTGAACCACGTAAATCTTTGTGTTTCGTATTTGCATTTTATTTTTGCGTATTTATATTTTCTCAGTCCAATTTATTTGTGTCACATCGATCCTGGGCGGGATTAGTTGCGTCCTAATTCCCAACAATAAAGTCATTGTGAGTCCAAGTATCGTTCTCACAGAGATTGCAATTTTTTTTTCAAGACTCTTGCCTTAATCAAAATATGTGAATTCAATGAGTTTTTGGAAAATTAAATTAAATTGTATAAACAAAATTACTATGAAAGAAATTCTGCAAAATTACAAATCGTTTTGAAAGAAAATGATTTTTTATATAAAAAATAGTACTAAGACCTATAATCTACCTTTATTGTTTCGTATTAGTTTCGAGTTATTAAATTGACAACATTACTCAATAATGATGATCAATTGGTACCAAGATTAAACTTAAGTCTCTCATAAGCAGATGTCTTGGGTTCAAATCATGAGGACGTGTCTAGAATGCCATGAGGGGTAAGATAGATGTAGGCTCTCACAAAGTGGACATTACATAATCTAACGACACACTGACTACCCCCTGAGCAAAATGAGAGAAAAGTCCATGGTCGTTACACGTCTAACTAGTTTACAGTCTCTCGAGTCTAAAAGTAAGTCACAACAGTTTATATAATCATCGATCACATAATTTTAGAAGAATAAAAAATAATATTAATAGCCTAAGAAAATAAAGAAATTTTGTAATTATAAATTCAAAACCCTAGAATAACAAGAAAATAACAAAAGTTTCATCCAAGCCATAGCACAATTTGGAATTTAGCCTAACATATTAATGGAAATAATAAAAAATAAAAATGTTGAATTCATTACTTGGAAAAATAAAATTTTGAGTTCAATTATTGTTTCAATCTTTGTCGGATGAAAACTTGATGTGAATTGCCTTGTTTACTTCCTTTTCAATCAATGATTGGATCTCATATCCATGTAGAGTTTCATTCATCCTTTTCTGTACCTCTCCAAGAAGTCTAAAACAGGGTAAAAAGTGCAGCCCAAAAACTTGTTGCATGATTATTTTACCGAGTAAACAGATTGAACAAGTAATAAAGTGGATTGTGAATCCGAATATCTTTCACACATAGATTATAAAAAATTTCTTCAAGACTCTGGCCGTAAATGAAGCACGTAAAATAAAATTAAACTATGAAAGAAAATTTGAACAATTGCAAATAGTTTTGAAATAAAGTGATTTTATTTTTTTATTTTTAAAGTAGTACTAAGACCTAGAATCCACTTTAGTATTTCTTATTAATTCTGAGTTATTATATTAACAACAATCCATCAATAATGAAAATCACTGTTCATAATTTATTTACAAATCTATCTCGTGTAGAATTAAACATGTTTCTATACATAATATGTTTATATATCTATGACGAATGTGAATGTATAATAAAACTTTAATGAATTTGTGAACATTTAAAGATCACATAAAGTGTAGTGGTATATTTCTGTCCCTATGTAAATTTATGGCAATTAATATATGCTTACCTAATTTTCTGCCTCTCGAATCTAAAAAAGCCCAACAGTTCATAAAATCACCAATCTAATAATTGTAGAGGAATGAAAATAATATTAATTGCTCAAGAAAACCAAGAAATTGTTTTAATGTAAATTCAAAACCCTAGAATAACAAGAAAATAACAAAAGATTCATCCAAGTCCTAGCACAATCTGGAATTTAGTCAAACATGTTACTGGAAAGAAAAAATAAAATAAAAATGTTAAGTTCATCACTCGGATAAACAAAATCATGAATTAAATATTTGTTTCAATATTTTCTAGATGAGATCTTGATGTGAATTACCTTGTTTTCTTCATTTTCAATCAATTATTTTATCTCTTATCAATGTAGAGTTCGTTCTTCCTTTTATATTTCTATCCAAGAAGTCTAAAATTGGATTAAAGTCATGGTCCAAAAAAGAATCCCACTTGAAATAAAATTCGAAGAGATCAAAAAAATTTGTATAGAATTTTGCCTAGAAGGCCACCCAGTACAAACTTAGGCTGCCCCCAGGCATATCTTTTAGTCTTTGTTTGAGTTTTGGACCACCAGATGGGCACCTAAATTATACCCTGGGCAGTCGCCTAGTTCGTCCGATTCAACGATTATTCTTCAAATGAACATAACTTTTGATCTAGAACTCAAAATTTCAATTTTTTTGAACTCCAAATTCAATTATATTTCTAATGATACATTATGGGATCTATGGAGAACTCTATACTAAGATTTATGCAGTGATTTGTTCGTATGCCTGTAAATAGGTTTCTTATTTTGCTTCTTCGGACTTTTGGTGTTTGATCAATCACTCCATATCTACATTAGCACTTTAGACCACCTCCTTTTAATTTCTTTGATACTTTTTCTTATTGTCTAAGTCTCAATGCTCAAATATTTCATCTTTCAATGTTTGCAAACAAGTGCTCACAATTTCCAATCAATTAGGAATCAATCCAAAATCCTTCCAATTGCCTCAAGTTTGATTCAAAACTGAAATGAACATAATTTACAATGAATTATGTAGAGAATCTATAAAATGACAAACTAATTGCTTAGTCAAGTAAGTGCATAAAATTCACTTATCACAACATATAAGAGTTGGGAGCTTGAAGACCATGTTGGAGGAACGAAATGTATATTCCAAATAGGTTGGACTGTGTTCCCAAAACTGACCCATCACAGTTTACTTAAAATGCTATAACAAATTCCACGAGAATATGATCGACCTATTTTAATATCTATACGATAGGCAACTAATAAAGGGTTATTTTCCAAATTAAAACATACTGAAATTCTATATATACATATCGCATTGATTTTTTTAAAATGAAGAAAGAACGGTCGAAATCAGACAAGTCACGACTTTCATTTCAGAAATAACAAATGTTATATACTAAGTACAATACTTGAATATTTACAAGCTACATCCATCTTAGAGATTTACCACAACTTGAAAATTTAATCTAGCATAAAAATGAGTAAGTCTTACATTAAAAGACATAAAAATTAGACTCCAATCACTATTGTTTGCAATCACGTCGTGCTAAGCTCTTCAATCTGAAATGTATTTTGAATAATGAGCATTTCAAAAAAAAAAAAAAAAAAAAAACTTATTAGCATGTATACAAGCTGACAATAATATAAACCAACACTTAAATGCATGCAAAAATCAAATTTCTTCTAATGGAAAATTTTAAATTCGACTGCTCTAATATGTTTATAATATGTTTTCTTGAATTTTGATAATATAGCCATGTTTGAGTTGGGGAAAAATAATGCAAAGTGAAAAAGAAAAAAGTGGGGATAGTGACCACATTCAAAATCTCAAATTTATAAATTATAACAATTAGCATCTCGAATGGTCTATCAATTGGGAAAAAATACATTGTCACATAGGAAAAACGGATAATGATATGACAATTTAATCTCCAATGGTTAGTTTGCATGCCTATGTGGCGCGACGTGGCAAGGACATTATCTGGTACCATGTTCAGATATAGATAATTTGCTAGAAAAAATATTGAAGACACATGTATGCATAAAAAATAATAGACAATGACCATTGGAGATAAGATTTAAATCTCACTATCTATTTTACTAATATGGGAGGGATAATTATGTACTTAAGTGCCACATAGATCAAAATATCCATAAACCATTAGACATGCTTATAGTACCAGGATGGAGAATAAGAGAAATGGAGAAAATGGGAAAGTGGAGATTCTAATGGATAAATTGCTAACTAATAAAATAACCACTACAAGAATTTAACACTCCACATACAAATCAATTTTGTGGGAAAGAGTTCTTATTTGTAGGTAAAAACCTTCCCTGACGAAGATATTTTGTAGGGAGATTTCTGTGGCAAGCACCAAGGGGATATATTGTAGATATAAGTCGGAAAAATTGGTACCTCGTAGGGGAACGAACCCTTTCACGAAAAAAATCATTCATCATCTAAAACATTTCCCAACAAAATTATCCGTATGCTAATGTTTATTTTCCCCATGAAAAATGCTTCGCCAGCTAAAGTTCGAGCTTACAAATCTTTTAGATAGAGACAAATATTATTCATCATCAAATGTCTCTCTTGACACAATTGTTCATATTCTACTATCAGGTCGGCCTACAAAACATGTTTGGAGGTATATAGGACAAATGATGTTGTGGGCTAAATCATAATTTTCCCCCACAAATAGTTGTTTGTGTGGAAAGACATTTTAGGTTAGCATCATGTCTACACAAACTTTTGTTTGTGGGGAAAGCTTATTTGTAGGATAAACATCTTATTTGTTCCAACAATTATAGTATTCGTAACCCTGGTTGTTTTAAAATATTTCACGTGTTTTTTTGTTGGCTTAATTAGTTATTTACTTATTTACACATAATTTTTATAATTTAATATTCTGTATTACCATTTTGTAATTGTAAAATTTTATTTTATTTTCAACTTAATTACATCCATCATATTATTTTCTAGATAATAATATAGGCTGCATGAAAGAGAAAGGTCAAACGGGCTAGGACAATGTGTGTGAAGATCAAAAAAACATGTGAATATTTTTAGCCTGTGACATAAACGACGTCACATGGCTGAGTTTTCAAAATAATTTAACTACCTTAAAACAAAACTCGTTCCTTTAAAAAGTAACGAATTGATTTTAAACATTTCCTAGTCGATATAAAAGATCTGGACTTTAAAATATTTTAGATAAACAGTAATAATAATAAAAGAATTGATTTTAAACATTTCCTAGTCGATATAAAAGATCTGGACTTTAAAATATTTTAGATAAACAGTAATAATAATAAAAGAATTGATTTTAAACATTTCCTTGTCAATATAAAAGATCTCGACTTTAAAATATTTTAGATAAACAATAATAATAATAAAATAATTGATTTTAAACATTTCCTTGTCGATATAAAAGATCTCGACTTTAAAATATTTTAGATAAACAGTAATAATAATAAAATACAAAATGTGGCAGTTCAAATAAAATAAATCTATTCTGTGGTATGTCTATTACTCACATGTTGTCACCTAGTGCAGCACTATCTGTCTCACTGTATGAAGATTTGCATCAATAATTTTTATTTCTATAACTACCTGAAAAGTTAGATTCCGTGGGATTAGCACAATCATATCTAGTGAGAAAAATATGGTGCAACGTGTTATTGCATATTGAAATATACAAGTCAGCCTCACATACTTAAGACCAGTACAAATGTATGTACAGTTTATAATATACCAATCAAAGTAATAAAATTTGATAAATGGGCAAAATATTCGTATATTCGAAAATTGACAGATCAAGACCGTAACAGGTTATAGGCACCATGTCACCAGCTGCTCAAACAACATATCTGTATCGTAATAGCAAACTATAATTGAAATATCATGTATGTATCGTATCACCGATGACCAATACGTCATAGATATTTACCAATATTGACAAACGCACACTATCATGCAATACATGACATTTAGATATACAAGCCAACTTCACATACTCAAGACATGTTCAAATATATGTATGCGTCGTTCGAAATGCATCAATTAAAGTAATACAACTCGATATATGGGTAGAATATTCATATTTAACAAATAATTGACACATCAAGATCGTGACGTATTCTAGGCACCTACCATCGACTGCTCAAACAACAGATTCGTATCGTAGTAGCCAGTTATAATTAAGATATCCCATAGGCATTGTGTCACCAATTACTCGTACATCACATATATTTTCCAATATTGATAAGCGCATACTACACTGCAATGCATGACGTGACGGGTCCCCTACGGTTCTTATCTCGTATCTCAAACGTTCAACACATAACATATAAAACGCACATCATAAATCAATTAATTCAACAAGATAAGTAATCGATGCACATCCATGTTCTTTTTCAAAAACCATGCTTCTAGGGCCCCGATTATTAGTTATCTCCTCTATCCAAAATACTTAAAATTTCTATGAACCATATATCGATAAAAAGGTCACAACAAATCAGATTATATATGACTATTTCATCCTCTAGGACTTCTACATCTTGCAATATTTCACCCTATTCGATCCAACAAGGTTTTTAGATCACCAGGTCGTTCTTTGAAACCTTAGAGTCACAAGGTCCTCACGAACCACATTAATATCCATTTAACATAGTGATTATCTAGGGGGCCAGAGTTCAAATCTATAATCCTTATGCAAAAAAATTTCTCTTGATGATTCATCATACATCGAATGCCATTGCATTAAAAACATTTTACCACATTATGTCACATATAAAGGTGTATCAAATACTCACTTCATTAACCAAATGACTCAAGTAATCATATTAATCAAATGATTCAAATAAACATAATCAACTCATATTAAGTAAAACTGTATAACTTAAATAAACATATTCTAATTATAAAAAAATACTCCACTAACAAAATTAATCTAATAATCCAATTAAACATATCCGACTCACTGATAATGAATCATATAATTCATATAAACATCTAACTCACGTATAATAGACTAATAATTAAACATATCCCACTTACAGTTAAATGGATGAATAAATCCACGAACAACTCTTAGAATAGTTTTTTTTTTTTTTGAATGGAAGGCTTTTAACTAACTTTGAGTAAAGTATGTGGAGAAATAAATACATAACTCCTAGTAAAAAAAATCTCCATGAGTTTTATAATATTTCTTCGAAAAGACCAGCAAATCTGGAGTTCAATGGACTTTACAAATCGTAAATCAGAGTTGTAAAATAAAAGTTATTGTTGAATGAAGTTAGGCCATTGGGCGTCCATTTGATATTGACACCAACTATTTTGGTGTTGACGTTAAAGTGTCAAAAAGTCATTTTTCAATGTTTTGAGCCCAGGTGTCGACACCATATTTATCTTCTACGTTTGGTGTCGACATAAAAGTCTAGGTGTTCACACCAAGTGTATTTTCAGAGACTGAAACTTAATTTTCTTGATTGCTTTGATCCAAAATAATATATTTTGATAAAGAGCTTTGATAAGATATGTTTTCCAATAGAAGGTATTATTTGAAATAGATTAAAACATAATTTTTGCATCAATTCCTTACCTAGGGTTTTGTAGAAGAAGAACTATTTTGGCAGCATTTCAGCTTTAAGTTTTAGTTGTGAGGCTTTCATTTCAAACCATTGGCTATTTACAAGATGAACTGGGTGCTGTAGATGGAAGGGATTTATGGCCCTAGGAGAATTTAAATCTTTGGATTGGAGATTAAGAAATGACTTGGCTATTATGGAAGCTAGAGATGGAAGTGAATACCATGCAAGGAGGCACTGTCAAGTGAGGCTTGGTAGTATTGGAAGCCATTGATGCAGTGGCGGAATCCTACCAAACCATCTCGTGCTTGCTTCCTTCAAAATTCCATTTTCACCGAGGTGAGTTTGAGCTCAGATTCGAGGTAGCAAATGTGGTTGAAATCTAGAGTTCTTAATACCATTTTGAAATAATCACATAATCACATCGTACTTTCACATGCTATTTAGCAATCATGAAATGGTTAATCGAGCAGAAAGTTATAGCTTGCTGAAGTAAGCCACACGAAACTATTTTTCTTAAATATTCAGTAAAGTACTAATTTTAAAAACTCACCAATGACTATACGTTGATCGAACTAAAAAAGGATTTCATATTCTCCAAGTTCGCCTCGATAAATTATCCATGCATATATCACATGCATTCAACAGAGGTCGAAATTGGTCAAACGAGTCTCCTAAAAACGGCGTTTAAACACATTTTTCATTACTGTTTTATTTTATTAATATTTTATTTTTCTTTCTTTAACTTCTGTGAAATATAAATAAATTCTAAAAATATATTTATTACGTAATAATCATAAACAATCAGGGATGTCATTTTTTTTTTTTTTTTTTTTGGGAGATACAATCAAACCCCTTAAAAGAATTTTGTCCTTGGAATTTATCGAAGGGAATACTTTAGGTTGCATAAACTTCATTAACAAATGAAATATTCCTTTAGAATTCAAGCTATCATTCAGATGAAGTGATGGAAGATGTAGATGTAAATTCTAAGATCTTGTATCTCACAAGGGGTATGGATATTATTTAAGGCTTTTGATACTAAGATTTTGTTTCAATTCAAATATGTTTATGTTTATCAAATGAACAGAGATGGATATCAAATTTGTATAGATAGGAATCAAAATTTAAAACTTTCAATATCCCGAAGACTAGGAAATTTAGAGTTTCAATTAAGTAACGCTTCTGCTGCAAACACTGATACTATTTGGAATGACATTATCGAGATTCGATCTTTGAGAAATAGATTGATTTTTATAATATGTGAATAAACTCGTAAGGAGAAATCTTTTCAAAAAAATGTCTGGAATTATCTGGGTGATGAATTCTCAAAATAATTTTGACTTCCGTAAATAAAACTCATTCCTTTAAAAAGTAACCACATTGATTTTTGAAACATTTCCTAGTCGATATAAAATATCTCGACTTTAAAGTATTTCAGATAAACAGTAATAATAATAAAATATCGAGTGTGACAGTTCAAACACAATAAATCATATTCGGTGGTATTTCCATAACTCAAAGGTTATCATCTAGCACGGCACTATATCTCTCATCGTTCGAAGATCCGCGTCAATCTTTTTTATTTTTATAAATACCTAAAAAGATAGAATTCGTAGGATTAGCACAAGCATGCCTAGTGAGCAGAATATGTGTAATATGTTATTGCATATGGGTTAATTTCACCAATGGTCACTGAAGTTGCTTCAAAATTTCAAAATGATCATTAAAGTTCCATAATTTTAGCAACTATTACTCAAGTTCCAAAGAGTTTCGACAATGGTCACTCCGAGTAAACTTTGTCAAAAATAAAGATCGAGGACTTAAAGTGTAATTTTGGCCGCACAAAAAAATTGCAGCTTTCTTGAGAACAAAACAAAAATCTTATCAACCCCCAAATCTCTGGTGCAAAACATACAACCGTTGCCTCAAGCTTTCATTATCTGACATTGAGCTCACAATTAAGAAATGTTCAGATCTAAGTAGCCAACCATTATGATTCTCACCATCAAACACCAGCATCACCAACTTCCTCAGCCTTTGCTTGAATCTCTTTGAATTGCGTCAAACACCTGCGGTGCTACCCATGGAAACTCCGAAATTTGTATTGGACTATCGTTCAACTCTTGTTCCTTCTTCTTCCTACTCCGATTTGTTTCCCACTAGCTCCCTTCCCCTAATTTCTGTAACATCAATTCCATCATGTCCATTATTGAGAGCCTTTCAATGGTATTCCTACATTTCCCTTCAAAGTTTCATGCTGCTTTAAATCACTAAAAACCTCTTCCAGTTTCTCCTCCATGGACGCCAAATTGATCCTCCATTTTTATGCCTGCTCTGATAAAAAAAAATTTAGATCCCAAAAAGTTGATTCAATGTACATGTAATGTTTCAAATGTTGGGTTTTTGACCCAAAATATTATGGAATAAAGAATTCTTGCGTGACAAGAAAATTAAAATGGTTTGATTAAGTTAAGAATATTTTCTTTGTATGTATAATACCAATTGAAAAAGGAATAAGATATTATTGGTATTATTATACTAGGAAAATAATTAAGGAATCCTAATACAATTAGGAAATTAACCTAAATTGTAATTAGGTAAGTTTTTGACAGATTTTATTATATATGAAGATGATCTGCAGTTGAAGAAAAAAGAGAGTAGCCAAAAAAGATTGACGTGGAAGAGAGAAAACAAGCAAGAGAGAAAAAGGAGAGGGAAAAAGAAGGCGCGTGCCTTCGGGCACGCGCGTTGGTGAGTGATGGTGTTTTGTTAAAGTTGCGTTAAGTGTTGTGTTGGAGTATATATGAGTATAGAATGAGATTCGTCTACCATTGTATTGATGACATTGTTGTGGTAGAGTGTACACATGGGTAGAGAATGAGATTCGTCTACCATGGTGTTAATGGCACATGATAGAGAGACAAAAGAGACTATCGGGGTGCATGTTGTGTGTTCTTGTGTTTTTTGTTCTCGAGATGGATTGCACACGGGCAGTAATTGAAAATTGACTGTCATGGTGAATTCATTGTCGATGGGATAAATTGTGGATGTGATGAATTAGAAGAAAACGGTACGAGTGGAGGTATTGCGTGCGTTGTTCTTCTAGTTTCTTGTTTTGGGTAGGGAGAAGTTGTGAGAATGAGAGAAAAAATTGTATGAGTAAGTTTCTTTCATTATCAATAAAAGTGTTCTTCTCCCGTGGTTGTCAGCGGTCAGCTGAGCCACGTTAAATTCTTGTTGTTTTTCTCTTTATCGTGGTTTTTGTGTTTTCACTGCGTTTGGTAGATTTGGGTTTGGG